>CM068300.1:63991990-64591990 GCA_034768395.1 Linum lewisii
TATACCTCTTTCTGATCTACAAAGTTACGACAAAAACACGAGTCAATCTTCTGGAAAAGATACTAGGAAGGAAAGAAAGAACAAATGAACAAGTTTTCCAGTATGAATACGATGGACCAAACGGGTAGCGGGTAGTATATATACTCAGTTGAAACCCTACCCACATCCTAACCCGCTACGGGTTGTGACGATCCAATACCTTACGTCCAAATTGCGAGTACCAACCAACTACCCACGCCCCACATTTCAACCCGTAATCTATTTCACAGTAAACTTCACGCTACCTACCTATGTCTTCCTTACAAAGACTAACACAACAACAGCAAAAAAGCTAGGCCAAGCAGAGGATGACAAATCATAACAATACATTACCTGGTTACCCCACCACCCGCAAAAATGGAAAGCTGCTGCTCCTGCTAATGCTGAAGAAGAAGAAGGAAAGCAACTACAATGGTTCTAGAAGAGCCACTTCAGTCTTCACATTCCATCTACACCAAAGGCAAAGAGAGTTAGTTGCATTAGAATAATGAGAAAAGGAAGTTACCCACTAGATGCTGCTGCTTGCTGATGCTTTGCTGATGCTGGTCCGAGTCAACTGTTAAGAAGATGCATAGTTTCAAGGTTTTACAGTATATGATAATAATATATACCAGAGAACATCTTTCTATAGCAGTAATTAACAATATGACATACAAATAGTAATACACACCACCACAGTTCACTTATTATCTAACCACACACACCAAAAAAAATTACATTTTTAAACTCACAACCACCCAATATTAGATTACCCACAGACACAATTATCAACCACCCCAACAAACCATTTACTTCAAAATTGATTCTTGTTTTCGACTATATCGGTTGCGAAGTTCTCATCTGATGCTGCTGCTGCTGCTTGATGGGCTCGGCGGGGAGCTGGGTAGTACCTTCTGGCAATACAAGACCTGATGCCATCGTTTGGTACTGTGATGGCATTGTGGGTTTCAGAGGCTGAGTGTAGTATATCTGGTTATGGCCAGGATCAACAAACTCGAAAGGGTAGTTAGGATTGGCGGTGGAGGCAGGGGATTGGGATGGATGGTGATGAACTTGGGAGTAGCCGACGAATTGCTGCTGCTGTTGATGGTGGTGCTGTGCTGGGGATAATGTCACCAGTTGTGGTTGAGTTCCTGGAGTCGATGTTCTGTACATTCCAGCGGGGAGCATTTCGGGTTGTTGAACGGGTGCGTTTGTGCTTCTTGTGGGGTTGTTGTAAGCTGCAGACTGAGCCACCATCTCTGGTGCTTGTGACCGGGTGGAGGTAGTGTTGTTTGCTGGTTCGGAAACGCTCGATTGCTGCACTTGGACAGGCATGCTGTAGGCTTGGGGATGTCTCGGTTGCACGTAGTAGACTGCCGGGTATTGCTGTGTTGCTGGTGAAGTTGCTGCTGGTGAGTGTATACAGGGTAATATGCTGGCATCGGCACTGCCCTGGAAGGGTGATGCTGAATGTACTGAGCACCAGAGTGTACAAATGTGCTGCTGCTGATGTTCGAATTGTGCTGGCAGCAAATTTCCAGAATCTTGAACTTGGACATGGTTGTTTGGTTCAACAAGGTTAGGGGTGACAGCCCTGTTTGCTCCAGGAGGAACTTGCATGACTTGCTGTTCTTGACTAATTCCAGGCATTTGCCTGTTCATGCCATTGCTAAAGCTACTATCACTGAAAAAACATGGGAACAAACGCAAAGGAAAGAAGCTCAAATTCTGATCCATTTTCCCAAACAAATGCCAAGATCAAATATGTCAACTGAGAAGATAAAATACCTTGAAATGGAATCAGGAGAAGCTAAATCACAACCGCCACCGTTTGATTTCGGTTGCTGTGACAGCGGAGGAGGCATCTGTGGCTGAGATTGAGCTGGCGGAGGCCTTCTGTACCCCACCGGAACCCCTTGTTCGGATCTCTCGTCATCAGCGATCGAAACGGGCATCGGCGGTGGAGATGAAATTACCATATACCCCTCCTCTGGCTTCTGCACAACACCACCACCGAGGCTAATCTGAGCAAACTGCTCCTCCATCCCAGCTTTCTGCTGATCTTGAGCAACATGCACTCTGATCGGAGGCAAATTCGCCAACGAAGGCGACGAAGAAGTCGATCCAAAGGACGACGAAGTTGTATCCATCATCGGAGAATCCGGAACTGAGTGAATATCTTGCCCTAGCTTAGCGTTTTTGTTCAATCCTTCTCCATCTCTAACACCACCACCGCCACAATTACCGTTGCCGCCTCCAATTCCAACGAAATTGAGATGAACATTGGGATCATCGTCAAGTCCAAGCAAGCAATTAACAGAAGCGGATTCAGAAAATCCTCTATTCAACAGCCCTGCAGCTGCAGCACCGTTCAAGGCGCTCAACAACCACTCATCTTTAGCTGCGCTGTTCTCCACAATCGTCCCGATCGACTGCGACGAATCCGACTTCATCACCGGGAACAGAAACAGCCGCAGCCGCGACGGCTTCGAGGAGTTGGTGGAGGAGGTACGATCGTACTCGTCGATCATATTATCCAAATCCTCGTCGGTGGTTACAGAAATGAGCGAATCCAGGTCCTCGCTCGGCAGCTGGTACTTGAGCGTGAACGGATGTCCGTTCAAAAGAGTGGTGGAGAGCTTGCTCGAGAGTCCAGACAGCGAGGCGCTGCGGTCGACAACGACAATTCTGGTGTCACCGCCGACGTAGCAGAGGGACTTGTCGTGCGGGCGGGGGACGATCCTGCCACCGTAGGAGCACATGAGACGCAGCTTCGAGGACTGAGGCTTCGGCGGCGGCTGCTCATCGTAGAAGGAGCTTCGCGAACGAGGCGAGGAATCTGCTGAATCCTGATACGCCGCCGCCGCTGGTAGGCCGCCGGAAGTAGGTGTGACGGCGGATACGGCGGCGGAGAGAGGTGGAGCCGAAGAAGGAGGCGGTTGAGGAAGCGGCTGTGTCTGGGGGTCCATGCGGCGGCAGGGGACGGCGGAAAAGTCTACGGCGGCGGCGGAAGGAGTGAGGTGGAATTGAGAATTAATGAGAAAGAAAGAGGGAGAGAGAGAGAAAGGGGGGGATTTAGAGCTGTGAAAGGTGATGATATTATAGTTACTTTTTTTATATTTTATATTTTTTTCTCTGTCTTGAATTTCCAGCTGTCACTTTCGGTTTTTTCTTGATAAAGTTCAATTAATTAATATTTAATTTGGTGGTGGGACACGTCATTACAGAGCAAAAACGTTGTTAGCCAGCCTCTTCGCCTACCGCTAATCCGGACGATTAACAGACTTCCTAATTTTAAATTAAATAGAACTTAAGATAATTAATCATTATTTATCAATTTAAAAATTTGTGGATATAATAATTATGAAACAAAATGTTCTTCATAAATAGATGTGAAAGGGACACATAAATTGGACCTTAAGTTCTATTATATACATAATTTGTTTAATAAATTTAATTTATTTGGGAACAAAATGTGTGAAAATAATTTCGAAGACTATTCTATTCTCGCGAATAAAATTTTAAAATAAAAGAAGGGGACATTCGCTTCAAATTAGTGATTTGAATCTATACAGAAACTTATAAAAAAAAAATCTATACAGAAGGCCGCTTGTGCAATTTTTACCGTTTATACAAAAAGTTCTGGTGCTCCCACTAAAAGAGGGGTACTAGTTACCCTAACTAACGTTTCGATGGATAAACATGCTTATATTGTCTTGTTTTTTTCGAGAATAAGAATCTACATGTCATTAAAAGATAGATAAAGGTGATTTGAACTAAAAAAAAAAAAAACTAATTCGGTAGAGATGATTATCTATCATATCGGAAGAAAATGAAGTTGTATATGAAGAACATCGAGTGTAATTTTATATTATGATGACTAAAAATTTAAATCAGCCTTAATTTAGACTTATTAAGATTAAAAATATTGAGTTAAAATTTTGGTTCAATGAAACTACCATTCTAGATAGCACAAACGTCAGTGGAATAACCGGTACCCCCACTTTTAGTGGGGCACCAGAGAGCGTTCAACGTAATTATAATTTAATAACAATTTAACCACTTTTTGTGACGGTCTAAATAGTTAAACCACACTCAGTATGTTCACCGATTCAATATTAAGTTTTGGTTCTTCAAATAAAAAATTACATGTAAGTAAATTTTCTAGACCAATAAGTTATTATAGTTATAATACTTTATTATTTATAAAATGGAAGGAAGAAAAAGAGGGGATATTGTGGGATAAAGTGAAGATAAATGAGAAGAAAAGAGTGGGTTAGTGGTTTGGTAATTTTGGTTTGGGAAAATGTGATCCGACCGAGTTGGTTAAGTGGGTAATTTGTAGTTGGAGTGGGAGACATTTATTGACTATTATCAAAGCCTCATCATTGCATTCAACCCTTCTATCCTCTATCTTATTTTGATATTTTCAAAATTGGTACAAATATTTTGATCAATTTGATCATATAGTATTCACCAAACTAATTTAGTGAACGGTCCAGTTGGGACTGGTGGGCCAATATGTAGAAATATTCAGTTGGAGGTTGAGTCTGAGAGATCTTTGGTATGATTTGGGCTTCGTGAGGATGGTTCCTTGCAAGGAGGATAAAGGATCGAGTTAGTATATATGTAAGGGTGGTGTATACGTGGGGTGAAAGCGTAGAATGGGCAGACAATAGAGAAGTATCGGGGGTCAACCCTTGATTTTTCACAACCTTTAGCGTGCAACGTAAGAGCGCGCAGTATCAGGCGGGAGGTCCCAATGTGTTTAATTTGTTGAATGAGTGACCTAGTATTTATAGAGCCACGATGGCATGAGCCGACTCTCCACATGTCATACTCTGAGTGGCTCTTGTCGGAGGCGTTATCCTTATCGTTGGACGAGAGGCTACTTCGTAGGGGCAAGTCGATGTCAAGTCCTACAGAGGGGGGTGGATGTTTGCTACAAGATGATTTGACAGGTCTTCGACGCAGAGTGGTTGGTGGCTAATTGACAAGACGGACGCCCCCTATCTGAGTAGACGTATCAGGAACCATCACTGTCAGTCCCACCATAGGCAGTGATCCTCAAGGCAGAAGGGAGACGAGGAGGGCGATTGGGATCCACCTTGGGGGCCATGGCCTTGTGCTCCTGGGCCCATCAATTGTCCCCTGTGGTATGATCCAAAGACGAACATGTAATTTACGAGTCATGCTATAACGGATTGACAACGGTGGGTGTAACGATTCAAGGCCGCATTATGTTCCTTGAGTACCTCAATTAGCAAGCTTCTAATATCACACATTCACACTAGCAATAAAGGTGGTCAAATAATTGGCTTCTTACCTTATCTCTTAATTGTTAGTTGAGTAAGATAATCTTCAAGTAATTATTCAGTTTAAACATTTCAAATGCGAGATTCTTTAGATTCTAATCTCAAACAAATTATAATAATATCCAAACTACCACTTAATTTAAACAATTTCACAAAATAATCATTAAAAGATATTATTAGCATGATATTTCCAATAATAGTGTTTATCTTTATCTAATGGGAAAATAGCACTTTGTCCCCCTATACTTTGCCAACTTAACAAATATTTTTTTATACTATAAATCGCTCATTTTACCCCTTCTACTTTGACTACTTTGCTGTTTTGGTCCTTCCGTTTCAATTTTCGTCTTCTTAACAATAAATCTGGACACATCCACACACCAACAAAGAGAGATATCAGAGGTAGGAGATGAAGAGTTGGTTAGGGAGGTAATTTGGGGAGGAATCGCGAAGAGTATGGTGAAATACAAATGATTTTAAAACCACATTTTTATTTGTCGATTTCATCCTATCTAACCATATATATATACATATATTCCTAATTAAAAAATGGTTAGTAAGCTGATACATGACTATTAGAGCTAACATGGTGTACCGAATGCTCATCAATTAACGTTACGAATAACGAAGTTGGAACGGAAGGACCCAAACAACAAAGTGGTCAAAATAGAAGGGGTAAAACGAGCAATTTATAGTTCATGGGACTATTTGTTAAGTTGACAAAGTAAAGGGGGCAAAAGTGATATTTTCCCTTATCTAATCCTTATCTTATTAACGTTATTAAAAAATACGTATCCAAATCAAATCAAAAAAAAAAAATCAAATTTTGTCAATTTAGGTATTCGGAAAAACGCAGACGAATATCTAATAACGACAATATATAATAGAAAGTAGGGGTGTTGACGAACCGAACCGAGCCGAGCCGAACTTCACTGTGCTCAAGCTTGGTTCGTTGCTTTTTAGACGAGCTCGAGCTCGAACTCGAACTCGAGCTAGAATTTTTAAGCTCGTGACGAGCTCGAGCCTACTCGAGCCTGGCTCGTTAACTACACTTAACGATCCAAACTCGAGTTCAAGTCCAACTTAGCTCATTAAAACCACTTGATGCGTCCAATTTTAGCCCAAATTGAAGTTTGTGCGACAAAAAACATCAACGAGTCAAGTTTAAAGACAAGTTATCCTAAAATTTACAAGTTTTTATTGAATATGACAAACCACGTGTTTTGTTATTGAGTTTATAATAAGTCATATAGTGGACTAAGTATTCGAGTTGGCTCTCGAGCTCGAGCTCGAGCCAGATCGTGAGCCTATCGAGTCGAACATGCCCTGGCTCAAGTTTGCCTCGTTTAAAATCGAGCCGAGTCACGAGCGAGCTTTTCTCGAGCCGATCACGAGCGACTTGGTTCGTGAACAGCCCTAATAAAAAGAAAATTAAATTAATACAAAAGGAAAATGATTAATTAATATTGAGCATAAATTCTTAATCCCACGTCAACGAAAGCGTACCTTCTTCTTCTTTGTGCTTAAATAACGGGGAGTGGGTCCCACTCTCTCTCACGCTCCAAGATTCTCTTTTACGTGGAAACGCGTTTTCACAAAAACCATAAACAGAAAAATAAAAGGGAAAATAACAATTTGGCCACCTCTACTTTTTCAACTTAACATATACCCCCTTAGACTATAAATCGTTATTTTCACCTCTCCTATTTTGACTATTTTTTCGTTTGGGTTCTTCCATTCCAACTTTCGTGTTCGAGAATTTTAAATATAGACACATCGTCATCCGACGGAGAGAGATATCGGAGGTAGGAGACGAAGAGCTAGTTAGGGAGGTAAATTTGGGAGGTATTATGAAGAGTATGGTGAAATACGAAGATTTTTTAAAATCACACATTTTGTTCCTCGATTTTATCTTATTTAATTATATATATTTATATTTATAACTAGAGAACGCTAAGCAAGCTAATACATGATGATTGTTTGAGCTAATATGGTGTACCTAATGCGTACCAATTAACGTTACGAAGACGAAAGTTGGAACGGAAAGACCCAAACGACAGAATGACCAAAATCGGAGGGATAAAAAGAGCGATTTATAGTATAGGATGGCTATCTGTTAAGTTGGCAAAGTAGAGAGGCCAAAATGCCATTTTTTCCACGATAAAATAAAATAATATTAGCCTTAATAAATAGTCAAGCCTAATATTGTATCATATCTTTATAGGATGTTTTGATTAATTTCATATAATACATTAAATATTTAAAAAACTATCATTTGGTATGAGTTGTATATAGTTGAAGTGGTGTGCAAATTAAAAAATAATAATATATAAATTATGGGAAGCAGATCAGCGTTCAAGAGAATTGGGGTTTGGAAAGTTCCAAACCCATCCTCAACCATTAGATCTAGTTTGATCATTTGACCAATTTAATGGTCCAGATTTGTTAGGAGTATTTAAGACTTTACACAAATCATTTAATTATTATATTTAATTTAAATATTTAATTATTACTTTTATTTTAAATTTTTAAATATGTTTTACTGTGTTATGTTACAATCGGCGGACTTCGCCGGTCGCCGGCCGCCGTCGCCGGTGACTTTTTCCGGTGACTTTTTCGGCGACTTTTCCGGTGATTTTTCTGACGATTTTTTTTTGCGACTTTTCCGGTGAGGACAAGTTAACTAGTTAACCTGATTTTTATTATTAACTTGTTAGCATTTTTTTTTTATTGATAACTAGTTAACTAGTTAAATTGGGTTTTTACAATTAAATAGTTAACATATTTTCCGACGACTTTTCCGGCGAGGACTAGTTAACTAGTTAACCTAATTTTTACTAATAACTTGTTAGCATGATTTTTTTATTGATAACTAGTTAACTTGGGTTTTTACAGTTAACTAGTTAGTAAACATGTTTCCTGATGAGTTTTCAGGCAACTTTTCCGGCGAGGTTTCGGAGACCGACCAAACTCCGGTGACTTTTCCGACGAGGACAAGTTAACTAGTTAACCTGATTTTTAATAATAACTTGTTAACATGATTTTTTATTGATAATTAGTTAACTAGTTAACTTGGGTTTTTACAGTTAACAAGTTAGTTAACATGTTTTCCGGTGAGGCTCCGGAGACCGACCAAACTCCGGTGACTTTTCCGACGAGGACAAGTTAACTAGTTAACTCGTTAACTTATCGAGTTAACTAGTTAACATCATGATTTAGATAACGAGTTAACTAGTTATCTAATCAAGTTAACTAGTTAACCTGATTTTTTACTGATAACTAGTTAACAGTTTATTAGCAGATAACTAATTAACTTGTTTAACCTCATGATTTATCAAGTTAACTAGTTAACTTATCGAGTTAACTAGTTAACATCGTGATTTAGATAACGAGTTAACTAGTTATCTAATCGAGTTAACTAGTTACCAAGTTGTTAACTAGTTATCTAATCGAGTTAACTAGTTACCAAGTTGTTAACTAGTTAACTTATCGAATTAACTTTTGAGTTAACTAGATAACTTATCGAGTTACCTATAATATAATCAGTTTATACAGTTATAAGTTAACTAGTTATCTACTCGACTTTTTCGGCGACCAGCAACTTTTCTGACGAGATTTCAAAAATCGACCAAACTCCGGTGACTTTTCCGACGACGTCTAGTTAACCTAATTTTTTACTAATAATTAGTTAACTTGTTAAACATCATGATTTATCGAGTTAACTAGTTACCAAGTTGTTAACTAGTTAATCGATCGAGTTAACTAGTTAACTAATTAACCAATTGAGTGATCGGTTAACTAGTTAACTCGAAATTAACCGATCGAGTTAACTAGTTAACCGATGTCGAGTGATCGGTTAACTAGTTAACCGATCCGATCAATTTAACTAGTTAACCGATGTCGAGTGATTAGTTAACTAGAAGTTAACCGATCAAGTTAACTAATTAACTGATATCAAGTGATCGGTTAACTAGTTAACTCGATCGAATTAACTACCACACTACCAAAAAGAAGAAAAAAACCAACAATCAATCCAAATAAATGAGGAATATAATCAATATCATCTACACATCATCACCATCATCATCATCTACACATCATCTTGAATCTTCAATCTTCAGTAACTTATCTTAACCAAGAGACAAATTAGTCACTTATCTTAACCAAGTAACAAATTAGTCACTAAACTTAACCACGTGACAAACCAGTCACTCTTCTTCAACCTAATTGTAATCGGAAAAATAGTGATGCGTTGCCCTTGTTTCCCCTCCGCGTTGCCGTAGCCGACGTTTCCCTATACAAATCCACCACCCAACACTTATTCCTCCTCTTCCTCCGCCTCTCCGTCCTTGAACCTTCTCTAAATCGTAGCGTCGGCGGAAAGTCGATCTCCACGATCTCCACTGGAAAGTTGATCTCCACTAGAATCCCTAGAGTCCTCCTCGATCTCCACCAAAATGACCAAAATGACCACCAATTTCTTCACAGCCACCGATTCAGCTTCCTTCTCATTCCTATCCTTCTGCCGCTCATACAGAATCGCCACCGCTCGTTTCAGCAACGAATTCTCCTTCCCCAAAACCTCCACTCTTTTCCTCATCCCGCCGATCTCCTTCTCCGCCACCGCCTTCTCCAGATCTTCCAACAACTTACCAGCTCGTGACCTAGCGTCGTCGACGCTCGTCGCCTTTGTCATCTCCGCCACCAGCAGCTCCGCCCAACTGGTCGGCGGATTGGGTTTCGGTTCCGCTTCTTCTTGAAGGGAGAGGCGGCAGAGGTGGTGGATCGCAGCATCGACATCGCCGCCGCATTCTTCTAAGGCGAGCTCGAGAACTGCGGCTTCCATGGCGGGTTGATGGAGTGCAGAAGGTTGCAGTCGCCGCCATGGTTTTTAATGGCGGTCGAAAGGGGCGGGAGTCGATTAGGGTTTAGATATAGGAGGAAGAGGGATCGGAAGAGGCGCAATTGGTTGAATAATAGAAAGAGAAGGGAGGAGGCGGCAGAAAGTAAATTAGGGCTTTTTGAAAATGACCAAAATGACCCTTCGAATTTGGGTTTGGAATTGTTCCAGGATTAAAATCCTGGACGCAGATCCTTTCCCTAAATTATACATGTACTTTTATAAAAATTGATCAACCAAGCGGTGTCCGGGGAGGGGACACCTCTTGAAGCCCCTTGGCTCCGCCACTGGGCACACGCATCCCTAGTAAGCTTAGTGTACATTGATAACAAGTAATTGTCACACATTCATAAAAAAAAATTGAGCATCAGCCAAACGCGGCGTAAGTAGCTAGCCGCAACTTGAGCCAGGTTGTCAATGCCGGATTGGGCTGGTCGGTTGGACTGGTCCGATCGTGAATTGACCAGCTCTTTGGCACCGATAAATTCTAGTTCAATCCGCTTTGATTCCGGTTCAACCTTCATTTTTCATTAAACCTTTGATCTTGGCGACTTGATCCCGGTCCGTTCTGAAAATCATGATACTTGGAAGAAGAAAGTAAAAAAAAAAGTGGGACCCATTACAGGTGACCGGAATCATCACTTCCAATTGGCTTTTTATTTTATATATTTTCTCAATTTTTTTTTCTTCATTTAACAGACCCACCAGCCCACGTGCCACGCGCCATAGGGACAAATAGCTGGCGTATTACGCCCTAAAAAAGAAAATAAAAACTAAGGCCTCGTTTTCCGTGGCGGAATTCAAATGTTCCTAAAATTACCAATTCTACCGCAATTCAATTATGGAGGAATATACAATTGTAAGAGATTTGAATTCCTTGTTTTTCATGATAGATGACCACAAGAATTGAAATCAATACTGAAATAAAATGATTGTTTTACCCTTAATTTATTCCTCAATACTAAAAAAATAGAAAGAAAAGTTGTGTTGAACATGGGTTAGGGACAATTTTGAGATAATATTAAAAGTTGTAAGGAAAAAGGAGAATCCCACCCTTTTGCAAGGTAATTGAAATCTTGCGTTTCAGAGGAATTGGATCTCCTCCGACTTTCAATGCCACCGTAATTGGACGAACCATATGTCACTGGAAAACAAGGAATTCGCCAAAGCTACCACAATTGGTCAATTCTTGCACCCAAATCCGTAACGGAAAACGAGGCCTAAGTTAAATAAATGATTGGCGGCGCGTGAATATAACGGCGAGGAGGCATTTCGGCGGTCGTTGATGCAGCGCTGTAAAGTAACGGTTGTAACAGTTTTTTTAGCGGAGTGGTTAATTAAAACGGGAAAACGGGGGTGCATGTTGACTACGGTGGTCCCTTTTTCTTTTTAATTTTGCTGGTAACGGTAATCTCGGGAAGCGTAATGCCAAAAAGAAACTGTTTTGTTTCATTAATTTTGAAACACTTGGTTTCTCGAGCCAGTCAATTTCTGGAATAGATTACGGAGAATATTAGAGTGCTGAAGTTTCAGCACCATAAATTGTTCCAATAGATTACATTTGGGCATCATAATTATTATGAACACATAATCCAAGCAAGGGTGCTGCAATTTTGAAACCTTGCTTCTGTCAAAATCATAAGCAAGGTTTTCAGAACCGGACCGGGGTCGAGCCGGTAAGATCAAGGGTTCAAAGATTTAATGAAAAAATCAAGATTGAACCGAAATTTATCGGTGCCGTAGAGCTGGCTGATTCACGATCAGACCGGTCCAACCAGGGGCAAGATACGGCATTGAAAACATTGATCATAAGTCATACATGGCATGAAAACGAAATTAGAGTAGTTGGAAACTATAGAAATTATAGATGGAATTTCAAATTTAAAAGTTTCACTACCATCTTGTCGGCGAATTGACAATTTTACTGGTATTGTCTATTCTGCCGTAATTCAATTCTTTGTTTTTCCAGCCACTTTGAGGAATTCAAATTGGGTTCCAATCTGCATTCACTTTCGAATCTTAAGACACCTTGTAAGGAGAATCGCAATTCCTTCCCATTTTGAAATGAAATTCAATTCTGGTTAGAATGCAGGAATTGACAAATTTCACTGGTATTGCTAGTTCTGCCGTGATTTAACTCTATGTTTTTCAGTCACTTTAATGAACTAGAATTGGGGTTCAAATACAATTCACTTCCGAACCTTGACCACTTTGTAAGAGAATCACAATTCTTTCCTGTTCAAAATGGTATTCTATTCTAGTTCGTGTGCAGAATTGGACTTTCGTTCGAAATTCAATTCCAGCGAAATTGAACAATCACTTTTACGATGACAAACGGCCAAACCAGCAACGTACAGTTCAGTTCTAGCTTCCCATGTCTGGCTTACTGACGCTTCCGTTTAGCATCCTCAATGTGGAACATTAGCTGGGAAAAAGGGTTTATGCATCAGTTCATCATAGCCTACTAAGAAGCATTTGCATTCTTTATTTTTCCAATGGAATGTACATGTGTAGGTTATATACCTTAACACCGATGTAGAATGATACCAGCATCGCAGCAAGCACAGGCAGTCCTGTAAGGAGCAATCAATTCGTTACTTATTAGCATCGTGTATCTAGAGATGGACGAAGAGTGGAACAGCTCAAGGGTGATGAATGTATGTACGTACCTTCTCTCGTTAGGAATTTTGACACCAACCAGTTAATCCCAGATGGCCCGATTACATAGCCGACGAGGTTTGCTACCTGCGAAAATTTAACGATGTTTAAACTCAGGCCCAACAGTCAATGCTGTGTAGTGTTTAGTGACTGAAGAAGGAGGAGGTAGATGAAGAGATTTGGACATGAAGAAACAGACCATGAGACATGTAACAGTGATTGCACCAGCGACTGCGCTAAGTTCTCGAAATAGGAGCTCCCCGAAAGCACTCTCTGCCTGGAAAAAGCATCAAACGAACTTCGACGTTATTCGAATGAAAATGTTTGAGAATACTTGAACAGAACTGAAGCAGTGTTTCCTATGGAATGCTTCCAGGTTATGACATGTATGATCAATATTTGGACAGCAGCAGACACTAAGAGCTTGAATCGCCAGTAAAGCCTAACTAGATCTAAGTTCTCGTATTATTACTACCATCAGTAGTTCAGTACAATCAATGCAATTCCAGTTATGTATCATTTACACAGAGTTCACCTGTAAATTAGTCATGGCTGACTTGACTAGCATTTCTGGGATGAAGAATAAACATGTTAGCCAAGCCCACGAGAGAAGTTTCCTGAGATAAAATGCAATAACCCATCAGATTACCATTTCAACTGATCAAGAGCAAGAAAAGAGTAGTGATGGGCCAGGAGTACTGGAGAGGGGAAATTGAATTACCATTCGAGATCATGCCAAATAGCTACGAACGTGAATATTACCCAGACATTGAGTAACTTCCTCCCAGATCCACCAAGAGGAATATAAATGTACCTAAAAATGCAGAGCCGTTAGAGAAAAAATCTCATAGCAGAGACCATGGATAATTACAAAGGCAAAGTAGACAAAGGTGCACCACCTTACAAGCCATCTATTAAAAGAAGCATGCCAATTTTTCCAAAAGCTCTCCAAGTTGTAGCAATTATTGACACACTTAGGCAGATTCTCAGGAACCTCTATGCCATTTATCTGCAGAAGAATTTGTCAAATGCAGGGTGTAAATGGAACTGAATTCCAGTAGAATAGCTTTTGTACAAACATAATAACAATACCAGTGACCAAAGCCGAAAATAGCGCCATATGAGGAAGAACTTCAGCCACATAAAGTTCAAGACCTGTAGCAGCAGATGAAGGAGTTCAAAACTAATCAGGGAGGAAACTGAGTCATTCAAGGGAGAAAAGACGAGGACAGCGTAAAGTGTTGCATAACTTTCAAAAAGAAGAAACAAGACGGTCAACATACTAAATTCAAAAACCCCCTTCTTTTTCCTTATCACACTAACATAACTTGAACTATTTTCTATGACTTACTAAATATGTGAACAATGAACATAAACATAGCTGACAAGATCTTACCCCATATCCAAGGATGAACATATCCATAGGTGACAATAACTTCCAAAGGCCACTGTTAGTGAGATAACGATTTAGTTTATCATCCTATAAAAGTGTACACTTGTTGATTTAGACGTTAGAGTTTTACCTGACTACAAATGCATTGTAATGAAAAAAATGAGTGAAGACCTCTATGATAACGAAGCTGAATATCCACCGTAGACCATACCAGAACACATCTTTGGTTGCAAAAATTCGTGCTGGCATGTCTAACTGCAAAACAAATCAAGGACAATACCCCATTGTCATCTGGGATGCTAACAGGAAGAATTCAAGACTGGAAAAGCAATATAACGTGTCAAAGCGGATTCAGTAATACTGCTTCCATGTATATTAAGCATGCATCTGCACTGTTCAAGAGTCCAATCAAGAGAGCACAAGTATATGAGATGCATGGATCCATAACATTGCAGTCTTGTTAATTTCCTCAACGATGATGCTATATATACTATATTTGCAGAAAAATGACCGCAAAGTATCATGAAGCAAGAATTCAACACTGAAGACACGTACCTGTGAAGCAAAGGCATTGAAGCTTACAATTGGCCCAGCAAGGTAAAGGGGGGCATACACCAAATATGACAAGTATACAGTAAAGGAGAACTTGACAATTTGCACACTTCTTTCCTGCCAAGATAAACCATGTTACAGTAATCCATCCGAAGTTTCCATCACATATGGTAAAATTAAAATGGTCAGAGAGAGCTCAAATGTACCTGTAGCAATTGGTAGCACATTCTCCCTGACTTACAAACATGGCAACGCTGAATGTGCTTCTGAGTTCGACAGTACGTAGAGAAAATTAGTATAATCTATAATTATTAAGCCATACGGCATGAAGGTAAATGATCCATGTGCAGGCACTTGTACAAACCATAAAAACGAAATTTTTTTATGTGATGAATTTGAAATAGCAACATGACCAAGAAATATAGCAACCTGATGTTTGTCGATTACCTTGTGATCAAAATGAAACTCTTGATTAGCCCAATGATAGTCATATCCAAAGCTAATCATGCGCAAAATAACTGCCAGAATTAGGTAACAACTTGTTCATGAAATGAGCTGGAGCATCTATTCTTAACCTAAATATGAACCTCAAAGTATAATATTTAACAAACTCAACAGGTAGAGATGACAAAATGTATTTACCAAAGTTGAAGCAAATATGCCATCTAAAGGTGCCTCGAAAGTTATCCAAGTACGCCCACTGTTCCCTACCAAGAAAATACAGTAAGTCTTGCACATCCTTTGGTGTTAAACATCTAGTAAAACTCCTCATATTATAAAAAGGCAGTCAAAACTGTAGTAACTCACCCAAACATGGAGAATGGATACCCCTCATAAAGCCGATTAGAAAGAAGAACAGAAAGGTTGAAAATCCAAATGGCCGATGAAAAATACTTTGTTCGTGCAAAAATCTGCAGAAACAATGGTAAAAGTAATCACTGACAGCTTAAGAAAAAAAGTCAGAACGAGTTCGCACATTTGAAGGTGAAAAATTATTCAGGAAATTGCAGGACCGAAGGCCTAGACCTATAAAAGAGAAAGCGAAGTGCATTGACCAAAAACAACACAAGGATATAATGCTAAAAAAAACAGTAATAGAGCATACACATTAATGAGTATCACAGTATTGCAAAGTCCCAACACTTTTGAGGAACTCACCATCACAATAACAAAATTAACAGAAGCTATCAATAAGATGTAGACGGTGCTGCAAAGAAAAAGAAAAAGAGAATTTGAGGTAAACAAAAACATATAAAATAAATTTTGATGACAAATAACACATTTGAGTTAAAGAGACAAATACCAAGCTCCATGAAGGTATGATAAGTAGGCCAAAGAAATCAAAAGCCAGGTAATAGACATTCCCTTAGCCCTTAAAGAGAAAAGGGCCTTCAAGGTATTGGCTAGGATAGCAAAAATTGCAAAGACAGCAGTCAGAATTGGTATATTTCCACGAAAATTTCTCCATTGTGCATCAGAGAGATCCTGAGCGGAAATGAGGAAAGAAAATGTAAGGTCAGGAAGAATGAAACCAAAAGACGAACAAGAATAATTGTCTTGTGTGTAAAAAAATTGTATTGTTGAAGAACAAGATATGAAATAGTAGCACGGGCAATTAACTGAGGAAGGAATGAAAACAGGGGTTGATGAAGAGAGTAACTCATACGTTAAGACGAGGAGGGACCAGCCAGCCAGGGCGTAAGCCATAAAGCTTTGACTTGTGTTCTGCCAAATATAAGGAAATCAGATTTCATGATATTCTTCTGATCCAAAAGAAGAAACAGAAGATAGAGCTTACCCTGAGCAAGTTGAAGAGATCGATGGATAATGAAAACGTAGAAAGCAATAGCATAGAGAAGCAGGAAAGCAAGCTCTTTTCTTTTCCACCCCATTCTGTCAGTCATTCTGATATCTGCTTTCGAGCGCATGACTTCCTTTCCCCTAACATGTTAGAACTGAAAAGGTTACAAGTATTTCAACTAGTCAATCCAGCCTAAGATGCACGCACTAAGAAAATGAGAAAGTAAATTGCACCAAACCCTTTCAACAACCAGACTCATGACAAATGCCAACAAGATGCCAACTACAACTTATAACAATATCTTCCTCACGCTAGTCCATACCCGATCTAACTGTTCAAGAACCAGATAATAGAGACTGAAATGAAATAGTAGATTAGTTCTCAAATAGTACTTCAAATATCTTTAAAACGATATTACACCCTATCACTAAGACAATCGAACCCACCTTAAGTTCACTCTTGCTCCGTCACACCATTGGAAACCAGGGAACACTATTCTAGCATTCTGAGCCAAAGTCAATTAATTTTACATTATGAAACCAACTTAACAAACTAAAGAGAGTAAATGCAAGCACTTGTACAACATTAAACAGTTCAAACCACGCACCTCTGCTGTAATAGCAACACTTCTCAGTCCTCTTCTACAATAACTTGGGATGCCTAAACTTCCTCTGTAGCCTCCTATTTGGCTTCAACTGTAGCAGGGAAAATTTTCAGCTAGTCAGACTAGCAATGTACACATCATCAAGCATGAAGTCATAATTCTTCACTCTTTCTATCACAGTGCTTTGCATATTCATCGTAGGAAGTCAACAGATGATGCAAGTTGGTGCATAGACACAAGAAGCAAGAGAATAAATCTCTAGTATACAGCAAGAATATACATATAAATGCAGTACATGATACATCAATTGTGTGCTTAGTGCTAATCTTAAAATTCAAGACCAATTTCGACAAAGATGCATTTCCAAAAACTGCTGCAAAACTGCAGAAGTGAGAAGGTTCCAGATCGCAATGCCAGTTTCCATCCTCATTTCTGGCCATATGATGATTAAAACAACGTTCTGATTCTCACCAGAAGCTCAGAACCTTGACTGAACTTTCCTCTTTGTGAACTGAACAGCTTAATCAAAATACCTTTCCTCTTTCTTACGCATCCATTTTCTTTCCCTCAATTTGCATCAAAACTCTAAAACGCATTACTATCACCAAAACGCAATTCAAGCCTGGATTCACTGTAAGCAAATGAAGACCGTTGAAGATTTTAACGGGAGGGGGAGCGATAAACAAACCTTTAGCTGCTGCAATCGGCAATGTTAAGAAGAGATGTCGCCGCGAAGTAAGAACGATAATGGTGACTCCAACGACTATGATGAAGCAAACTCCGTTTTCTCCAACTTGGAAGCAGTCCTCCAATTTCTTCTTCTTCTCGGAATTTCTCCCCTAGTGAACAACCAAATTGCTCCCTCTTCCCCACGACTTAAGAGTTGTGACTAACGAATTAGCAGCATCAACAGATATACCGACACTCTACATTCCCGCTCATCGGAAGAAAAGTCGAAAACTCATTGCTCTTCTCTTCGTCCATTACTCATTACCAGAGCAGCCGGGATTCATATGAGCGCAAGATCACCCGAGGCGGTCAGCTATCGAGTGAGATGGGAGCGGAGTTGGAAGGGACGAAGTTGAAATTCGGAAGAGATGGAACTAGGGAGATCGATTTCTGGTGGCGGTGGACGGGAGGAGCGGAGGTGGCGGTCTGGCGGACGGCAAGAAATGAAAGGGGAGAGAAGCCGTGGAGTGGCAGTGTAATTGATGATTGAAGGAAGGGTAATTTAGTCAAGAGATCAATAATTTTTGTTTCTACATCTTATAGTCGTAGAAGACAATTCAAGTATCCACCAAAATAGATCGGTTTATCATTTCTGGTTAAACGATATTTGGGAACATGTCATGTCACTGGATGAGTGGTTTTGTTTATTATACGAGGAACAACACTTAGTCACAGTGTTGGGTTACATCGAAGAAGTAGATATCTACGATAATGAATTGGCTACATTTCAAAAGACGAGAGTTGTTTCTCCTCCAATATTTATAACCATCGTTTCTAGTTAAAGATAACATACTTGTTTTCCTTAAAGCTAACGATCGTATGAAAAAAGAGACCTCACCTATAACATATTCTTCCACCAGTAGTCTCATAAACGCCACTCAGAGGAGAGCCAACTGTCTTCTCATTATGACCAGAAGAGGCAGAAATTGGTGATAACATTAGTGTTACTGATTACAAGAATACAAGAAAAAAACAACCATTAACATGTAAAGGAATCGAGAATACCAATATACAAAAGTATCTAACACCATGAAGAGATGGTTAGTGACATTAGAATCCACTAAGCCAATGAAACAACCAACGTCAGTAGCATTGACACACTTCACAATCACATACCCTGTCGCTAACCATCTATTCAATTTCCCATCAATTACTCTTTCACAATCCATTCGTCATTTCAAATGTGAAGCTTTGTTACTTTTCACCGGTACAGTTACCTTGGGAGTGATCTTCGACATTTTTACATATTGGTAGATGGAAATGCGAGTGTAGGAATGATATGTAATTCTATCCAACTTAAAGCAACTAAAAAATGTGAAGACAACCACTAGTAAAAATGACGTTACAATTTCAAATTAGCAGTCGACAACAAGCTTAAAATTTCTTATTTTGCCCATTGCCTCATTAGGAAAGGACAATACACATTAGAGATCAGATCATAGAAAACGAGAGTACTATAGCAACAAAAATACAAATAAAAAATTGACATTTATACGAATAAGATAATTCGCTATTTATTATAGAATAAAATGATAATATTGTGCATTGATTATAGTAAAAAAATAAGTAGAATTAATAGGAGTAGTTGGAATTTGATCATTTAGGCTTTAGCTAACCAAACCAAACCTAATAAAAAAGAAAAAATAACTTAAGGAAAGATTAGTCAACTCAGACTCCTGAAAATCGTCAACAAACGCCAAAGAATCCTACGTGGCAACGAAATTCTCCACTTGTCCAATCCAGATTGGCCCCGCGCCAACTACATTTTTTAATATAATAATTTCAAATTTTAAATCTCAACAAACTATTTATTTGTTAACCTAACCAAAAAAAAAAACATTTTAAAATATTCATTTCGCAAACTGTCTCATTTTGATTTTCTTCCCCACTCATCCACAACCGCCGCCGCTCAACCAGTAAACTGCCGCCACCATTCCCGCCGTCGCCGGAAAAGAATAAAGCAGCAACAGCAGCAGCAGAAGAAGACGAATTGAGGAAAAAAGGAAAAACGATAGGTGGGGTCCCTTTCCTAGACCTCAAGTTCTTTGCATCATTTTCACTACTCCCATCCCAGGACCAGTGTAGGTTTCCTCTATTCTTCCGATGACTTTTCTTTTTTCTAAAGGAATGAATTACTTCTCTGTTTCCCTTTCTTTATCCTCAATTTCTTAGGCTTCACTGTAGCTTCCTTCAAGCATTCTACTTAGCAACTTGCATGCGGAGATGGGTTGGAAGGATATGGCTTCCCTGTTCTCCTTTCAGAACATCCGTGGTATCTTTCAGGTTAGTAACTGTATATTCAATTATTCATGGATTTTTAGGGTTCCCCTTTTCAGGATTTTCATTTATTAGTTATTTGTTGAGGTCCTGTAGTTTACTGTGTGATTACCACAAACCCTAACATTATCAATTGCTTCATTAGAAGTCAGTTCTGGGGCTTGATTCTATCGAAAGATGTGACATTACTGATTAGTGTAGTTAAATCAGTTGTTGTTCAATCGCTTTTTGGTTGGTGAAGAAAGCTAATTCTCTCCGTTATCCACCATTTTGTTACCCTAATCATGACCACAAGTCACAGCTTACTAATACAGTAGTAGCACCTGGGGAAAACACCATTTTGTTAATCTTCTTTCTTTCTCTTCCTTTTCAAGTTAGTTTATTGTTTTCTGTAAACAGCGGCAGGATCAGGAAGAGCCTCAAGGGAGGAGGATGAGGGAGGTGGATCTTGGTGCTCACACAATCAAAAGCCATGGAGCTGGAATTGCTAAGATCCACATGTACGATTGGCTCATCTTGTTGCTGCTTGGTGCGATAGAGGTCACTTTGTACATCATCCATCCTTTCTATCGGTTTGTGGGTAAAGACATGATGGAGGATCTCAGATACCCCTTAAAGGATAACACTGTTCCTGTTTGGTCTGTCCCCGTAAGTTCTATCTTCGCTTTTAAGTGTCGATCTCTCGTGCTTAGCTACTGATATGTAGCCTCCTACGAGTCGGATTGATTTGCTGTGCATGACTTTTCTGTTTGTTCAACTCCTTTCTTATATGTATTGCATCGTTGAAGCTGTTATATAGTGTTAAGATTTGCCGTTGATGTTACTGAACTTCAGGATGTAGTACACAAGGGACTATGTTGTTACTTGCTTGTGTGAGGGTTCTTACCTGCACTTCTTTTGCTTTGTGATTGTTGATGTTGATAGAGATTCACTTTGCCTTGGTATTTGGTGATGGTAAAAACAGATCTATGCAGTTTTGCTGCCAATTCTAGTCTTCATTGTCTTCTACTTTCGGAGGAGATGCGTCTATGATCTTCACCATGCAGTTTTAGGTACCCCTGTTCTTTAGTTCTTATGAAAAACTAGTTTTACTCGAGTCTCAATTGGTTGCCTTTGTCCAATTTAACTTGCACAGGCCTCCTGTTCTCCGTCTTGGTTACCGCTGTCCTCACCGATGCCATAAAAGATGCTGTTGGGAGGCCAAGGCCTGACTTCTTTTGGCGTTGCTTCCCCGACGGCAAGGATGTATGTATCTTCGCTCCATTTCCCTTTCCTTTTGGTGTTTCGGGTTTCGCATTCTTGTGCAGGGATAATAACTTATTTCTTTCTTGCAATGTAGGTTTATGACCAATGGGGAGATGTTATATGCCATGGCAGTGTCGATGACATAAAGGAAGGACACAAGAGCTTCCCCAGTGGCCATGCTTCCTGTAAGCAACCCAAAGAATTCTCTGTTTCAATATATGGTTTAAAGTTAACCAGAGAATCTCAACTCTTAAACCCTTTTGGCGGATATTATGCAGGGTCGTTTGCCGGATTAGGCTTTCTGTCTCTGTATCTGAGCGGCAAAATCAAAGTGTTCGACAGGCAAGGCCACGTAGCGAAGCTGTGCATCGTGATCCTCCCTCTCCTTGTTGCATGCCTCGTCGCAATCTCTCGAGTCAACGATTACTGGCACCATTGGCAGGACGTGTTTGCTGGATCTCTCTTAGGACTCGTGATCTCAGGCTTCTGCTACCGACAGTTCTTCCCATCCCCGTACCACGATCAAGGTAGAAACACATGACGATGATTCATAACTTAGTCACCTCTCTAATGTTCTCTGTGTTTATCATACATTTTACAACTTCATTTCTTTCTTCAGGTTGGGGTCCGTATGCATATTTCCTTGCACTGGAGGAGGAGTCACGCTCCGGTGACCCGAATGCACGCACCAACAATGAACCAGCTATGGAAATACGGCAGCATCAAGCTCTTAGGCCAACGAATGGTGATCTCCAGTTTACGTCGATAGATCTTGAATCCGGAGGACGATGAGATAAGGTCCCTTTAGGATGAGAGTAGTCATGTAAATGTGTAGATGGGTGACTATGAAATGGTATCTGTCAGTGTCGCCGGTGGCCAGCTGCCGGCGACAGTAGAATGCGCCGGAGGTCAAAAGAACAGTATGAAATGGTTGAAATTGAAATGAGGCTTACGTGGCAGTGATGCTGAAACTGGAGGGGAAAGTTGAGAAGGAATATCGCGGCGGCGGAGATAGTCAGACATGGAAGCTTCCTTGTGGAGACAGAGTTGTTCTTGAGTTGTATAACAGAGTATTGGCTTCTCGTGAATTTGTTAGTCTTGTGAGATTAGGGTGAGAGAAATTTACGTGGCTCGTGTCTAATTCCACTTTCTAACTGGAATTGAATTCTGTTTCAAATTGGAAGAAAATTGTAATTTCCTTACAAAGTGGCATAGATTTGGAATCAAGGTAACATTTTTTTCCGCTTCGTAAGGTTTCAATTGGGACTTGAATTATCAAATTCGTCGAAATTCGCATTTAAGCCCAATTCCGCTGATTTTTTTTTCTTCATGAATGGTAGAAACTTTCATTAAAACCAAACCAAGAAAAAAAATTATACAACAAGGCCACACTTTGTGAACCCAACCGACCAAAAAACGCAGCGAAAGGGCAATCTCAGCCGAACCGCGCCCCAACCCTATCTACGGTTTCCCCCCAAAAAAACTCACAAACTGCGTCCAGACCAAACCCTACACACCGAGGAAATACAAACCCCCGCCCACCAAAAGATCTACCCGATCCTAGCCCATACAAAAACTTAGGCTGCAAATTGATAATTTCGTTCGAATCAAAACTGAACTGAGTAACCGAAATTCGTTGAAATTCCGAAACCCACGTATTTTTACATTCGAAAAACGTATCCAGCCAAATTGAAAGCTAATCCTGCAATTGATTCCAATTCCATCTCCAAATTCCGCCAGAAAAAACATTGCCTAAATTTCACCAATATTATCAATTCCACCGAAATTTCAATACCATTAGCCGAAAACAAGCTCTTTTAATTTCAACTCAAAATGCATACTGCAATGTCACAGTAAGATTCTCAGTCCCTAAAATAAAGATTGTTCTTAAGATTCTCAGTTCCTAGAATCCATAGCAAAATTAAAACAAAAAAACACAGAAAATCCATTAATTATAATTATCACTCTGTTTCTTTCTGCAGACGATCATCATTCATATTTCATCAGCAGCTGCAATTTCATCATCCTCAAACAGCAGAGACTCTATTTCTTCCCAACCCAGATCATCAGCATCATCTTCCTTTTCAATTTCATCATCCTCAAACAGCATAGACTCTATTTCTTCCCAACCCAGATCATCGTTTTCGATTTCATCATCCTCAAACAGCATAGACTCTATTTCTGCCCAACCCAGATCATCAGCATCAGCATCAGCATCAGCTGCGTTTTCATCATCCTGAAACAGCAGAATAGACTGTATTTCTGCCCAATACTCTGAAAACGACGTCGTCTGACCCAGATCAGCTGCGTTTTCATCATCCTCAAACAGCTTAGACTCTATCTCTGTTAAATAGTTTGAATAAAACGACGCCGTTTCACACAGATCAGCACCACCTGAGGAACAAACGCTGCAATTATTATTACTACTTTTATTGTGGCAAAAAGCTGACCCGTCTTAACTCAATTCAATCAAAAAATTAAATTAACTTAAAACCACCATTTCAAAGCTAGCCTAATTTTAATAACTAAAAAATCTTCAAACTAAGTAAACGGCCAAATAGTTTACCCATAATATAATGAATAAACGCTCCGATAAACCCCAACCTGATGAGTCCGCCCGCCCAACCCCCTGTTTGACAGCTCTTACATATAATACATGTCCAAGAAGAAAAAAAGGAAATCAAAATATCGTACCATTATGATAAGTAGTATAAACATCCAAATTCTCGGCAGAGGAGGACGACAATGAGCTTCTTTCTGGCGAGTAGTGATCTTCAATGGAGTTTCGTTCCTTAACTTTTCGCAGTTGTAGTTTGTATTTCTGAAACAAAGATTGTTTGAACAAGTTGATCCATTAAAATAACTAGGAAACTCATTCTTACGGTCCGCTCTCCCTGCAAACGAAAGTTCTCAAAAGAGCTATAAGTGTTTGCACAACTTCGGTAATACGACTCGTGCAACAAATTGGGAAGTACCATAGAGGCTTCAACAAGCCTTTATACACCGAAGTAGCGATATATTTGGATTCAAAACCTTGACTTCTTGTTAATCAAAGTCTCTGATACCATGTCATGAATCGTTACATCCCAATAACCCGAGTTGTAAGGACAGACAGAGTTCTAACTGAATGAATCTTATATCGTTTATTAACATACCTGATAATAACTTGCAACATGACGATAAGTCAAACCAGGCACATTCATCTTTTCAAATATTCCCTTTGGTCGAGCAACTGCAACAATTAAATTAAAACACTCATAATCAAATATATTAATCATTATTTATAACTATGAATTAATCAAATAATTAATTTAAAATTTAATAAGATTTGTGAATTTATAATACTGCAATTAGCCAATTAATTACCATCTTCTCCAAGTGCATCAATAGCAGCAATGAATTTGGATTTAAGCTCAGTTGTCCATGTCATTCTCCTCTTCGTTTTCAATGAATAGTTTCTCTTCTTCTTCTCTGAAAAAAGAGAGGCGAAAACACTGTTAAACGAGCGGGTTAAGCGGGTCAATTATTTTAAGGGTAAATTTATTCATTATTTTAAGGGTAAATTATATGATAGTATGCTTACTTTGAAAGTTTTTGAGATATTAAAATTAGGTTAACTTTGAAATGTTGGATTTAAATCGATTAAAAGTTTTGGTTAAATTGAGTCGAGCTGAGTCGGGTTAGGTTTTGCCAGCTACCGAAAAGTAAAAAAACACTAAAAAAAAAAATAATAACATGTTAAAAGTGTACATACAAAGTTATATTATATGCGGCCAAAATAGGTAAAATTGACCATATATTTGTAAGGGGTCGTTTGTGCCAGAGAATTGAGGGGTGAGAATTGCCTAGAATTGGGCCTCATCCTAGAATCCAACCAATTCTTTCGTTTGTTTCGCAAAAAAATGTTGAGAATTGCCTAGAATTGAATTCTAGGAGTGGGCCCATCCTAGAATCCGGACCCCTCCGAATTCTCTAATGACAATGTGAGAATTCACATTCTAGGGTGAATTCAAAGTAAGATGAGAAAAATGTCCTCATCATCGGGGATGCAGGGATTAAAGTTGGGGCATTTTGGTATTTTTCATATTTTTTTGTTTTATTTATTGTTATTTTCTCAGTCCAAGAATCATACACATTCACTTATCCAAACGATTGATTCTCGAAATAGCCTAGAATGCCCAAATCTATAAAACGACACCTAAATACTTTAAGAATGAATTTAGATTGGTAATTATTTAATTAATACATAATATTAATGTAAAAACTCCCAAAATTTGTTAGGCAGTTTATTTATGTTAAATAACTAATAGTGTTGCTTTATAACTAATAGTGATGATATTTTATACAGAAATGTCTTGGTAAAATATGGAATACGTTAGTAAAATATGAATCATGTTAATAATTTATGAAACACATTCTTAAAACTAAAATATGAATTCAAATTGTGTTAGTAAAAATGAATTGCACGAAAACATGAATTATGTTAGTAAAAAAAGATTATATTAGTAAAATTTGGACTCTATAAATTAGTAAGAGCATCCACAATGGCTCTAAATTTTAAAGCTTTATGGTAAAAGCTCCAATTTGATTGGTTGTATTAAAAAGAATTGAATTAAATAAATTGAAAAGATGAAATTATAAGAGAGAAGAGTGATTTGATTGGTTCATTTTATAAAGCTTTATAAGCTATATGTACATAAAGCTTTTCATAAAGTTTTATAAAATGAACCAATCAAATCATTTCACTCTTCTATAATTACATCTTTTTAATTTATTTAATTCAATTTTTTTTACCATCAACCAATCAAATTGGAGCTTTTACCATAAAACTTTAAAATTTGGGGCCATTATAGATGCCCTATGAGTATAACAGTCTTTTATCACTAGAAAATGAATTGTGCATAATAACTAATTAGTAAAGGTATCGGTTGTTGGATTCTTTGGATAGCTCTTTTGATGGGTTGCTCGTGTAGTCGTGGTGGCCGATCCATTGCTTGCTCTCCATCTCTGCTCCGACTCAGTCGTGTCATAGCCCTTGGGTGGCGGTTGTTGGAACTTTCAGCTAGGATTTGAACATGTTAGGGTATCAGCCACATTGTGGGCTTGTATTTGGGCCGGCTTTTGTTTTTTTACGCTTTAACTTTTCTTTTTTTTTCCTTCATGGACTTCGGCTCAACTCTATTGATGAATGAAATTGGGAACCACTTTGTCAACAAAAAAAAAGTACAATAGTCTTTTATCACAAAATTTTTTTTGACTACTCTTAATAATAAAAGAATTGTGTATAAAAATTGGCAATAAGTTCTTTCCAATATATTTTGTAATTTTAGATCTCATTCAATTTATTCAACCAATCAATAAATTGATTAATTATTTCAAACATTTCTTCATCACCATAGCCACCAAACATACAATTTATATAACAAAATCAAAGGAAGAATATTGGATAGGCAATGAAATATATAAGTACATAGCTAAAGTTTGTTGATATACCTCTATATGAGCATTGTTGGAGCATTGAGGTCATGGACTCGGCAGACGATTCGCCATGATCTACTAACATGATATCGATGTCTTTAGCGAAAGCGGGTATTTCAGTCCAGTAATTCAATCTATCAAGTTAAAAAAAAAACGAAAAACAAAGACATGAATACAAGAGATAGAAAGGGGAGGAAATAAATCATTTCAATTCGATGAAGTCAACTTCTTCCACAGAAAATCGCCGACCACCTAATATTTTTTTTTACCAAAATAGAAGAAGAAGAATTCGTAAATTTTCAGATTCAGCTCTTACTGATTTACAGTCTGCATATCAAAGGACGTGTTCATTTTTTTTTCTAGTAAGTTATAATCAGTCGGAGCGGAATGTTACTCGAAAAAATTTAGGTTAATTGCGAGAAATATAAGTAGATTGAAAATATTAAGAAAGGAAATAAGGATTAAAATAGAAGCATTATCTACAAAAGGTTGAGAAATGGAAAAGAATCCATGTAAATTATTTGATACCATATAATGGCTTTCAAAGAAGGAAAGAAGAACAAAATAAACTTTAATTTTTTATCATGTTACTTTCTTTGCTACAAATAATACCATGTTACTTACTTTGCTTCCAATAATTAATTGAGGTATTTATTGGTATTTTGTATTTTTGAGAATTGTTTGATTATTAATGATGGTTAGTTGTGATTAGGCTTGGCAATGAGTATTAAGAAATTGGGTACTCACCTGAAATCTGGTCAAATTGGGTGGGGATTATCCGTTGATCGGGTAAAGTTGATAGGTATGGGCAAACCCGGTACCCAATTAGAGTGGGTAACGGGTGGGGACGGGTTTCAAGGTATCCGCCCCATACCCAACTCAAATGGGTATCCAATATGAAACAACGTTGTATTAGCCATAATATATCATATATGTTTATAGACCAGACTCAGTTTCTCCTTCAATCATTAAGTTCTTCACTTCAACTCATCGATTGAGCAGTCTTTCATTCCCTCTCGAAACTATAATGCTCTAGAAATCGTAGCTGCTCCATCTCGTTGAATCTCTTTGCAATCCAGATGCTGAGAGATTTGGGGTTCACTCAATGGGTAGCGGGTTTACCCGAAACTCAATACCCTTGTCGGGGCGGGCGAGTACAGGTAATGGATATGTGGTATCCGGACCCGTGGGTATCCATTGCCAAGCCTAGTTGCGATGTGCCTAATGTTCTTTCAAAATGAAAAAAAAAATAATGCAAGTAGATAAAATTAGTGCAGTGTGGTCTAATTGTTTGATTATTAATGATGGTTAGTTGCAATGTGCCCAATGGTTAGTTTTTTCGTACGAATGAACAAGTTTTTTCAAATTTAGTTGATGTTATGAATTTAGTTGATTCAAGTTATGAATCCAATTAATTTAGATTACGAACAGTGTCAATTAAGATTACGAAGCCACAAACATACAAATTCAGTTGATGTTAACTGAGATGATTTGGATTACGAATAATTTCTGCAAAACATACAAATTGAGTTTATTTAGCTTACGAATAGTGACAACAAAGATTACGATGCAACTAACAAACGAATTCAATTGATGTTACAAATTGAGTTTATTTAGCTTACGAACAGTGACAACAAATACTATGATGTAACTAACATACGAAATGATATAATTTAGCTTACGAAACATGTCAACAAATAGTACAACTTTTTTTGTACGAATAAACCCGAAAAATACAAAATAAGAACACAAAATACATGAAAACCTAGAAAATGCAAACAAAACATACAAAATCCATCTTTGGCACCCTCCAACAAGAAAAGAAAATGAAAAACATGAACACCCATAAATTTTAACTAAAAAATATGAAAATACAGAGATTCGTACACATTATGAGAGTTGTATGCACTCCCCCGACATTTTCATGCGTAGATCCAGCTCCGACGTGCTTTTCCCGACATAATGAACACACAAATCTCTTTGTTCATGAAAATTTGATAGAGAAATGGAGAATTTTAAATTTTGATGGAGAAAGAAACAATGATGACTTCTCAATTTATATAGTGATAGTTTCATCATATCAGATGATTCGTAATATGTCATTGACTTAAATACACCGGATACCATCGAACTTTTTAAAATCAGTCACTCTGACCACTAATCTTTTTTTTGTCCGTCGGGTACCACTGAACTTGAATTATTGTTCATGAAGTACCACTCCGTCCAAAACACGAATGGAAAAATGATGTGGACTTAACCACAATTATCCTAGTCAGCGTATGACCATGATGTGGATTTCCAGCTGTACAATAATTAATTTAATAATAAATAAGACGCATCATTTATGAAAATTGCCCAATGCCCAATTTATTTAACGTATGGTATTTCTTTCCCCATTAAACACGGCTCTTCCTCTTCCTAGAATCCTTGTTGCATTAATCGACGGATCCATTCTTCTATTTCCTCCAAACATCTACAACTCTTCTCCTATTTTGAATTCATTGGTAAGAAGTTTAGTTTGTCTTGTTGTCCATGAAGTTCAGTTTAGCCTTTCGGTTTGCAGCTTGGAGGGGATTTAGTGTCCCTATGCTATGCTGCTTCTTTGTCCTATTTTAGGTGTTTTTTTATAAAAACAAAAAAGAGAGCTAGAAAAGGATATGGACATTGATGAAACAAAGAAACGAGGAAGGCGCACAACTAAACGGAAGAAGGGTCCAGACGAGGTAAATAGAGGAAGAGCTGGTAGTGGTAGGGTGAGCAAGAAAGGAACTGTGATACGATATGGTGTAGTAAGTGCCGTCATACAGGTCATAACAAGAAGAGATGCCCTAACTTGGCACCGACTACACATGTAAGCAATATTTTATATAAATTTGTATTATTTTATGACAATTTTTTTTATACTAAAATCATGCTTTTTGTTTTATGTAGGATGAAATGCATAATGGACCGAGTTTAGGAACAACCATCGAAGATCAAAATCAAAATGATGCACATATTAACCACGCGATAAGATCGAAGCCATTTCAACCAAGGGGAGGAAAAAGGAGTCACACGAGTGAAGACCAACATTAGTGAAATTATATTTTGGATTTTGAAATCATAAGATACAAGTGGCATTTTGAAATCATTAGTTATGTAACAGGATTTTGAAATCCGTACAAACATATTCGTCTTTTTTCACTCTCAGGAATTGAATATTTTGTTATTACAAAAAACCCTGAAACTGTAATCACTTATTTGTTACTACAAATCTGCAATTGTGCTTTGTTTATATATATTTTTGGGCTATGCAAGAAACTAATTTCAAAACATAAAGTAAAGTAATAAAAGTAATAATAAAATCAGCAGCTATTGAGGAAAAATAATTATCTTAATGGGCAAGGGACTAATTTGGTTTGGGCTTTTATGTGGGCCTTTTCTAGTTTTCTTTTCCTTTACCTTCTTTTATTTATTGTGTCTTGTAAGTTTTATTTTAATTAATGAAACTTTACTCTTGTCAAAAAAAAAAAAATTGGGCAAAGGGAATAAAGGATGATGATTGTGAGGATAGAAAAGAAACAGAGGAAGAGCGTGTTTAATGGAAGAAATCTCATATGTTTAAAAAAATTGGGTAATTTCTATAAATGCTGCGTTTTATTTATTATTAAATTAATTGTTATACAGCTGGAAATCCACATCATATTCATACGCTGACTAGGATAATTGTGGTTAAAGCCACATCATTTTTCCATCCGTGTTTTGGAAGGAGTGGTACTTCATGAACAATAATTCAAGTTCAATGATACCCGACGGACAAAAAAAAGATTAGTGGTCAGAGTCTGATTTTAAAAAGTTCGATTGTATCCGGTGTATTTAAGTCGCCCAAAATACCTCTCACGAGTCAGCTTTACCTCGAACCACACGATTAATCGGATAACCCTACTAAGATAGTTATTCCCATTCAAGACCAGGTTGGATCAAAGCAGTTTCGTGTTTACAAGGTACGGTATGAGCTTCAAGACAAGCTTTGATTACACTCTCTCCATTACATTAGTTCGTTGCATATATGATTACAATGTTTTGCTAGTACATAATGGTGAGATTTTTGACACATGGAAGAACTCGATGATGTTGTTAGATTCAAGCGGTTATTGCTGCAAATTCATATTTCAATGGTGATATCTTAAGCTGGAATTCAACGATCCGTGGCGGTTCCTGGCAGAGAGCATCATCGCCACTTGATTGGATTCTCTACAAACTTGAGCAGAGACTCTCATGCTCTCAAAATTCGATACATATGAACATTTACTGGTATTACATTCATGGCAATGCAGGAAAGAAACCAGAGGATCATCTGAGCTATGAAACAAATGGAAAGCAACTGTTTGCTTGTTCATATAGAGACCCCTGATCCTGCGTCCCGTGATTCGCCACTGAACTCTCGCTGCCGGCCATAGATTCGACTTCCGCCATGGCAAATCCAGACCAAGCTAAGCTTCAGAGGTAACATAAAATCAACAGAGATATACTGATATGATACAATTATATGTCAATCAAGACGATTTAATTCAAAAAAATTAGGGGTTTGAAGAAGTTTCAGACATCCAAGGAAGGAGGAAAGAGCAGCATGGAGCTCTCAAGCCCGGCGAAAGGCGAAAGCTCTTAGGCGGCCACTGCGAATGTTTTGAGAAACAAGCCTTTGGATTTATCATCACAAACTATCTAATCAAAAGGATTTAATTATTAAAAAATATATATATAGTGTATCATCATTTACTGAACCTTGAGCCAGAGAAAATAGAACACAGGTTCACCCAAGAACGATGAACAACTGATCTCCCTGAGGTTAACGAGGGCCCTGTTCACGGTAGGTAACAGATCCCTGCTTTTTTTCCATCAGGTTATTTCATTTCATAAGTAAAAACGATTTCAAAAAAAAAAATACAGAAGCTGAATTGATGAAGAACAGATTGCAATGCTGTAATATGAAAGACGGATTGAAGATGGCTGATTAAGCTCTGTGATTCAGAGAAGCAGAAGGAATGGATGATGAAGATGACTGGAGTTGGAGAAATATATATATATATAGGATTGGAGAAGGTTAGGGTTTCGCAAATTGGGCGGCCTCACTTGATAAGAGTCAGAAGGCCCATTTGAGGTTGTTGGGCCATTTTGCGGATATCTGGCCCATAGAATGTCCATAAATTTGGCCCACCGTTATTCTTTTGTCGTATTTTTCAATTTTTTGTTTATTAATACACGTTATAGAGAACTAGTTTCGATGAAACTGTTGGACGATCAGGTTCATTCTAATATTGGAGGGGATATTGTAGAAGAGATTCTTCGGCTGCAAAGAGGAGCTCCTACTTGGCGCTTCATGACGGTTCGATGTTAAGGTAACATGGCCACCCATTACGTGGCCCTGAATAACCTCTCAGGGTCATAGAGGTAGACATGACTTCCTGGGATGAGACTTGATGTTCCTTTATTTCTTGTGATGGTTGTCTATGTCTCTCCGCAAGGAGCTGTCTACGCAAAAAAAAAAAAAAAAAAAAAAAATCTTCATGATACATAATGAAATTTTCGGGATACTTGAAGCTTAATTCTCAATGCATGTATCATAATTTTTCACCCACGTATTACTGATCATTTCATCATAAAAACATTGGTTGTTCGGATGCTTGCTTGTAGTGCCTACATTTCAATGTTTTGTAGGTGAATATTGAGGGACGAGCTGAGTTAGTCTTCTCTTTCTCTCGACTCTCTCTTGGAAGAGTTATCCGCAATGAAATCCTACATCTAAGGGATCAAGTTCATGCACTCCATTTTTGTCTAGTTTGTCAATCTAGTAATAAAGCCGTCCATTCTATGATGCGTTGTCTCTAGTTTTCTCTTAGGAAACTTGTTGTAGTCAAGTGTCAAGTTCATGCACTCTGTTTTTTGTCTAAGCCGCCTCTATAATATAGCGTCCTACCAAAAAAAATTATAAAGCTGTCGATTCTGTGATGCAAGTAATAAAGCCGTCCATTCTGTGATGTGTTTGCCTCTAGACTTTCTCTTAGAGAACTTGTTGGTAGTCAGTCAAGTTTTCGTGAATAAAAGCTTAGCTTTTGTTATTCTCTAGGAATGCATCATTCGTAAATATGTTATTTTAAAAAAATGCATTATTTTTTGGATAATGAGTTATTCTGGCAATGCTATAAATACATTGGTATTCTCTTCATTGATACAAAAGCTACAACAACAGAACGTACTCATATGTCCACATGCTCACTTCACCAATCGCTTAACATCACACTATGTACAGAACAACCATCACCGGAGACAACAACATCTACGAGCTTGGTTCCACAGACTGAGGTAACAGCCGCCGGAAAGAATCCGACGAAACATCCTTACTACCAGAGTCATGCTCCGGGAAGCACAGCGAGTTTCCAGGCAACTGCAGATCATCAGCATTTCCACCCATCAACATCTCCACCACTCTGGCCATCGATGGACGATAGGATGCGCTCTTCTGGATGCACCATAACCCCACAATGGACAACTTCTTGGCTATTGCGGATTCGATCTCGGTCACATTCTGTAGCTCCAAGTCACCTCCTTCGCTCAAATGGTCGTGAACCCACATCGGAAAGTACACCTCTGAGGAATGCTTCTTCCCCTTCGATTCGGCTATTCTTTTCCCTTGGACCATTTCCAGCAACAGCATTCCGAAACTGTATACGTCTGACTTGCTCGAAACAGCTTCAATGTCGTCTGACAACACCTCGGGTGCAATGTACCGGAGATTGGCTCCGGTTGTAGAAGAATCGTTTCCCTTGCGACACAGCTTGGCCAGGCCGACATCTGCAAGTTTTGGAGCGAAATCATGGTCCAGCACAACATTCTGAGGCTTAATGTCGAGATGAAGAATGGACACTTCGTGTAGATGATGGATTCCTCGAGCCGTTCCTAGAGCAATCCGATCGAGCTGCTCCCAGCTAATGGGAAGAAGGAGCTTAGCCTCTCCTCTTGCACATATGTACTTATCAAGAGATCCATTCGGCATGTACTCGTACACCAAACAACTGCGAGACCCTTCGCAACAAAACCCTAGAAGCCTAACGACATTGTCGTGACAAACTCCAGCAATCGTGGAGATCTCGTTCATCAAACTCTCACTACTGAGATTGAAATGATCACCAAGCATTTTCACAGCAACCAATCCACCATTCTCAGGGAGCTTCCCCTTGAACATACCGCGGCCTAATTTGTGCTTAAATTGTTCAGTCATTACCTCTATATCAGAGTAAGAGTACCTCCTGGGAAGCGAAGAACCTCGATTTGAGACAATCTTCGCCTTGATCTCGACTGCTGAACTCTTCTGAGATGTTCTGTACTTGTGGATCAGGAACCCAATTATCACTATTGGAGCTAGGATGAACCTTGCAATCAGATTGATAACTGCGAAAAGGGAAACTTATTATTTACTAAGCATTTCAACAATACAGAAGCTTCAAGCTTCAATCTATGGCGGAAACATACCTAAGAAAAGACCCGAAAGAGACGAGATGATCGCTGAAACCACAGCAGGCAAATAATCCTCTGCAACAGGAATGTTCAATTCAATTCAATCAACCCCAATCCACAATCAACCATCGAAATTCAGCAACAAGAAAACCGATTACCTGGGCTGCGACATTGATAGGTTGAAGGAGTAGGATCAAAATCAGTCAAAAAACATTCACTACCACGAGCAAGGCAATCGCGGCACTCAACAGACCAAGCCAGATCAAAACCTTCCTGCAAAAGCAGCACGACGCTCTCGTACGAAGGATTCAAAATCGGCTGGTAAATCGTCGGAACCCTAGAAAGGAAAGAGCAAGTTCCATTAAGGCCAGAGATTATATAAGTCCCGTAGCTAACATAAACGCTCGATCCTCCAGCTCCGCCGTCGTCGTTCCCGAGGCAAGGGAGTCTCCGGTACGATTGCTGGCCGGTGAGGTTTCCGGAGCAGCGGACGAAGCTGGTGTCGGTGTTATAAGCGTAGGCGGCGAAGCGAGGGTCCTGCGTGAGGTCGGCGACGGAGAGGGATTGGGAAGGGAGGGAGCAGGATTGGTTGGGGAAGAAGTTGGGGTCGACGAGGCGGATGACGCGGCGGTCGTGGAAGATGCGGCGGACGAAGTAGGTGGAGGAGTGGAAGCGGAAGAGAGGGGTGGTGTTGTTTAGGCAGGTGATTTGGTAGTCGGAGTCGCCGCAGGTGGGTGGATCGGTGGTGAGGCGGAATGGGTAAGTGATGTTGGTGAGATGGCCGCAGGTGGAAGTGCAGAGGTTGGGGAGGGATCTGGATTGGGATTGGTTGAGGATTAGGAGGTGGAGAAGGAGAAGGAGGAGAAGAGATGAAGGTGCTTCCATGGCTGCTCTCTGGTTTCAGTGGACTGAGACTGAGAGTGAGATTGGTTGCTTCTGCAATCAGCTGTTTCCTTTGTCGATCTGGAGAACAGAATTGGAATGAATTTGGCTTTTTTTTTTTTTTTTAAGCAGTAAATTAACTACAATCAACCTAGGGAGTGAGGACTACCGATAACACCCCTGAGAGATATCTAAGAGCCGAACGTGCCACATAATGGGCGGCCCTATTTGCTGAACGGCGGTCTGTGAATTTGGCTTTTTATTTACTTTTTTTTTCATTCGAAAAAATCTAATCATTTATTCAAGTTGACAGGTTTACCGTGTTATGAATTAAGGATAACGAAGAACATGATGAACTAAAAATTGAATCTTCGTACATGTAGATTGATAAACAAATGTGAGACATAACGAAGAAGAGGTCACCATTTTTAGACTAGAACTATCAATTAGAGATTGTCATGTCACTTTTGTTATCCAACACTGTCTAACCGAAACAGCGAGAAATCTCATAAGCATTCCTGAAAGTCAAGAGATTTATAATGAAGGGGTTAACTGTTTAGAACACATCCACGTAAGACAAATCAGAAGTGAAAGGTATAGCTTTCGTTGAATCTCGTATGACCATGTCAAGCCAATTACCCTCATATGAATGATCAAACCTCCATTAAGTTTGAAAATTTACTGATTGTGAACCTTTGATAAAACCTGAATAACATTCAGGGGCGGATCTGGGGGTGGGGTTCATCAAGCTGCGGCCTACTCCACTTCGGGTCTAGAGCTACGAAATTATGTATATTTTCGTATTTGTAAGTAGACTAATCAAGTAATTTTATAGATTGAGTCCAATACATATGAAATTACCTAGTGTGTTGATGTATCATGGATCCGCCCCTGATAACATTTCCTTCAATATTCACATTCGTTTGATCATATTAACGATACGTAAGTCAAAATTACATAACAATATAATTCTTTTTTGACGTAAATCATCATCATCAATATTATTAATGTGTAGAGTCACAGCAGTCTGCTAACACATCTAATAACCAACATGGGGGAGCATCACCCGAAACAGGCTCCGCACATAATAAGGATCGCCTAGCTAGAGCATGAGCTACCATATTACACTCCCTCCTAGCAAATACCACCGAAAAATCTGGATGGTTCTCCAATAGTTCATGGATCTCACGAATGATAAGGCCAAACTCCGAAACATCTTCTGTCACCTGTTTCACCCGGTTAACCACCACTTCAGCATCCGACTAAAAAACGACCGCCTGAAACCCTGCCTCTACTGTCCATTGAATAGCCTGGAGAAGGCACACTGCTTCACACTCCCGTGCTGGCGGACAGCCGCTCCAAGACAACATCTGGTATAAAAGCAAATGACCATCAGGGTCCCGGATGCACATACCTCCACCATAGACTCCACGCTCTGCAGCCACAGCCGCGTCGACATTACATTTCACCAGGCCTACTGGTGGCGGATGCCAATGCTTACACGGTTGTGTTGAACGACAAGGAGGCGTCGCCCGCCGTTTCTCTTGAGCAAGCTGCCACTCAACAAGACTCGTCAGGTCTTCCCGTGTGACAAACTCCGGCTGATTACTCTCTTGCCTCCAGACGCGAGCATTTCGCTCCCTCCAGATCGCCCAGACGATAGCACAAATGTTTGTGACGACATCAGCTGACTCTCGCCGAATCAAGTTCCACAGCCACTCCGCCACACCCTCCGCATCGTCCTTCGCATTGTTCACAAGCTGCTGTAGACCTGCCACCTGCCAACAATCCTGTGCCACTTCACAATCAATGAACAAGTGCCAAAGCGTCTCCGGTTCGCCTCCACAAATACCACAGAACATCTCAACCGGTATCCCCCTTTCGCTTAACACCATTCGTGTTGGAACAACACCTCTTGCGCACGCCAAACGAGGTTCTTCATCTTTGGGGGAAGGTCCATGTCCCACAGCCGTCTCCACTCTCCAGGAACAAAAAGATGGGTTTGATCAACCATGCGTTCCAAGAGTAGCTTGTAACCTGACTTAACTGTATAAATACCTTTTTCTGCAAAATGCCAAATCGGCTTATCAGCTACCTCGTGCATGGGGAACGTCAAGTTATGAATGGCGGCCGCGTCACGCTCAGCAAATAAATTCTGGATAAGGGCAGAATTCCATATCTTGGAACCGGGAATGAGGAGGTCACAGACCCGTAAATCCTCCAACCCAGCTGGACAAGCTGAAACCACCCTCTGATTATCCTCCTCACGTAACCATGCATCCCTCCAAACATTTATAGCTTCTCCATTACCCACCTTCCATCGGATACCCTCCCTAACAATGCATTGAGTCGCCAAAATACCCCGCCAAACGAAACTTGGGTTATTACCAAGTTGAGCTGTAAGGAAATCTCCATCCTTAAAATATTTAGCTTTGTAAATCTTTGTAACTAGAGTATCGGGATTGGAAAAAAATTTCCATCCCTGCTTCCTAATCATCGCAAGGTTGAAACCATGGAAATCACGAAAACCCATGCCACCTTCATCCTTCCCAACGCACAAACGTTCACACCTCATCCAGTTCACACCTCTACTCCCATCTGCCTTCATACCCCACCAAAAGGAATTAATCATCCGTTGGATTTCCTCCGCAATAGTTACCGTAGTAAGAAAACCTGCATGCAATAAAGGGGGATTGCTTGCGCCACCGATTTGATCAAAACTTCCCGGCCCCCCTTAGAGATTTTCTTACCCACCCAGGATTGTAACTTCTGCCAAACTCGGTCCTTCACAAACCCCAGAACCCTCCGCCGATCCCTACCGATAAGAGCCGGCAGTACCAAATAATTACCAGAATCAAATGAGCTTGAAACTCCCATGATATGTTTGATGCCGTCCTGCAACATGGCATGCACATTACGTCCAAAGATCAATCCCGACTTCTGAAAATTTATACATTGGCCAGAAGCTGCTGCATAGTCAATGAGAATCCGTTTGATTACTCTCGCTTCCGCCACCTCGGCCCGAAAGAAGACAAAACTGTCATCCGCAAACAAGAGATGTGTTAAAATCGGTGCTCTATTACAAATCTGCAAACCATGAACCACTCCTCGCTTCACCGCTCCTCGTAGCATCGAGGAGAGTCCCTCAGCACAAAAGATGAACAAGAACGGCGATAACGGGCACCCCTGCCGTAACCCCCAAGATGGAACAATATGCCCATGCCGAGAGCCATTAACTGAGACAGTGTACTCAACTGAACGAACACACATCATCATCCATGTCGTCCATTGGTCACAGAAACCCAAGCGACGAAGCATAGCTTCCAAATACACCCACTCTACACGATCATAAGCTTTCGAGATATCCAGTTTAAATGCCACCTCTCCGTGTTTATGATTACGTCGTAGGTTCATCGTGTGTAAAGCCTCGAAAGCTACCATAACATTATCCACAATGGAACGGCCTTTTATAAAAGCCGATTGTTCCTCACTGACCACCCGTGGAACAACACTTCTCAACCTGTTAGCCAACATCTTTGCCACCGCACGATACAAAACATTACAGAGAGAAATAGGGCGCAGCTCTTTCATAGTACCTAGCGGTTGAACCTTAGGCAGCAAAATAATATTTGTCGGCCGAACATACCCCGGAAAACAAGAGTCCGCCAGCCACCGCCGACATTCAGCAAAAAGCTCCTCCCCATTAACGGCCAAAAATGCTGATAAAAACCAGGGTTCAACCCATCGGGGCCAGGTGACTTATCCGGGTGCATATCAAACAGAGCTGTACGAAACTCCCCGAGCGAGAACGGCGCCGTTAGAAAAGAATTATCAGCTTCCGTAACCTTCGGCTCCACTACAGCAAGCACGCCGCCCAACTCACACCCATGCGTTGAAAAAATATCAGCAAAATAGTCCACAGCAACTTCACCAATCTGATCATCTCCCTCAACCCAAACTCCCACCGCATTCCTTAGCTTGTCCAGCTTTTTGAATTTTTGTCTCGAGTTGGCCATTTTGTGAAAAAATTTAGTGTTTCGATCACCATCCTCGAGCCAAAATTGTTTTGCTCTCTGTTTCCAATGACTCTCCTCCTGATGTAACAGGGTCAACAGCTCCCTACGATAAATCGTTTCCTCACGACCTGCCTCCTCGTCGTTTCGAACGCGCACTTCTTCAATCTTTGCCTTTGTTTCTTGTAGCTTAGATTTAAATTGCATCGCGAGCTTCCGACCCCACACTTCAAGCTCCTCAACACACCTGGCCAGCCGCATCCCAAGCTCTAAACCCCTCGAGTCTCTCCAGACACGCTCCACCAGCGGAAAGAGCTCTTCCTCATTCCTCCATTTATTTTCGAATCGAAAGAATTTTCGTGTTCGACTCTCCACAGAACCAGCCAATCGGAGAATGATGGGGTTATGATCTGATATTGGAGCAATTCCGTTTAATAAAGTCGCCTCATCAAAGACATCGAGCCACTCTTCATTTGCCATCGCACGGTCAAGGCGTTCCTCCACTCCATTCGGTCGGCCTTTACTTCGTGACCACGTAAACGGGTAGCCATCCATTCGGACATCCTTCAAACCACAATCTTGTACCGCCTCCCGAAATCCATCTAATAACCACGTCGGATGTGCATGCAGACCCCGTTTCTCATTACTAGCCAAAATGTCATTAAAATCACCAATACAACACCAAGGCCCGACATTTCGACCAGCCAACATCCTCAACCGATCCCATGATTCTCTCCTCCGACTTCTATCTGCCTCTCCATAAAAACCAGTCAAACGAAACACCACACCGTTCTCGTCAGTCACCATCGCATCAACAAAGTGTTGAGAGAAAGCTGTGACCTGAACTTGTGATGCATTCCTCCACAACATACAAAGGCCCCCACTATGACCCACCGCATCCACCGCCAAACATCCCTCAAACCCCATGGCCACTCGTACCTCCTCCATTCTACTACGTCCTACCAAAGTATCAATTAACACCACCACCTCGGGTCTGTGATCTTTAACAAGATCACACAAAACACGAACTGCGCGAGTCTGACCCAAACCTCGGCAGTTCCAGCTTAGAATAATCATTTGGACGGGCAGGTCCCACCACTGTGTAGGCCTGCCGATGCCAGGTTTGACGAGTCCTGGATCCCGATTGATTTGTTTGCTCCATGTCCATGCTTACCACCGTCCACTTCCATCTCCTGGGCACCACTCCCTTCTCCCCAACGACCTCTTTTCGAACCACCCCGTATCACAAGTTCTTGCTTCTCAGCCGCCACTGCCTCTTCACCGAACAACACCTGCTTACCAGCATTTTCTCTACTAGCACCAAAGTTACCAGCAAGAGCATTTATATTAATGTGGCCCAAAGGTGTATGTTGCATGGTACTGTTCTGAGTACTTGCATTACCCCTGCCATCTTGATTCTCACTCCCCACATCATCCTTGATAACCAACCACCTCTCACCTCCCGTAAGGGATTCTCTTCTCGGGGCACGAAGCTTTGGCTCCCACAACCTTACTATGGCGTCCTCCGGAACCTGGAACCGAACTTCACAGTGGCGATCAAGATGACCGATTTTCCCACATATGTAACAAAAAGTCGGAAGCTTCTCATATTTGAACTCACACATAAACCACCCCGTGCCCGGCCGCTTGACCTTCTTCTCACGTTTCAGCGGTTCACGTACATCCATGTTCACACGAACACGAATATAGTTCTGAACAACAGAGGTGATGCTCTTCTTATCAATCTCCACCACCGACCCAACAAAATTACCTAGTGCTCGTGCGACAAGCTCAGATCGAAACCCTACCGGCAGCTCATGAAGTTGAACCCAAAAACGTACCATATTCAAGTTCACACTCGTTGGGTGTTCACCCGGTAACAGTTCCCGTAAGATTAACAGATGGCCGTCGAACGTCCATGGGCCGTTGTCCATCACTGCTCGCAGATCAATGATGTGGAAAAAACGGAATAGGATAAGACGATCCCCCAAATCACGAACCTCCACTCCCCTTCCCGGCTGCCAAATAGCCGCCATCCTACTCCGCATGACATTGAAGTTGTATGGCCTGGTTGTGAGTAACGTTCCGGCCACACATAACTTGTAATCCTCTCCATCACCAACCCCAGGTAGATCTGGGAAGACCAGCCCATCTTCAAACTCCTCAACCAACTGTAGCGCCTCCAGGTCGTCCTCCATCGTGAAGAAAAAACAGTTACCGCACACAGAACTCGAGGTCGAGCAAAAAAACACCAAGAAAAGAAAAGCTTTTTCGTCCACACGATCACAAAGCAAGAGCTGAAAGAAAGGGGAACAAGAAAGAGGCTGCACGATGGGAAAGTGCGCCGCTGTCAGAAACCCTAGCAAAACCCTCAAAAGGGGTAAAACCCTCATACGAGAGAGAGAAAAAACTATTAATTTATTATCAATTTACATAACAATATAATTAAAGAAATGATTATGAAAATTTATCCAAATTAGACTATATACCATAGCAACGGCCCATTGTGTACCATTTAAGTCCAATGGGCTTTATCCATTTAACAGATCCGCCTGACTCCGATTAATCGGGTTTTCGCGGCCCTATTTTCCGGGTCAGGTGCTGGGTCTTTTCTTGCCCAACCTTTTTCACACTCCGACTAGACATCTCTCATTTTGGTGTCGCCGGATTCTCAGTTTCAACGCTGTAAGGTTTAAGATCAGTTGCTTCTCAACAGTGATCGCCCGATCAACCGATCAACGGACGGCGAGAATATTCCTCTTGATTCCTGCTATTCTTCGGCCACTTGCTCGTACCTCTTTCACTCTCTTTCAGCGTCTCTACTCAGCAATCCAGTAGCAGGTACTCACTCACCTAATCCCCTCTTCGGCTGCCTCTTTCGATCAAAGTTTAGTCGCAATCATCAGTGATTTCCGAATCGACTGAGTCTGATTATGATGAATCTACTGGTATACAGATTGCCTATTTGATCCGTACATTATCGAATCGCATTTCTATCTTCTCTGCATTTAGTTGTACGTTTTTCAAACTCTTGATGTTTCGAGAAGATTGTGCATAATTTCTGTTTCAGAATGCTGTGAACTGTACTCTTTCATTCATGCGCTTTCGTTAATGTAATTGTTCATCTGATTTCTTGCTTCCTATCTGTAAATGCTCGCAATGGTGCTTATTCTGATCCAAACATCACTCACAGTAGGCATTACTCCAGTCCCAAAATAAAAGCAAGGCTAAGTTGGAGTGAATCATTCAGAAAGATGGCGGATGGCAGTGATGAAAGCCAAAACAACAAAGCGGAGGTAGCAGGCGGCAATTGGGTGGATGATTTGCAGAGGACGGTCGTGGAATCCAAGGAGTCGGCATTACGATCTGCAAGTTCCTTTGGTCAATCCTCTTCAATCCAATTTCACTCCCTACAGGTGCCTTTGTCTGTTTAATCGCTTAATTCCTTAATTATCATCATTAGTTTGTGTCTGATGAATTACCAATCATAATATGTACATGGTTGGGTGCTACAGAATGACTATGTGCCTCATGCCATCTCTAATTTGAAGACTTGTGAAGATGCTTTCCTTGCCAAACTCAAAGGTATTATTCCTTATACGATATAGCTCATATCACCTATGCAGACTTCATGGGATCTTTCTAGTTATAGATTGTTCATATTTTTTTCTCCAACAGATGGACTTACGACTGCCAAAGAACACCCAGCTGCTTGTCTAGGAGTTGTTCTCACCTCTTCGCTTCTTCTCATGCGAGGTACCTGCTTCTGATTCCCTAATCTAGGTTTTGGTGTCAGTGTGGCATCATTGCTATCTTTTAATCTCATTCCTGTTTATGACCAAGGAGCACTCGTGAGTTGTGATAGTTGTTTAACTTGAATTCATCGGCAATGTCCTATAGGATTTGTTTGTTCATCAGTTAGGTTGTTAGTTTCATGTCCAATCATTTATTGATCTCCAATTCTTGTGGAAGTTGAAATGATACCAGAAGAACAGAAAAACAAAGAGTATAACTTCATACATCGATTGTTTCAAATTTGATTGGTCTTATACTCCTAGACTTGATTCAAACTACCAGGGCCACGAAGGTTTCTGCTGCGCCAGACATTCAGAAGATTTGAGAGTGAGGAGGTAATTACTGCTTCCTGTACCGATAAACTCCACAAGTTACTCAAGCTAGCTACCAGTTTTAACATGCCAATTCAGAACTGGTCACATACTCACATCTTCTAATTCAAGGCTATATGTGTCCAACCCCTCTTCGTATCTCACCCTTCGTAGACACGGTTCCACAATGCGGAGAAGAATGTCAAAGATTTCGTTACTTCTGTTGATCTGATGAAGAAGGAGAGCAAAAAGCTGCTGGAGAGGGCAGCCCTAGCTGAGAACGATATGAAGCATGGCCACACCGAGCTCAGGTAACTTATGAATATCCCCCATTCAAAAATTGTATCTGATCAAATCCGCAGAAATCAAAATGAAAAATGCTTGATGTTATAACATGCAGGGATGCAGGAAATCAAATCCAGAGGTTAGCGAAATCCGCTTACAAGGTTGAGCGTCAGGCTACAGGTATTCGAACTACACCAAAATGCCTTTCAGCTCTCCTTTGTTCTTCACCTAATGTTGTACTATTGTATTTCGTATGTCGATAGACTTGGTCGACGGTCTGCGAGAAATCCCCGGCAGGGAAGCTCTGAAACTTCGACTCGAGGTGAGTGTACTGACTCTCATCATTTCATTATCACCACTGTTCTTCTCCTCCATCACCATAGTCAGAACCGAACCATACATTAAACCAGATGAGCAAAAGGTACTTGGATTACAGCTCTGAAAGAATAGTAATTCAACATTGATGATTGTGCAACTCATTTTTCACATGAATCATTGCTTCACTTTCGAGTCGAATCAATGAACTTAGAAACCAGCTTGAATGGTCAAGATCAAGTTTTTGAGGTCGAACCGAACTGTACGATTCTTACAACACTGCAAAATCCATTTTTTCTGAAGTTATGATCTTTGTGTAACAGGTAGCTTCGATGGCATCGAACTTGAATAAGCAGAGAACAGAGCTGGATAAGAAGATCCTGAAGATTTCTGAATTAGGTGTACCAGTTTGATTAGCAGTACCAGACTAGATTAGTTGAAATTGCAAGCCAGATTAGAATCTGGAAGACTTCAAAACGCTGCCGTAGAAAGCAACTTAAGAGTGACACTAAACTAAACAAGCTATTTACATTACACTTTTATTATTTACAAACCCACATTTACAGACTCATTATTTACAATCCGACCAAACCCTAAAAAAGTGTCAGAGAATCGAATCGATCTCACTCACCCCCTCAATTCCTCACCTCTCCCACGCGCCTCCGCGGCGATCAGCAGCGGTGATCGGCAGATCGGGCAGGTGAAATTGCAGCGGCGAAGCCAACCGTCGAGGCATCCTTTGTGGAAAACGTGTCGGCAATCGAGCTCCCTGACTAACTCCCCTTCGCTCAGTCCGCAGAGGCAAAACACGCAGTCGTCGGAATCAGATCCGGAGTATAAGCAGGAGGAGCGGCGGTTGAGACTGAGATGATCTTCCACGGCGGCGGATCCGAAGGAAGAGGAAGAGGAAGTGTCGTGGTTTTCGTCGGTGATAGGTCGGGGTTTGGAGAAGAAGCGGCGGAAGGATTTGATTGAGTTGGAGAGGAGGATGAAGAGGAGCCAGTAGATTGAGCCGTCGGAGAGATCTGTGAGGTCCGTCGGCGATCCCATCGTTACTGAATTTGGAGAAGAAGAAGAAGAGAGAGAAAGCTATTGGGGGTAGTGAGGAAGAAGGGGAGAGAGAGAGGGGTACGATTCGTTTATCTGGTTTCTCTTATTTATTGAGGAATCGGTATGGGCTTCTTGATGGGCCGGCCCATCCGGAAACATGACCATATGATTTTATTTAATAATTTATATTTTTTTTCTAATTTTTAGTCGATGAACATGAAGATAATGATCAAATAATTGCATGATTAGTTTCATTAAATAGCATCTTATCTTATTGTTGAAAAACCAAACGCCAATTATGCATTATATTTGTCTAATGGAGAAAATGCCAAATGGAGCGGTTTATTCAATGATACACGTACATCGAAAATGTTAAATGGTGCTGTTTATTTAATGACACGTATGATTGTTAGACGTCGAAAATGTGAAATGGAGCCGTCTATTTAATGACACGTATGATTATTAGACGTCTCTCAGTAAAGGTTGTGGTAAACCCGCCAATTAGGATGCATGCTTAAGAATTTTGTTTCTCGGTGAGAAAATGCCAAATGAAGCTGTCTGACGCGTACATCGAAAATGCCAAATGGAGCTGTCTGTTTAATGACACATATAATTATTAGACGTCTCTCAAGTAAAGGTTGTGGTAAACCGGCCAACTAGGATGGATGCTTAAGAATTTTGTTTCTCGATGAGAAAATGTCAAATGGACCTGTCTATTCAATGACACGTACATCGAAAATGTCAAATGGAGCTGTCTATTTAATGACATGTATGATTATTAAACGTCTCTCAAATAATGGTTGGAATGGTCATGGTTGGAATCGCTGACGTGGCGAGGAGTGATGTGGAATTAACTGCTGAGTTGGCTTAGTGACATCAACACTTAATAGAAAATTTGGATAGAGACTTAACGGATTGACCAATTTGTTATAAACCCTATAGGTTAATGACCACTAGGTTGCAAATTAAAAGTTTATGAGCAGTTTGTTATAAACCCCAAAGGTTTATGACCAAAATGGACAATAAACCCCAATTAGGATGGATGTTTAAGAATTTTGTTTCTAGATGAGAAAATGCTAAAGGGAGTTGTCTATTCAATGAAACGTACATCGAAAATGCCAAATGGAGCTATCTATTTAATGACACGTATGATTATTAGACGTCTCTCAAGTAAAGGTTGTGGTAAACCCGCCAACTAGGATGGATGCTTAAGAATTTTGTTTATTGATGAGAAAATGCCAAATGAAGCCGTCTTGACAAGTACATAAAAATTGTCAAATGGAGTTGTCTATTTAATGACACGTATGATTATTATAGACGTCTCTCAAGTAAAGGTTGTGGTAAACCCGCCACCTAGGATGGATGCTTAAGAATTTATTTCTCGATGAGAAAATGCCAAATGGAACTGTCTATTCAGTGACACGTATATCGAAAATGCCAAATGAAGCTGTCTATTTAATGACACGTATGATTATTAGAAATCTCTCAAGTAAAGGTTGTGGTAAACCCGCCAATTAGGATGGATGCTTAAGAATTTTGTTTCTCGATGAGAAAATGCCAAATGAAGCCGTCTGATGCGTACATCGAAAATGCCAAATGGAGCTGTCTGTTTAATGACACGTATAATTATTAAACGTCTCTTAAGTAAAGGTTGTGGTAAACGCCCCGCCTAGGATGGATGCTTAAGAATTTTGTTTCTCGATGAGAAAATGCCAAATGAAGCTGTCTATTCAGTGACACGTATATCGAAAATGCCAAATGGAGCTGTCTATTCAATGACACATATGATTCTTAGACATCTCCCTCTCGTTAATTTTTTATTAACACCGTTACAATTTTACTGACACGTTATATGTTCATTTATCTCGTTGGTGATCAGCTTTGACACGTTAACAAATCGACGTCGTTTTGTTAGCTACGATCTCAACTGAAAATCCCTGTATCCAATTCGAGTCGGGTTTTTTGCATGGATCTGTTTCCCATACAGACTGCCTGACATTTGATTACGTAATGAGAGTATATAAATGATGAGCTGGCACACAGGAGCACAGCTAGCTAGCTTTAATATGACGTGGTGAATGGTGATTGGTGAAACGTCAAGGAAGTTACACGTTGGGAATATGATAGAGCTCTACGTACGTACTTCTCCTTCTGTACAAAGGGTTTGACCACAAAATCGAAGGGCCAGCCGTTTTATATTATTAATCATTACGGAAGCTTTCGGAAGAGCTGTGTTTTTGCACGACTATAATAAGTCTTGTGCAACGGATTGGGGCTATTAACTAGGATTTGAAATCAAGATTTCTCGATTATTAAAACACGGACTCGAATCTATCGGAAATAATTCTCTGTTTCAAACTTTTATCGAACCACACCAAACAAAATACCCACCATCCAAATTTACAGTACGTACTATGGGGTGGTTTTTTTTGGCCTGAATTTGAGAGGAGGAATTGAGCAATTTCCTTGCATTTCTGAATTCCTTGTTTTTCGTCCATTATTAATATCTCTGGAATTGAATTCCTCCTTCCACTAAAATCCAGCTCCAATCTCGGTTTTGAAATCCCTTTCAAATGGATGAGAGCTGGAGGGAATCGTTAATTTCTTTCCAATTTCATGTCATCATTAGACAGGAAACCAAGGAATTTAGTTTCATTGCTAGTTTTCACATTAATTAAATTACCATTGAACTTATCAATTTTCTTAATAATTCATTTTCGCGTGGAAAATGACGCTAATGATGTGTATGTTTGTTCACATCATAAGAGAAAACAAGCATTTACATGCATCTGATTGGCATGTTACACCATCACATGCATGCATTGACCCAACCAAACCATAGATTCTGTGTCGCATATAGGGGCGCCACAAAATCCTCATTGGCCCTATAAAACAATTACTTGTTCCATCAATAACTCTTTCATAACCAATTAAACCCTTTAATTAATTATGATTAACCACTAATTAATTAATTAATCTGCATACATACACACGCCTGATTAATGGTTAATTTAAGGCTAAGTAAGGGGCTGCTCCTGATTAAGGACTCGTTATTAGTGAATAGATTCAATGTTTGTTGGCCAAATTACATGAAACATATTGATAAACAAGCAATGGGACTGGTAGTTCGAGATGCTAGTGGAGGTCTTTTATTTGCGATAGGTATCTCCTATCCTGATAATTCTAACCCTTGATGCAAAAGTTAGCAAAAAGTGCACGTATGGAAGGTCCAACTCAGCTTTGTTAACCCAAACGATATATCATGTATCAGACCTTTCTCAAAAAATTGAGGGAGTACAATAAAATACCCAAAATTGAGTTGGTTTGGGTAGGGTTCGATACATGATTGATTGGGTTAATAAAATCGAGTTGGACATTCCAGCTGTACTTTTGTTTTGCCAAATTGGGATGATGACAAGGCGATTCGGTTGGAAAAATTGATGGGTGGGATGATTTCTTACGAGTTTCAAATGTATGGGATTCGTAAGTTTTTTTTATAAAGGTATGGGATGATTTTGTACAAATTTTAAATAAATGTGACTACTAATGCTAATTACCCAGATAGACAGTGTGATTAGCCCTTCAAATGTGGGGAGGTGGATTGGTAAAAATGTAGCTTCTTACCATCTTAGTCCAAAATTATACTACAATGGTTGGAATAACAAATCAAGTATCATATCGATAAACCGATGAAAAATTGCCTAGCTTAAAAGACTTCGCCAACTATACTAGTATGAGACATTTTGGGGATGAACCCAAAAACAAATTCGTACCAACTAGGCTCAAAGTGGATAATATCATCTTAATGTTGAGATGCTAGTGATGGTGTGATCATACCAACCGGTACAAGAGCCGAGGATGCATGGCGGAAGAGTGGAGATGTGAAGACCGTTAAAGTGCTCGTAACGTATTTTATTTTTATGATAGTTTCTTGTTTTGTAAGTCTTCCCACAGGAAAAGATGAGATAACATGCAGTCTCATTTAATTTCAAATTAAAGATAAGCATAAATGCACCTCAATTCACCGTACCAACTTTTTTGCTCATTATTATCAATTGCGTGTACAGGCGCGCAATCACAACTTAATACTCATTTTGGTCATTAACGTATATGATTTGTAACATAATGATCAAGAACATTTTCATCTGGTCATTAGCCTATTGAATTTGTGACAAAGTGATCATTCCGTCAAGTCTTGAATTGAAGGACTCCATACTTTTCGAGATAACCATCCTCCCATACTGTCCATGGAGACCGGAGGTATATTTCCTCAACGAAATGAGATGGAGACTTGACGGAATTACATTGAAAACGGTGAATTTCCTTTTTGTCTTTTTTTTATTATTATTTCGTGACCAAACAGCAAATGTATATAACGCGTAGAGAGATTAAAAAAATACCCTCTAAGGAAAATAGAACACTAGACAAGGGACAAAATCGGAAAACCCAAAAACAAAAACAAAGCCTTTTTAGCAGGCTCAAAAACTAATTGGGCTTTTCCTCTTTTCGTCCGTGAAATTACGGAAAAGACAAATTCACCCCTCACCAGTCAAATATTTAAAAAAAAAATAAAAAAGCTACCAAAAATTGCGAAACGACGTCGTAGAGGGCAAAACTCGTCTTCATCCATCCAAATCAATCCACTAGGGGTGTCAGAGAGCCGCCCTCCTCCGTCAAATCTTCCACCTCACCTCCCCACGCGCAGCCACTCACGCGCCTCCACGTGACGCGCGCATCCGTCCACCAGCAGCGGCGACCGGCAGATCGGGCAAGTGAAGTTACGGCGGCGGAGCCAGCCGTCGAGGCATCCTTTGTGGAAGACGTGGAGGCAATCCAGCTCTCGGACGAGCTCGCCGTCGCTGAGGCCGCACAAGCACACCACGCACTCATCGGAGTCAGATCCTGCTGCGGAGTAGCGGCAGGAGGAGCAGCTGTTGAGATTGAGCTGGTCTTCGACGGCGGTGGAGCCGTTGTTGTTGTCGGTGGCGGCGGAGGCGTCGTTGTTGTTATTGTTGATTCGAGGCGGAGAAGGAGAGTGGAGGAGGAGGGAGAAGAAGCGGCGGAAGGATTTGATTGAGTTGGAGAGGAGGATGAAGAGGAGCCAGTAGATTGAGCCGTCGGAGAGATCTGTGAGGTCCGTCGGAGATCCCATGGCTGAGGTTTTTCTCTGAAATCGATTTGAAAGAAAGAGATAAAGAAGGAAAGGAAAGAAATGGGTGTGAAGAAAGCAAAGAGTAATGATTCCTTCTCTTTTTATTGACGGGGAGGGTGGGCCCCACCCCCAAAACTCAGCATATGCTTTTCTTTTTTCTTTTGGTTTAATTATATTATTACTTTCTTTTTTAAATAACTAATTAATTGGTAAATTTAATTTTCTTGAATTAGTGATTTGATTGTAATTATAAGTTGCTAGATGGAGGATTATTGATGTAATGTTTGGATTTAAGTTATGATAAATGTGTATTCAATGAGAAATTTATTGGGGTTATTTATCGGAGAACAAGCAGTTCACGCAGTAGAAAATATAAATAAGAAGAACGTGATCTAGCACTGTTTTAAAATCAAGAGAGGATCAGATGGCGCAGCTAAACGTGAAACACGAGGACGCCGAACACGAGAACAACACCCAAAGGAAAGTCTGAAAATTAGCTCTAAACAAAATCAATGGAAAACGAGCGAGACCAAAGTAGGGATACATACGTCATGCTTACGCTTGAAAGTTAAATAGAGGTGTTGTTCACCTTCTACCCCTTTCGGTGAGAAACAAAAAGCCATCCGTTACAAACACAACGATGAATTGTGAACGCAATTTTAAAAGTAACTTTTCTTGGTTGAAGTTTGGCCGTTCAAATCATTCAATCAAGTAGCGACACATTCATGAAACTTTTGGATAAAGATGGAGATACAATGAACTAGCTAATTCTTAAACTTTACTTGGTCTAACATATAGACATACCTCGTTGTGTTCATCATAAATTCGAGCAAAGAAACAGCTACACATAGGGGTGAGGAGGGTTAAGAACATTGATCCAAGTCTCCTGAGCTGCACTGGAAGCGTCGTCTTAGCAATGCGGTCAGCTAGAACATTTAATTAGCGTGCAGAGAATAAAAGAAACTCTAACGACTTAGTTGACTAAAAGAATGCTAGACATGATCTGGAGCCAAACCGAACATAACCAGACTATAACTCATCGCGCTAACCGAGAATAATTTGTTTGATAATCACAAATTATGATTGGTAGATGGGATTAATTAAGATAATAGATAAATAGATAAGAGGTCCACTAAGATAATGGTATCCACCGTCCAAATTTCTGATTGGTTAATTTTAGAGCTCCCCAAGAGATTTTCTTCACAAACACAATCTTTTTTCAGACACAACAAGTCAAACCAATTATTTAACTAATTAATTATTTATTAATGGGAAAATAACATTTTGCCCCCTCTACTTTGCCAACTTAACAGATAGCCCCCCATATACTATAAATCGCTCTTTTTTTATCCCCTTCTATTTCGACCAATTTGTCGATTGGGTCCTTCCGTTTCAACTTTTGTCTCTGTGATGTTAATTGATGCGCTCCAATATGTTAAGACTTGAGAAATACAAAATTGAGAATGAAAGATGAACAACGTGGTTCACTAACGTAGTGTTAGCTAATCCACGGGAGAGAATAGAGAGTTTGTATTATGATCGAGGGAGAGAAGACAAAGTCGTCACAATTACATAGTTGTAAGCTAGCTTATATACTAAAGACACTAGGGAAAGGAGAGAGTTCGTAACCCTAGCGTAACTAGTACATAACTTGGGCCTCAATGGGTCGAATATACTAACACAATAGTCAAGTATTAGCGTACTAAGCGATTTTTAATTGGAAATATAAGTATACATAATTAGATATGATTAAATTGACAAATAAAATGTGTGGTTTTAAAACCGTTCATATTTCATCATACTCTTTTTGTGATACCTCCCCAATTTACCTCCACAACCAACTCTCCATCTTCTACCTCCAATATCTCACTTTGTTAGTGAAATGGAAGGACCAAAACGATAAAGTAGTCGAAGTAGAAGGGGTAAAAAAGACCGATTTATAGTGTAAGGGGCTATCTGTTAAATTGATAAAATAGAGGGAGTTAAAGTGATATTTTTCTCTTTATTAATCTTTCTTCCCTTAATTATTGTCGCCTCCACGCGAAACCGTGTGCTTTCCTCTAAGTCTCTGACGATAAGTCGGCATAAGTACACAAATTAACAATTTAATATACCTCGTTGCATTTAATTAAATTCCATATCACAATCAATTAATTATGTTTCAATACAATTATTCATTTGTTAAACTAATAAGATTAAGAAAAAAGTCTTAATTTTTCATCCTATACTATTCTATTTTAACAAATGGTCATCTAGATTAGAAACTTGGTTGTGTGATCTAATTTCTCGTAATATAATCATCCTAAGAAACGGTACTTGTGTTATGTGTTTTTCGTTAGTCTTTCATTAGTTTGTGTTCAGTGAGATAGATAAGTCAACTATCTATCTTACTGAACACTTTAGCTTTAACTCACTCGGTTACACCTACCACTGATGCTCACATTATTGTGTTAGAATTGCACCGCTACTATAACGTCTCAACACTATTATGATATATATTGTCCGCTTTGAGCCAAACTCGTACAGATTTGTTTCAGGGTTCGTTCCCACAAGGCCTCATACTAGTGTACATCGTCGATGAACTCTTTAAGCTAGGAAAACTTCTCTTAGTTTGCCAATGAAGTATTTGGGTTGTTATCCCAACACATTAAGCTCAATTTCATAATCCTTCCCAGAAGAGGATGAAATAACACCAACACTCTTATAGAATCGCTAATTTTCGTTAACTATTGAATCTAGTCAAGATAATTAAAGTTGGGCACTTTTATCAATAACCATGTCACCTTGCAAATCACATGCATCATTATCTCTTGGATTTCATATTTTCTTTTCTTTTCCAAGTCTATTCCTCGTTGTCACGACCTACTCAGTAATTTCGAATCTCGAAAGATAGAAGCAATTGGTGCTCGATTTATACATCTCTAAAGTGAAAAGACTTGAAATTGAAGAGAAAGATAGAAAGGAGATCCAAAGTATATATAGTGATTGTCACAATCAAAAGGGTAAGGGCAAAATATCTTCAATATTGCATTTCCTTCATTGTCAAGTAATTAATATATATAGCTATTAAAATAATTTATGATTGGCCCCCTTTGTCTATTCTTATACTTGCCCTTTCAAAATATGAAAAATTAATACGTATAAAAATATTAATAAATTAAATATTGTAAATTTATATAGTATAATAAACAATATAAATTGGGGAAAATAGCATTTTGCGTCCCTCTACTTTGCCAACTTAACAGATAGCCCCCTATACTATAAATCGCTCTTTTTACACCCTCTTACTTCGATCACTTTGCCGTTTAGGTCCTTCCGTTCTAATTTTTGTCTGTGTGACGTAAATTGATGCGCATTCAGTACACCACATTAGCTCCAATAGCTATGTATTAGCTTATTAAGCGTGTTTTAATTGGTAATATAAATATATAAAATTAGCTAGGTATACCTCCCTAACCAACTCTTCATCTCCTACTTCTGATCTCTCTCTTTGTCGGTGTGTAAATGTGTGTCTAGATTTGATGTTAAGAAGACGAAAGTTGAAACGGAAGGACCAAAACGGAAAAGTAGTCAAAGTACGAGGGGGTAAAATGAGCAATTTATAGTATAGGGGGCTATTTGTTAAGTTGGCAAAGTAGAGGGGGTAAAATGCTATTTTCCCTATAAATTGAAGCTTAAAATTCATGTATAGATACGGACTAGGCTACATTCATATAGATCAATTTTGAGTCACTATCTATTTATAGGGTCCAACACTCTAGATTATGTATTTGTGTACGTGTACGAGAATAGTTTTTTTCCCAGCAACTTTTGGGCAGAAGTGGACGATAGACCGTGAATCATCATAAGAGCTACAAGAAAAAAAATTGAAAGAGAGGAGGAAAGTATAAGGTTTAGAGGGGGGAAGGGTGGGTAGGGAAGAGTGCAATTATGTACTTATAAAGGGTGAGCACTTCGGTACCCGTGGATATCGCCATATCGGTACCCTAGCTAGCATAAAAATCACATTTCTATACTTTAAAACTCAAATAATGAGTCTTAAACCTATTGCAATAAACCCTGAGTGCTACTTAATAATGCTAACCCCCTAAATACTGAATTTTAACCCTCAAACACTACATTATAGACTCAAAACTCTAAATCGTATTCCAAACTCTAACATTTGACGATAAGTCCAAATTAAAAGATCATAAACCCAAAAAAAAATAAACTTTGAAATCCCTAACACTATATTCTAACACAGGATCTTAGGCGAATTCGCTCAATTAGAGTAAAGAGGGTTTGGCTTGAGGTTCTGACCGGCCAGACCAACTCACAGACAATTTTTGTTCCCATTTCCGGGCGAATTCGCCAAACACCTAGGAGAAAATTACTACATTTGTAGTTAGTTTGAGACCCTATTTATTTGCGTAATTAGTTTTATAAATTTATTTATTTTTGTGAAAAAGCTCGGGAACCACCTTAGAAACATTTCCTCAATCTTCAAAATTACTCTCTCGATACTTCACCTCACCCCACCTTCTTTCTTATAATCTTTCCCTGGATTAGCAACTTGTAACACAGATCTAAATTCGAGAGAGGCTTAGATAATCCCCAAATTCGTCACTTGTTGTCGGATACACATCCGACAACATGCATAATGGTAAATTTGTATAGATAGACAATTTCAAAAACAATCAAATTTTCTTTCAACCGCTCAAATAAGTTATTAGGATACAATGGTTCACAACACATTCCTATTATACTAGTAGGCAGTCTAGCAAAAATATCTAACTAAGCAATCAAAGGAAAGGCAAGAGGATTAGATGCATGTGATCTCTCATCTAATGTTATCAAAAAACAATTAAAGAAGTATCACTTTTCCCATTTTCATGAACCTTTTTTTTTTAAACTATTTTTGTGAGGCTAATGTAAGGTGCTGAATAGGCTCATTTAGCACCATTTGATATGGTATCCTGGCCATTGGATCAATCTAACGGTGGAGAGGTGAGAGGGGATGATGATATAGTATGGAGACATGTCATAGTGATAAGGTTGGTTTGATTGGTCTGTCAGGTTGGGGTTATGGTGAATTTGCTGATATGAAATTGAGTGGCGTGAACAAAACTGATCAATTGGTTTGACGATATAAGCACTTAAACGAATTTTTGGATGGATTACAGCTTACAATTGCAAATAGGTTAGTAACAGCTAGGTAGGTTACATTTTGAAGGTTAATGACCACTTTTTTACAATCTTATAGCTAGGTTAACGATGAAAACGGATATTAAGATGTCATGTATTAGACCCATTTTGATTTATTGGTTCTTCGTAATAATAATTGTTTTAATGCTATTGGGGGTGTAAACGCTAAATTGCAAACTCTAAATCCTATTTTGAGTTAGGGTTGTTGTTATGGGTGGAGTGAGATATCTTCGAAAAGATAATTGAACAAAGATCACAGGATTTCTGACATAATCAAATTCAGAGTTGAAATGAGTGAGTTATATAGTTGACATAAATTTTTTCGAAAAAATTCTAGATCTCGGACATTATGGTATTTTGACAACAACTTCCTCGTTGGACTTCAAAATGATACACTGTTTGCATCCATGTAATCATATCGACGTAGTTTACCTATATTCTTAATCTCGGGACCCTAGATACCTAAAACTCTACATACCATGTGGGTTTAGGTTCCATTAATAGATAGGTAATTAAGGACATTAAAATAATAAAGAATTAATTAAGGAATCAAGATCAATCCAACCTGCAAAATCTTTGTTAGGTGTAACGAACTCGCTGACCCCTTTCTTTTTTAAGAATTAATTAGCCAAGCCTCTTAATTAATTAAACTCTAATCTCTAATTAAAAACGACTGATATCTAATTAAGAACTATCGTGAAGATGGATAAACACTACAACTACTAAAATATTTTTAATATTTCTTTTAAGAGGTTTTGTCTCGTGTCCCAATATGAAATTAAAATAATTAAAATAAGAAATACGTAGGTAAGATAATCTATAATGAGTGAAAAAAGCTAGTAAATAGCCGGAGGAGGTTCGAACTTCGTAGCATTAAAAAATGAAAAAAATATCACTTTAGCGTTCTCTACTTTGTCTACATTATAAATCGTTCTTTTTACTCCCTCCTTTGTTTGGGTCATTTCGTTTCAACTTTTTTTTTAATTTGAATCAACTTAAGATGAATTTAAATTATATTTTCGATGACATGTCAATGTTGACGTGGCAAAATGGCTTGAAAAGTACACTGATGACGTCATTAGAACTACTCTGTAACCCATTTCATAGTATAAGGACCACTCTGTAACGAATTAAAGTTTAGACAAGTTTGTAACACGCCCATAGTTTCAGGACGTTTGTAGTATTTGACCCTTAATGAATATGTATTCAGTACACACGTTAGCTCCAATAACCATGTATTAGCTTATTGGGGTACAAATATTTAGATAGGATGAAATTGACGAATAAACATGTGTTTTTAAAATCGACGTATAAATATTTATTTTTCATACATGTCACCAAAACGTTGTTCAACACGAACCTCAACACAACAACAACACAACACTGCAAAGTCATGATGATAGCCAGAGAAGCAATCAAGTGAATTTGCCATACTTTGCTCTATGGCAACTTAGAGCAGTTCCTGCAATTTCCTTACCTACTACTGCAAGCAAAAGTAAAGGAGAAGATAGATATTAACAAATAATTAGCATCAAAATGAAGTAAAGAAAACATAATTGACATATGCTCCTACTTACTTGATGCAGCAGAGATAAACTTTAGACACCCTGCATATCTACCACAAGGGGCCTAAGTATTCCAACAGGTTGGCAATGTGTATAGTGGTTTCATGAGACTGGTAAGCCTCAAGAAGAATCCATGTAACATCAATATTGTGATAGTAAAATCATCTAAACAGTCCTGCAAGAGAGAATAAAAGAGCAGAAACAAACCTAGTTTGGTTTTTGTAACCCAAAATCAAACTAATATGCCCCCTTAAGGCCCTAACAGTCTGAGAATGCAAAGCCATGAGCGTCAAGAGCTCTTTACTTCTGAAAGAAAGTTGTTAAGATTTATTGCATACTTCTCTCTGAATGACGGATGAACAAACACTCCACATACTTTATGGCCCTAACTAATTGCTGGTCCAAAAGAGGAATCAAACAAGTCGATTGACAGCCAAATAATATGTTCCAACTATAACAAACGAAGCAATCCCACTGCGAGCCATGCGCAGCCAGATACCACGGAACAAGACATTCCTGTCTGCAGGGTGGATTCCGGTAGCTTTTTCGAATCGAGTCCCTGGCCGACGCCATTTCAGCAGTGCCCTCTCCATTTGAAGATACTGGACAGAGAAAAAAAATATGATCACTATGAATCAGTATGGTGTGGAAGTAATGGATTGTCTAACGAAAAGCCATCCTCGACTGAACATATACCTTAGGCAGAACTGTACATTGGAACCGACATTTCGAAGTATCGAAACAATGAGAAGCCGCAGCAGCAATGGATCCAGAAAATCCAGCAGCAGCACTCACAGCTAATGGAGACAGCGGTCCAATTTCGTCATCAAACCTGAAGAAAAAAATTAGGAATTAATGATAGGGCAGAAAAAAAAAGCTAATACTAAGACAACTGCCCTAAGCCTTCAAAGTCCAAAAAATCTGTTGTTAAGTGATACAGACACCATTTAAAGCAAGTTACGAAAAGTTCATCCATCGTTGAACAGAGAATTTTGAGCTAATTCAAAGTGTTGCAGGCATGTTAATCGTTTTTGGTAACTCCATGGCCATTAAGGCATAAACCAAGCAGAAGACGGCCAATAAATTCAAGTTTCAACAGCATTTTGCTAAGAAAAACTACCAAGGGCCAAACAAGATTCACAAGTAGAGACAAGAAAGTTTGCAAACCTAGGCTCGGGAACCATCCCAACTGCTTTCCAGTCGAGCATTGCTCGGTGAAGGAACTGCCAACTGCAAAAGAAAGTCCCACCAAATATAGAATCTCGAGCAATTCCAGATCGTAACCCTCTCCAGAAAGCTCTCCATCCTTCCAAGGATATTATATTAGATAGTTTATAAACATCACTTACTGATGGTGGCCTCCCTGAGCCAGTCATCATCCATGGATACTCTCTTAGTGCACCAACTAGATCCGGATGTTTAGTCGATAAAGTGGACAACAGGGCAGTTGACTGGTTCAGTGCCTTTACATCTGGTGTATATCCATGCAGTAGTTTAGCAACTGCAGGTCCAACAGCTCGAGATTCCATAACAGATGTAGTAGAACTTGGAATGCAAGTCGCAGAGGTAACCTGAGCTCGAAGTTTAACAAATTCGAATGGTGAGCATGTTAATGACTCGACAGCACCTGCTACTACACCGGCCATGAGAGCCTCATGAACATATACATTGTTGTCTTCCCTACCATCTGCAGCATAGAAAATAATTGATGAAACCAGATAAGCTACAAGTTGTAGATAATATGTAGCCTACATATAGAGAATGAAATTACCTTTATAATATGCTGTCAAAATTTCATAGACGCCAAAGCGAGTACCAAGGCCAACAATTCTGCCGGAAGTTAACCAGCCCAATCCACTATATACACCTAGAATGATGGCATTGGTAAGTACAAATCAGTGAGAGCTTGACATTGATAAAAGCCAACAAGATTGAGATCTTATAAACGCAAATGATCCAGAACACAACAACAAAAACAGCTAATTTTGCTACATACAAAAGGAGTATAGTAGGCAAGCTAACTACAAGAGAGAAGAACTCAGAACCTGAATTGCCTGACAAATATTGAACCCTTCTTAAAACCGAAAGTGGATTCAACTGCTTGTTAGAGCTAGAACCAACCTGTTCACAAAATCAAACGAAACCATCCAATGTGATGTAAGTAGACAGCTAAAGTGTTGTTTCAAATCATATAGATTCAGGAACAGATGCGAGAACGAGAACAAACCTGGGTAAGGACCTTTATCGTATCAAGAGGGTAAGTTATTGCAGTACCCAAAGCCACTGAGCCCACACCAGCAAAGGCATGTGTAGCAAACAGGTGGTTCTTGAACAGTTCATCCATATAGAGAGATTTACGTGATTCACAGACGTTGAATCGGCTAATCGACGGGAGAAGGAGTAGAGTTCTGTTATTGTTCAAGGAAAGGGAGAAGAGAAAGAAGGAGTACAGAAACCCTAACTCTCAGGTATATTTAGTTAGGATTATTTCAGAATAGATCCCTAACTTTATATTCTATTACAAAGCAGTCATTATAAATAACAGCCGCCTCAAATTGATATAGATCTCGACACATCAATTTGCCAAGACCGTCTAGCTAGTTCACGATCTACGTTGTTTCTATTTCTCCAAAGATGATGCACCATGAAATCAGGAATGTTATCGAGGATTCTCATACAACTGCCGATTATGGAGCTAAAAACTTAGTGTCATTTGTCATTCTCGCCAAATACTTCAGCTTTAGTCACGATCCACCGTTCCACCCCCAAGCTTCGACACCCACCTCAACTCATCTAGGCAGTGGGCACCATACTGCTTCCCCATGTCGAACATGGTAGCTTTTGAGAAAACGGTCGCATTAACGTTACACTTCACTGTTTCTTCTCGTGGTGGGTGTCATCTAGTGCATCTCGTAGGTTGAATCAATTCTTTCCACTCATCCTTTTGACACCATCATATGTCACTCCAATAAAATCAATTTAAAAGAATTTGAAGAATTTTATATGAATTTCAAAATCATATCGAAATCTAATATTATTATTAAATTGTTGTGTATCGTAATTTTAGACTATACATGTAATCGTAGACCATATACAACTATTTTTTTTTTGAGGGCAAATCATCAATATATATTCATCATCAATGGTCGAGGTTTGAGCAAGAATTACTCAAGGCCTCTGCCATCCAATCAAGAGAGGTGTGATGTGACTTTAATTAGTGCATTTTAAGCTTATGAATGACCTTTGAAATGCCCGTGTTTATTCGTGAAATGACATGACTTATATGCTTTTATCGAAGTTTTGTGCAAAGTGTCATTTTGTTGTTCGGTTGCCACTTTGGAGCCAAATTCGTGGTCTATTGGAGTTGCCTCTGTGCATTTTCAGGTTATGGCATCAAAGTACGGATGACAAGGAGCGCATAGGAGCAAACGGGAGGTCATTTGGAGTCCGGACGAGGGAGATATGAGCATTACAAGATCGAGCTTTCTGCAGAGTGCAGGGGTGCACGCCGTGCAGATGTGCACGCCGTGCAGGGGTGCACGCCGTGCACTGTCCCCTGCACTATAAATATTCTTGTTTTTGGCCATTTTGAAGAATTCCTTGATCTCTCTTGAACCCCAAACACATACCCACGAACCCTCAAACCCTAGAACACATTTTTGGAGCAATTTGAAGCCATTGGAGCTAGGATTGAAGCCAACAAACCTTGGGAGAAGTGCTTACAAGTGGAGAAGTGAAGATCATCTCAAGGATTCATCCATGGTGTTCTTGGTGACCATTCTTCCTTCTTTTCTCTTTACTCCCTTGGCCATGTGTGGCTGAGTTTCTAGGGTTCATCTTGGATGGGTAGATTAGTTGTGCTATGATAGAGGGATGATTGTATAGAACTTGCCATGATTGATCTTGGTTGTATGAGGATGATTCCTAGACTTGTTCTTAATGCCATTTTATGCCATGTTTGCTTAATTTGGTCCATTCAATGTGATTTGATGCATGAGAGTGCTTGGATTGCATAGATTGTAGGTCTAGGGATTGAAGTGAGTGTGTTCTAAGAGATTAGATCATCTTATTTCAACCATTTTCACTTGATTTCTCTCTTGGGCATTTTATCGAACACTTGGTGTGCATGTGGATTTTCATTCAATTGAGTTTGAAAAGGCTTTTTGGTGAATCTCTTAGTGTTAGAGCATTGATATGAGAGTGTTGTGCCTAGCCTTGTGGTCATAGAGTCTTAAGAGAGTATCTTGTGTCTTGGCATTTCATCAAACACTTAGAATGCATCCTTTTTTCACTTAGCTTGAGAGCGAGAGCCTAAGTTGAGTGGTATTAGGATAGGGATTAGGTGCTACGAGAGTGCATTGAGTCTATAGAAGTGAAATGCATGGTCATCCGAATGCAAACTCGATCTTAATTGGCTTGTTTGTTCAATTAGTCATTTTGAGCATGATGAAACTACCCACCAAGAGAACCCCCTTTGTCTTTGATTTGAGCCACCTTTCTCTCTTGCTTAATCTTTGTTAGTTTTGCTTTTCTTTTCCTTTGTTTCTGAATTTCTCAATCAAACCAAACCAATTTCAAATGTCTAGACCGTCTATGAGAAGTGTGAGTATTAGTTTATGAGAGGACCCCGTGGAATACGACCTTGGTAAAATCGCTTTTATCAAGGTGTTACCCATAGTAGGCGACACAAAGTAACGAGAGTGTTTAGCTAAAACATGAGCTATCTCATTCCTATCTCTCCGTACAAACGCAATCGAGAAGTCTGGAAGCATGAGACGTTTGCAAGCCTCAATAGTGGCGCCGAACTCAGTGAGGTCCTCCTATGCCCCTTGTAGTCTATTCGCAACAGTTTGACAATCAGTCTCAAAGACAACCTTTGACAACCCCAGGTTCCGGATCCAAAGCATGGCTTCAAACATTGCAATGGCTTCACCATTTAACGCCGTGGGGCAACCCTGGGAGTTCCGCATTAAATAGCCGACTAGAGCGCCTGACGAATCCCGAAGGCTGGCTCCCATGCCCGACATCCGTTGGTCCCGAAAGCTAGCCCAATCAACATTGCATTTTAGGAAATCAGTGGGAGGCGGGTGCCATTTAGCGCAGCTGGCTGAATTGGTTCTCGGTTGAGTGTTTGACCGCAGCTGCTGAACTGTTTTCCAGTCAGCTAAACTCTCCATGGCCAGTCGGGTGACGACGAACGCCGGTTTACTCTCATTCCTCCAGACACGTGCGTTCCTCTCTCTCCAGAGACTCCAAAGTAAGGCCATACTCTTTTCGATCCTCGCCATCACGCTATGATTCATCAGTTTGGTCATCCAATCTTTGAAAGAGGCGCTTCTACTGTTCAATTCCAAGGTGAGTCCTTCCAATCCCGCTTCCTTCCAACAATCCCTGGCAAAACTACAATCAAGAAAAAGGTGTTGATTAGTTTCAACCTCCTGGCCACAAACCCCACATTCGCGAGGTGTTTCAATGTGTCGATGCTCAAGAACTGCTCGAGTTGGGACAATGTCTCGAACTAGTCTCCATGTCATGCTCTTGAGCCTTGGGGGAACTTTTGTAGCCCAAATTCTTGTCCAAGGGCCTTCCTGCCGATGTTGTCTGATGTTGCTCACATGTTCCAGCCACCATCTGTACCCAGAACTTACCGAGTAGCAACCGGATTTCCCGAAGTGCCAGATAATCCGATCATTATCCTCCATTCGCCGAACAGGGATTTTTAGGATTGCTTCAACATCTCGAGGAAAGAACAACTCATCCAGAAGGCCGACGTCCCATTGGGCGAGTCCTGGGATAAGGAGATCATGCACGCGCAGTGCTTCCAAACCTTCGATCACCGGGGTCTGCAAAAAGCGATTATCATCTTCAACCAGCCAGGGGTTGTTCCAAATATTGGTCGATTTGCCATCACCAACCCTCACTCGCATTCCTCCCTGGATGATGGGTTTAGCTTGCCAGATACTCTGCCATACAACACTCGGGTTAGCACCACGCTCTGCCGATAAAAAGTTTCCTCTAGGAAAATATTTAGCTTTGAAGATTCTCGAGACAAGAGCATCCGGGTTGGTTAATAGATTCCAACCCTGTCTGGCAAGCAACGCCATGTTAAATCCATGGAGGTTCCGGAACCCCATACCACCTTCCTCCTTGCTGACACACAGTTTATCCCACTTGAGCCAGTTCATACCTCTCCTCCGATCCCCTTTCATACCCCACCAGAAGGAGTTGATCATGCGTTCTAACTCAGCTGCCAGAGTTACAGGGATTTTGAAAACATTCATACAGTAGACTGGAAGGGCTTGCGCGACGGCTTTGATCATGATCTCCTTCCCTCCCTTGGACATTCGTCTACCGAGCCAGGAACGGATTCTCTGCCACAGTCTATCTCGCATAAACGCAAAGGTTTTCTTCTTCTTTGCACCAACCATGGCTGGCATGCCCAGATATTTGTCAGTGTCCATCTCGCCAAAAACCCCCAGAATGTTCCTGATTGCAGATTCCAGCATCGGGGCAGTACTCTTGGTTAGTAGCATACCAGATTTTTCATAGTTGATTACTTGGCCCGAAGCTTTTGCATATTTATCGAGTGCACTCCTCATTGCTCTAGCGTCGGCTATAGTTGCTCGACAGAACAGGAGACAGTCGTCAGCAAACAGTAAATGAGAGATGCGCGGGGCACCACAACTAATCTTGCATCCCTAGATCCTTTGCCGAGCTGTTTCTTTTTCAAGGAGCGCCGATAGACCCTCAGCACAGAGGATGAAGAGAAAGGGTGCGGGGAGATCGGATCCGTGAGCAAGGAGTTGATATTAACTCTATATTTCACCGCCATCACACAGTTCATAGTCAATGCAATCCATCTTGGCGAGAAACCAAGTTTGCGTAAGACTCCTTCTAAATAGCTCCACTCCACTCTGTCAAAAGCCTTTGAGATATCGATTTTGAGTGCAATTTCCCCAAGCTTCACGTTTGGCCTCCTCTTCATGCTGTGGAGAGCTTCGAAGGCTATCATGATGTTATCTATAATGGATCTGCCCTTCACAAAGGCTGATTGCTCATGAGTGATTAGCTTCGAGATAACGCCCCGCAATCTATTTGCCACCACCTTAGCAACGATCCTATAAAGCACGTTGCAAAGGGATATAGGCCTTAAGTCTTTCATAGAGGCAGGATTGTCTTTTTTGGGGATTAAGACAATCGTGGTTGCATGAACTTCGCTAGGAATCGAACCCGCCTCAAGCCATTGAAGACAAGCGCCCGTAACCTCATCGCCAATAGTTCCCCAGAAGTGTTGGAAGAACCCCGGGTTGAAGCCATCCGGACCCGGGGCCTTGTCTTTCCCCATACTGAATACTGCAGCTCGAATTTCCCTGCTGTAAAACGCTGCCCAAGTCGCGCGTTATCTCCCTCGGTAACCTTTGTCTGCAAACATTCAAGGATAGGCTCCGCTTCGCAATCTCCGGCTTCAAATAAATTATTGAAGTAAGAGACTGCCACTTCTCCAAGTTCGGTGGTGCCTTCGAACTCTCTACCAGTCTCATCTATTAATTTGTGCAGCTCTTTTTTCTTTTTCCTGGCTGAGGCTGTTGCGTGAAAGTAACGGGTGTTCCGATTCCCATCCCGGTACCAGCTGGTCTTTGCTCTCTGGCGCCAGTATTTCTGCTCAATTTCAAGGAGATGAGTAACCTCACTCTGCTGTGCTAGGTAATCAGCTGCTGTCGTTGCTGAGTTGTTCTCTCTTAACCTTAATAAGTTGGCCTGACCCTCCTTGATCTTGTTCCTGAACCGATTTGAGTAGTCTCGCCCCCAATCTTTGAGTAATTCTGCACATCGCTCCAGTTTCAACACCAGGTTCATTCTCCCAAGCCTCCGCCAGCAATCCTCGAACATTGATTGGAACGTCGGCTCCAATAGCCAAGCGTTCTCAAAACGGAAAGGTTTATGGGTTCTCTCCGTCATCTCGCCTCGAGTATCCAGGAGGATGGGGTTGTGATCTGACACAGTAGCAACCAAATTCTTCAAGACGGCTGTTGGGTGTCTCTCGTGCCATGATCGGGTGGCCATAGCTCGATCTAGTTTCTCTTCAACCACATCCGGAGTCCCTCTGCCACGGATCCAAGTGAATGGGTGTCCGGTTAGGGGAATGTCACTCAACCCACAATCTTAGACCATATACAACTATAGTAAATATAAATGACTTTTTATGAATAATTGAAGGAAATTTTTTTAAAATTTTATATGAATGACTATTTTTTATTTTAAAAAAATAGTCACTATTATTACGTCACTCAATTCAAAATATTAGCAAACAAAGGCAAAATTGATCTACCAGAAATCAGAATAACGTTTTTGGTCAAATTATGAGACCAAACCCTAAAAAAAAATAAGGAAAATATCATTTTGCCTCCTTCTACTTCACCAACTTAACAAATAGCCCTCTATACTATAAATTACTTTTTTTACCCTTCCTACTTCAACCACTTTGCCGTTTGGGTGTTTCCGCACCAACTTTCTCCTTCGTGAAGTTAATTGATGTGTATTCAGTACACTACATTAGCTCCAGTAATCATGTATTATCTTAGTAAGCATTTTTTAATTGATAATATAAATATATATACAATTAGATACGATGAAATTGACGAATAAAACGTGTGATTTTAAAACCCTTCATATTTCACCATACTATTCGCGATACCTCCGTGACCAACCTTTCATCTCATACATCCGATATCTCTATTTGATTATGTGCATATTTGTTCAGATATAATGTTAAGAATATGATAGACTGAACAGAAGTACCCAAACGACAAACTGGTCAAAGTAGAAGAGGTAAAAAGAGCGATTTATAGTATAGGGGTCTATCGGTTAAGTTGGTAAAGTAGAGGAGGTAAAATGATATTTTTTCATATAAAATAAACGAAATTAGGAGGGAGATGTGTTCCCTTCTCCTCCACCAGAAAGAAAACGGAACAAACGATGACGATCTATATGAGTAGTGGGGGGTGGCCACTAGAGTACAGAACTCGCTATCTATAATTGCACTTTATGTGGTAAACATGACCGACATTAATACATGGCCCTTAGCCTCTCCGTTACTTGTTTATTCAACTGACGCTTTTCGGTCCTTTTTTATCGTAAGATTCGGTAATTATATGGTCTCTCAGTTGTCTGCGTAAAGTTAAGTGATTAAAATTGTATTAAAATTATAATCACGTATCAAAATGATATCGTAACGAATAAAAAATTATATCGTTTTGACGTGTACAAAATAAATTTAAATGATAGCAACTTAAGATAAAGTCAAGTGTGAGTTTTATCCTCGTGCATTTTCTAGGACGTGGGTTTTGTTGGCGAGACGAGAAAAAATGATCTGACCGTCATTAAATTGAGTATAAATTATGTGTTAACACTTTAACTGTGAGACGAAGGGAAAAAAGCGGACTAAGAGAATCTGGCTGTCATTAATTGAATATAAATGTAGGTGTCAAACTTCAACTGTGAGGACAACGCGAGTTTGGACTAAGTGAGACGGGGAAATGGTCTAAGAGAATCTGACCGTCATTAATTGAATATAAATGCAAGTCTCAAACTTCAACAGTTAGGACAACGCGAGTTTGGCCTAAGTGAGACGGAAAAAATGGTCTAAGAGAACCTGACAGTCATTAAATTGAGTATAAATTATGTGTCACACTTTAACTGTGAGACGAAGGGAAAAAAAGCGGTCTAAGAGAATCTGGCTGTCATTAATTGAATATAAATGTAGGTGTCAGACTTCAACTGTGAGGATAACGTGGTTTGGCCTAAGTGAGACGAGGAAATGGTCTAAGAGAATCTGACCGTCATTAATTGAATATAAATGTAGGTGTCAAACTTCAACTGTAAGGACAACGTGAGTTTGGCCTTAATAAGACGGAAAAAATGGTCTAAGACAACTTGACCGTCATTAATTAAATTGAATATAAATATAAGTGTGACGATATAATCTCTCTACCCAGACACAGAATCATACAACAATCTAACATTCAAACCTTCATAAAGAAGGAAGAAGCTCTAACTCAATATTTCAAGGTACATCACAAACCCTACAAGGCGATTTGATTGATTACTAACTATTTACTCAAAAACACTCAAAGCTTCTGAACAAACTAAACAATCCCACTGATTCTTCATAAATATAAGGCCCTTTGATTGCTGAGACCCCATAATATATCAACCAACTAACTAGAACTAGAAAGAACGGCGCATCTCGATCCCTTGTCTACTGCTTCTGCTACTGCTCGATGGAAGGGAAGTCTGGCTCGAGAGCTGCAAATCGGTAAACGGGATGGATCCAGTCTGGGATAAGATCAGCCCGACTGAACTGCTGGATGTGTTTCCAGGAGGAGGGTTGCTGCTCAAGTATGTAATCTTTCTGGGGGTTGATGAGATGAGTTGAGGTCTCAGCTCATAGGAAGGGGATGAAGGGGACAGCGTGGCAAGCAAAGACCCGGCTAGATATGGAGCAACTGGCGGGATATCGACTAGAGATGACGCAGATGGATTGTATCCCACGGCTCCGCCCATGGGATGGTCGAACTTGCATGTGGAGCCGAATTTGCAGTAGCCGTTTTGCATGTAGAAACTGCAAGGTTGAGTCCCCTGTTTTGACAAGTGAGTGAATATATGTCAAATTGTTCCACGAGGACTCGTAATCATATTCGTTTGAAGCACATTTGTGAATACAAGTTGTAGTTTGATAGCACTAGCAGTGTACTAAACCTAGGAAGAAGAGTAAGAAGATGTACAACCATCAAACTATCATTTTTCAGATGTCTAGCAAGCCTGAGTCCTACATCAATACAACCAAACCTTGAGAAGTTATGACCGCTCGAACTAAACATCCTACAACACATACAGATCGAGAAATAAGAAAAAAGTGTTTTACATTATTGTATATGCATAATTATACTGATTAAATGCTGGCTAGATTATATCTAAAGCCAATTTCTTTGAACAAAAGTGCTTATATAAAGCCAGGCTTAATACTACACTACATGTCCTTGACTTAATCAACATATTATCGCAAGTGGTGTAGAAGATGGAAAGCTCAATATTTAAAAGTAAAACAACTTCGGACAATCAACTTTTATATGTGAATAGAAGGGGGATAAAATTACACATACCGGACGCAGAGGCAGACCAAGGGGGTTGAGCACACTATCTGTTACAGGAACAGCACGATCACGAGGGTGGTGATATCTACAAGACGAGCCGTATTTACAGTCCCCAGTCCTCAAGTAGTACTGACATTCTAGTTCACCAGGCCTCTCTGGAAATTTAGGCTCCTTCTGGGTACTGCTCGAAGGGGAACCAAAAGACAGTAGGGATGGATAAGGTCTTGAAGGGCCAGGACTTGTGGTAGAGAGTTGAGTCACTCCATATAAAGAGGTTGCTGCAACAGCAGTTTGTGCACCAGGGGAAAGCACAGGGCTTACTGGTGCCTGAGTGTATAAAGCAAAAACTTTATTAGATATTCATTACTGAACAATATCATGAAACAGATGAGATAATCCAATTACCGAGTAAGGGCTCCAACCAGGAATAGGTACCACTCCAGGGGAAACAACACAGGCCCATATGTCCCCTGCATATATGAACCGGGTCCGGGTAGGATTGGAGGCCTCACTCTCAAGCTGGTGGATGTCCCTCCATACTGGTCAGATACATGAATAGAAGAAGACTGCACCTGCTGATAAAACTGGGGTGCAGATGCTGCTGTCGTTGACGTGTCAGCTGGCTGAGGATGATGGAATTTACAATTTAAACCAAATTTGCAGTGCCCCGTTTGCAAATAGTAGGAGCATTCAGTTTCACCCTATCAAGCAAATATACAATGTGAGAACAATAATTATTCATTCAAAAGCAGACACACGCTATGCAGTATATGAACGTAATTTATCTATTCACAAGAGTTGAGAAAAATCAATTAGTGAAACCACACCGGTCTTAATGGGTATCCATGTGTATTTAGAGAAGCATTGCTCAAGGATCCACCTCTATGCTTGGGATGGTGGAACTTGCAAGATGCACCAAATTTACAGGTTCCAGTCTTCAAGTAAAACTGCAACAATTCATACACACAATTCAACCACTTTTGATATGCATGACAACAGACAGTACCTCAAAATTCAGAAATGTTACACACTGCACCTGACATTGGGGCTCCCCTGCCCGTTCCGGGTACAACCCAGTGGCTCTTACAGCTTCCTCAACCTAACCAACCATCATTAAGAACCACCAATGAGCTCATGATATCATAAACCATCAAACTAGTAGAAATCAGTTCACAACATGTGTTAGTCCATTCACTAAGCCAAAAAGTTAACTAACTATGCAAGTCCAAGAGAGTTGACAGTTAGATTAAGAACCAATTCCCATTTCCCACAGCTAATCTTCAAGTAACCAAAACCATATGACAGCACTCAACAAATCACAGAGACTCAGGGATCATCAACTGATGCATGCATTTCACATCGGCTGGTTGCTTATTACCGTGGTGTCGATCACATTCAGAAATGGCATTAGCAAGAAGATACCAAAAAAAAAGCAGTACCAAAGCGATTTCACAATTTAACATACCGCAGCACGATCGCGAGGATGATTGTACCGACACCTAGCACCATAACCACAGAAGCCAGTACGCATGTAGTAAACACAATTAGGAACGCCGAGCCGCTCCGGATACGATTCATTACTCGTCAGCCCTAATCTCCACATCGATTCTGCATCAACAAATTAAAATTCCAAAACCCTAAGTTTTTACCAATCACCACATTCCCCCCCTACGCAGACTGAAACACCGAAAAAAGCAAAAAAGGAATGGACGAAATGAAGACACAAAAGGAGAAAATGCGAATGAAATTAAACCGAAATGCAGAAATGACAACGAGCCGAACCTTCAAGGCCAGTCTCCGGTCCGGTGGGAGTCCATTCAGTCTGCTGCTGAGCGGATTGCGACGCATTGACGGCTTGGTTGTGGTGACTGTACAACTCCATCGATTCTGTACACTCTACTACAGCTAGATGATGATGATGATGGTGAAGGCGATGAAAGGGAAAGGAGCGGCCAATACGGAACCCGGTGACTGTGGCGGCGAAGAGAAGTGAAAGAGGATCGCCGGAGGTTGGGCGATCCGGGGGGGAAACTGCAAGAGGGAGAGTAGGGAAGGATCGAAGAAGAAGGAGTAGTGGAGAAGTGGAAGAGTGGTGTTGGTTTAACGCAGAGAAGCAGTCTAGAGTGATGAGTTTATGCGCGCTTTTTACTCTCTCTCTCTCTCTCTCTCTCACGCAGCAGTAGTCCCACTTCACTCTGAACCAGGATCCGGTCGGTCTTGGTTTTCTTCTCAGAAGACTGTTTCTTTTTTATTTCTTCTTTCAAATACTGGTGCCTAACGTTTTCGTTAATGACAGTTTGGTAACTTTTTTTTTTTTTTTAAATCAGCTATGATTGTTCAACTCTTAATTTATTGTGATGCCGAGCCGATTGGTTTGAACTCGGGCTCGTGTCGAGCTCGGTTGAAACTGGCTCGTTCAATGAGACCTAAATGAGCTCGAGCTAGTTTGCAAGCTTTCGAGCTCGAGCTCAGTTAAGTTTTTAAGGCTTGAACTCGATATAGAACTAGCTCCACGAGCTTCCTAAATGAGCCATCTCACGAGTTGTGTAATCGAGCTATCCACAAGCCTGTTAATGAGCCAGATCACCTCAGATCAAAAAAATGAGCCAGATCACGAGCTTACGAGTCGAGCTGGGTAATCGAGCTGTCCACGAGCCAGCTCGCGAGCTTCATTGGACGAGCTTACGAGCTGAGCTGGCTCGCGAGCCAGACGAGCCGAGGCAGGGTGAGCTCGTGCTCGGCTCGCGAGCCAGCTCGTTAAAGGTCGAGCCGAGTCCCGAATGAGTTTTTTTCTAGCCAAACACGAGCAGCAACAGCCCTACTCACAATTATTAGTTTCTTACTTGAATGGGCTCAACTGAACTTTTGTTTATCTGAATTGCATGCCTAGAAAAAGGATGATACTCAATCTATCTGTGTGATGGTTATACTTATGATATCTGCAGGAGGACGGTTGTTAGCATTCCCTGCGGCCCTTCTGCTCTTGCTGTAAAGGAGGCTGCATAGGCTCAGGTCTTTCTTCTGTCAAGTGTTAGTAATAGTATAGCTCTGAATTTCCAAGGATGAGTTAGGGTTTCATTTCATAGTTCCTGGTAAATATACAAGCTTCTTCTGGTACATTGTCTAATGAACATATTAAGGGCTCATAGTCAGTCTTTCACTTAGCTTGAGATCTAATGTTCAGTCAAAATTGCATCTTTCTGATTGCAGGATAATGGACTTGTCCCTATTGTTGAACCAGAGATTATTCTTGATGGTGACCATGGAATCGAAAGGACCCTTGAAGTGGCAGAGAAAGGTCTGGTCAGAGGTCTTTCACTACTTGGCGGAGAACAATGTCGTCTTCTTCGAAGGCATCCTGTTGAAGCCTAGCATGGACAAGAAGAAGGCTTCTCCAGATACAATAGCAAATCACACTCAGAGCTGGAAGCAACCCTGAACCTGAATGCAATGAACCAGAGCCCCAACCCGTGGCACGTTTCCTTCTCGTACACACGCACGTGCATTGCAGAACAGCGTGCACAGGACCTGGAAAGGATGGCCCGAGAACGTGGAGGCTCACTTCTGGTTCGCGCCAAGGCAAACTCCCTTGCTCAGTTTGGCAAGTACAGTGCCGATGGCGAGAGCGATGATGCCAAGAGAGGTATGTTCGTCAAGGGATACACCTATTAAGCTGCCTCCCGAAAGCATCTCTTATTTATTGAAATCAGACACGAATCTATGTATCCTTGTTCTTAAACAAGAAAGAAAGTACACATATGACACAGTGATTGTTAACAATGCATATTATTAGGCATCAAATTTCAGAAAATGCAAGTGTCTTTACATCAAATTGAGTTGTCTCTCATCCATGATTTACATTACAACACCAAGCTAGAATGCAGTTCAAGCTATATAATACATGGGATTCGGGATCTTAAAGGATCTGTTCGAGATAGGGCATCCCAACAGATCGCTCCATTGATCTCCAGAGTTTCCAACAATCCTGTACCCTTGCTCCAGCATCCAGGTCCTCTTCTCCGATTTATAAATCGTCGCCAGCTTCCCATGATCTTCAACCCCTCTCAAGATAAGCCTATCCCATCTCTGAAAACCTGCAACTCTCAAGTTACGCTCTGTAACATTCCTCTGCGCCTCACTGCGCCCTGTCAAAAGAATGATCCTAAACCCCAACTCCAGAAGCTGCTGATACAGCTTCAAGCTAGGCTCCAAAGCAGGCGCTGCTGCTTCATCGACCCAATTATCAAACGCCACGGAATCAAACACCTCTCCCCTGATACAATGGATTCAAAATTTCAGCAATCTCGGTAACCTAGAAAAAAAGGGAGGGAAGAATCGAACTTACCCGTAACCATGTTGAGCGTAATATGGAAGATTGGAGAGAAGAGTCTCGTCGATGTCGAACACCCAAACATCTTTCCCGTCGTTCCGCAACTTGAATCTCTCGGCGAAAGCGGCGGCCTCGGTGGAGACAATCTCGAGATCGGAAACGTAGGCTCTCCCGGTAACGTAGCTTCGGACGTAGTCGAGGCATTCGTTGGGGATGGTCGCCCAGGGGTTTAAATTGTTGGCTTCCCCGGCGATTCTCCAGCTTTCGCACCGCAAATTGGGATTGAGGTCTTCGCCGGAGGCTCGGTGGTACTCAACGATCAGAGGCCTGGGGAGATGGTGAGAAATGGTGAGATCCGCTGCGACGAGAGATGAGACGAAGAGGAAGGAGACGAGGAGGAAGAAGGGTGTCATCTGATTGGTTGATTGAATATTTGAATCTGGTGTGGAATAATGGAGATGGAGGAGATGAGGAAAGAGGATAAAAAGGAGGGAAAATTGAGGAGAATGGGAAGGAAATCGCAGGGAGAAGGAGTGCTTTGATTGGTACGGAATATTCCTGTTTTGGGGATGAACCAGAAAACGCAGTGCAAAGAAGAAGAAGATGCTCGGAGCGGGTTACGGGTCGGATAAACGCGGTTTGGTCGGTGGGGGGCCGGGCCACTGGAAGGTCAGACGGATGACGTGGACGGCGGAGAGAATAATTTAAAATAGGGTAAAAATATTGGTAGTCACTGAAGTTTGGGGTTGTAACATCGTGGTCACCTAACTTTATTTTGTAACGGAGCACTCATTTATGCTTAAACAAAGTAATAGAGTAATTATTTTGGTCCGGCAGTTTCGGCCAAATTGAAAACTAAACATGAAACATTATTTGATGATATTTTTAATCTCCCTGATCAGCTCGGTTGTACCCCTCAAAACAAATTGAGTTAACTAAAAAAACGAACCAATACCTACAAAAATGATTTCACCTAAACATAGATGAGTGTTTTGTTATAAAACAACGATAGCTAACCACGGTGCTACAACCCTCAAACTTAGGTGACCGACAATGTCTTTTACTTATTTAAAATCTAACCATGATTTATAGTGATTTAAGTTTCAAAATATTGGTACGATTTTAAAAACACTACTAACTTTTATAATCAGTGAAACCGTGAAATCATGTTTTAAACTTGTAATTTTCTTAATACTTAATCCTTCTTATCTTAGTAGTGATTCTTAGATATCTAATCTCATACCTTCCCTTTAGACTTTTTCTCTTTCTTTCTTTAGATTTTTCTATTTACTATAATGGTTCACGATTTATAATTCTTTTTTTTTATTTACTATAATGATTCACGATTTATAATTCCTTTTTTTTCTTCAGGAGTTACCTAAAAAAAAATTATATGTAAGGTTTTGTGATCATACGTAAGTTCCTATTAGGACAGGATCTTGTAACATTATAGGTAATTTTACACTGCTAAGGAGCGTGATCTAACCTTAATAGATAAGATGTATTTTAATGTGCAATAGAATAATTATCATGAGAACTCTAAGTAAAACATATTTTATACATAGAAAGTTAAGTATGTGATAAGTAATTTTATCATAATTTTGGTCAAATTCAGACAATATATTTTTTGGTGAAAAACTTAGTTGCAATGCACTTAATCTTCATTCAGAATCAAACGAGACTTAAAAACACCAAGTACATCGCAACGAGACCAATAAGTTAATAAATGATCGAATATAGGAAAATTATACACACTGTGAATCTCGTGCTCAAAGAAGACCCGACAGAACAACCTTTAATTCCGCCCGAGTAATCAAACACACCCTATGCACGAGTTGTAGGCCGCCTAAATGCGCCAAACAGTATCACAAATCAATCCTCATGTTTTTGCTTGACTCGTCTATGGATTAACTGAACCATTCGAATCAAGTGACACCCACTATGGAGGTGTCAGTTTCCAGGAAACTTGCACCTCCGTCTTTGTATGTTGAGCTGACATCACAACCTGCTCTCCGATACGTGCGTCCTCCACAATGGACATCCAATCACATATTCGCTATGACAATAGCTCAAAAGTGGTGCTAAACTGCTGAAATATAGCTTCATTTCCGATCCTCCAAAAGTACCAGCATGCATCCCAAAGAGAAGACCAGTGTTCGTGAACTTTAGCGTGGTGTGTGATCAATTCAGACAATATCTTGTTACGAAAATGTTGAGGTTGATGTACAAAATTATGGGAGAAACCAATTGGCAGTTTCTTGGCCAAGTCATAAGCTTTCTGTTTGCAAAGATGACCTGGATGGTTGTCTGCAGTACACGTGTCCAGCAGCCCTTGAAACGACAACAGAAATCGAACAAAACGCAAGAGTAGTTTGAAGTTAGAAGCAACAACATCCAGTTAAGCAGTTTTGAAAATATTGAAAATAGTTTACCTAATTAAAACCCCACAACCTCCATCTTCATCCTCTGCCGCCACCGCCGCCGCTCACCGGAGGGCTTTTCAACTCAGCAGTACTCCTGGTTACATCGGCGCATGCTCTCTTCTCTCCTCTTCACTTCGATTTCTCCCCGATTTCCTCTCTCAGCTACCACTCCAAAACCACTACACTTCCCGATGAAGGACCGGCCGCCATCCCCATACGGCGCCGTTTACGTTCCTCCGCACCAGCGCCTCCGCTCTGTGATCGTCTCCCCCAATTTCAACTCCTCTGCTGCATCCAGAACCACTGATAGTCGATGCGCTGCTTTGAGCCGTAGTAAGGCTAGTCCTTCTCCTCCAATAGTTCACGAGCATCAGCAGAGAAATGGCGGTGCTGAGGTTTGTGACAAGAATTCGATTCCTAAGTTTGCTTCTGCCTACTGCGATGCCGTCTCTGAGGACGGGTCCGATCACGATATTGAGTCCTTGCCAGTCCATCAATCAGTGAGTTTTTTTCCCCCAACTTTTGATCATCCTTTGTGGCACTGTTATCTTTGCGTTCCAGTATACTTATCTTTCTGTTTTGCTTATTTGTTTATGAATTCACGGTTTATGCATTTCTGATCAATGAATTTAACTGTCCGTGTTCTTCATTTGATGGTTGCTTATGATCGTGGCTGTGATTCAAACCCTGTATAGCTGTTGGAGGGTTGTCAGGGTTCAATAACAGTGCATGGAGGATTACATATGTATTGATAAAATTAAAGAACACAGCAAAGTGTTGGATAATGTTCTTTGATTGTGTTAAGTGTTATCAAATGATGTATAAAATTTATTTGCCTTGCTTAAGGAAGTTTCTTCTTGGTTACTAAATTGTATTGTTTTCGGGGAGCATCATAGTGATCTCAAGTTATTCTCTTCGGTCTCCAGGCTTGGCCAGTCATCCTTGAACACTAGTATGGTTAATTTCATTTAGTGATCTTTTTCTATCTTTATCACTTCTTCTGTTACGGAAACTTCACTTTTTAATTAATTTCCTACTATCATAGCATCTGTTGTTTTGAATGAGCTATTGCGAATTCAAGATTATTTGCTATCTAGCGTCTATTGTCCGGTTGCGGATCAAAGGTTTGGTCTGCAGCAAGTTTTCACCACAATCATCTTCGAGAACTGATCGCTTCTCCGTCCACAATGTATGCTGCTACATGCTTACTTCTAGCTACATCACTTGAAACAGGGACTTTGGAGCAAATTAGTAATCACTTTGTTGTGTTCCTGGCAACTTCGTATGTTTGGTCTATACATTACGTACATTTGGTTCTTGTGGTCGTGTATTTCCTATGACCTAGCATTACCCCTGATGTTTTGACTTCAAGGTCTTAATTTTTTTATGCTTATTGTTGACTGCTTAGGATCGTGATTTTCAGGGAAATTCTATGTGTGATAGCATGGAAGAGTGGAGATGGAAGTTCTCGATGTTTTTGCGTGACAAAGAGAAGCAAGAAGTGGTCTCAAGGGACAAAAAGGACAGACGCGATTTTGAGCAACTAGCAGCTTTGGCAAGCAAAATGGGGCTGTATAGGTATATAATGATTCATCAGTGTCTATGCTTTTATTTTGTCCATGCCATCTCGGTAAAATAGATAGTTTAACTACTTATTTAATTTTTTTCACAGCCGTATGTATGTCAAGGTGGTTGTCTTTAGCAAAGTCCCACTCCCGAACTACAGATTTGATTTGGATGATAAGCGTCCTCAACGGGAGGTATTTCTCACGTTTTTTCTTGCTACATTCGTTTGCATGATTTAGGCGGCGGTTGCTTTACCAAATGCTGTCTATACTCAGTATTCTTAACATATTTCTATGCTTCCAGCTGCTTAACATGACCAATTCACCTTTGAAGCTAAAACTTGAATTCTCTGTTTGATTTTTGGAACTTGACTAGGCTGGTTTGGTTTTATTTGTTTTGGGAGGTTCATTGCTTCACAAATCACATACAACGAGGTAGGGACATCATTTCATTGAGCTTTCTGTATATGCAGGTTAGCTTGCCTCTTGGACTTTTAAACAGAGTTCATGCCTATCTTGGAGACTATGTCTTCCAAAAGTCCAAGACTAAGGAATGCTTTCTGGATATTGCTTGTTCAAGATCAAACAGTACGGGTAGCCTTGGGACTGATGAAGGTCTGTTTGAGCTACCAGAATCCCTGACTTCTGGTAAGATTGTGATGGAAAAAGTCCTGTTGCGGAGAAGTCAACAGTTGTACGAGAAGCAATTATCTTGGCAGGTTCATCTCTCTCTCTGGATCATGCTGCTTTGCTGTGTTGTATTTGCAAACTTTGTTGAAATCCTTTTTGCCAATGGGTGACTAGCAGCTTGTTCATGTTTCTTTTAACTAGTCTGCTGACTGACACGTGCTGCCAGGAATGTGTTCAGAAGGAATAATGGTGTTGCCCAAGTTCCCCATGACTGTCAGACAATAGAAATATGAGCTCTCTTATAGAAGTGTAGATCATAATATCTATTAACCCATTTTGTGGGTTTTATGTGTAAAAACGTTGAAACTTTTATTTTTATCCAATCTGATTGTTTCAGTTTACAATATCTCCATAAAAAAATTATTGTCATGGCAGTTGCTTGCTGCAGAAAAATCATCCCTTTTGACGTTTGGAAAAACATTTTACTTATGTTTTCTATTTGAGGGCTACTATATTTTTTGGGTTGCTCTTTTATGTTTGTAATCCCATTTATGCTCTTAGCATAACTGTGCACCTTCAGGAGGGACATTGAGAGTGCCAACTAGGAGCAGAACTTAGCCTTCTTAATTAAACCTCATGACTTTTGCATGTTTATGCAGTTAGATTATGAATGGGTTATGACTGATTTGATGCAAAATGTGAGTCAGGTGCTAGTATAAGTTTGATTCAACTACCTGCTGGTCATAGACTGTTACCTTTTCTCTTTGAGGTTAATCTTGGTCCATGGTGGATTTGAATTTTTGTTCTTAACTAAATATACTCTTGTTTGATTAGGATTTATTTGCCTAGTTCAATGATATAGTCTGCAAAATCAATGATAGACAACTGTTCCCGAGAAGAATAGTTATTAGATGGGCATGTCATGCTAATTCTTCTGTAATTCATTTAGGGGTCTCCAGAAGGAAGGAAAATGGTGGAATTTCGCAAAACCCTTCCTGCATATAAGGAGAAGAATGCAATACTGACAGCTGTTGCAGAAAATCAGGTTCGTGGTATTCACATAACCTCTATGCTTAAGGTGCTTAAAGGAATGATTGTTCCAACGAATACTTTACTGCTCAAGCTTTCTGTTCATTAACTTACAATATGTATATCTTTTTTGTTTTCTGTCTCCATTCGATGATGCTTTCTTTCAGAACTGTAGTATTACTGATTTGTTTGTTGGTGGTTTTTGTATTGTCATACGTTATTTTCTTGGCAATTTTTAATGCAGTTATTGCGTTGTTCTTGAACAGGCAACGGAAATAGAATATTTGTCTTATGACTTGGATACTTTACGTTTTTTGCTTTTCTTTTCTCAGTTGTGCAAACAATTCAGCTGTTTTTTAGCAGAAATTATCCAAGAGATTTTTAGTGAGTCGTACTAAATATCAATTGATGATTCATCTCTTTGAAATGCTTAGGTGAAGGTGTAGAAGTATGGTCTCTAATACTGCAAGGTTTTCAGACTAAAGTCTTACAAAGATAGTTGGTCTTTATGGATTACCTTGACAGGGGAAAAGGATGGGTGTATCTTGGCATTGTGAGAGAGCTTTGTTCTTTATTCTTTTACCTGATCTTCTGGTCGTCTGATATTTTCTGGCGGACAGAAGAATTATTACAAGGTAATAAGGAGAAAGATTGACTAGAGAAGGGGAATTGACAAAACCATAACTAATGTAACATTTCTATCTGAGTTGTATTGCCTAGAAGCTGAAGAAGTTCCTTCATGCATTCAACTCTACCTGAAAGTGATTGAAAAACTTGGTACTCCGAATCTTAGCATTTTACTTTAGTGAAACGTCAGCTACCTGAGAAGGCATTCCCGTCCGAAATTACTAACTATGTTTTTATATCCTTTGGCAATAGTCAAAATTTTAGAATAAAATAACATATCTAGAATAAAACTCCCATGGGAATATTTCTTATGCGCTATGAATATCTTTTTGATTGCTAAGTGTTTGTTTGTCTCAAAGCTCTGCAATTTTCTGGCTTGTTGCTGAGCTCATTAAAATGTATCCTATACTGTGTGTTTATCTGTGTGCACTTCTTTGTTGTCGAGTCATTCACATTTTGTAAGATATCACTACAAATTGTTTTATGATTGGGAGTTTGGTTTAGGAATTCATATTACTTGTTATTTTACAGGTTGTCATCATATCAGGCGAGACTGGTTGTGGCAAGACTACACAGATTCCCCAGTTTATCCTGGAATCTGAAATAGGTGTTGTTCGTGGAGCGGCTTGTAGTATTATATGTACACAACCAAGACGAATATCTGCAATCTCAGTTTCTGAAAGAGTTGCTACAGAGAGAGGAGAGAAACTAGGAGAATCTGTAAGTTTTTCTCTCTATGTGCCACTTCACAAATTTGTTTCCTTATGTTTCATATTTACAGAAAGAAAAGCAGATGTCATCTGATTCTTTACCTGTTTTCTAAAGGTCGGTTATAAAGTTCGGCTTGAAGGTATAAAAGGAAGAGAAACACACCTCCTCTTTTGTACAACAGGAATCTTATTGAGAAGACTACTTGTGGATCAAAGCTTAAAAGGAGTAACCCATGTGATAGTGGATGAGATTCATGAGCGTGGAATGAATGAAGGTAAGGAGGTTTTGTAAGTTTATTTTGGAAGTTAACGAATCAAATCCTGACATGGATAATTATTTGCAGATTTTCTGCTTATTGTCCTTAGAGATCTGCTATCTCGTCGACCAGAGCTGAGGCTCATTCTGATGAGTGCAACCCTTGATGCGGAGCTTTTCTCATCCTACTTTAACAGAGCTCCTATCCTTCGTATCCCAGTAAGTTACATTCCTGGCAATAATCATTCTTTTGTCATAATTAAACTTTATAATTTTAATGACCTTGAATACTGTTTCTTGGTTATATGTTATCTCTTCCAGCATTGTTTTTGTTTCCATACAAAGTCATGATGTGTACTATCCATGCTATTCTGGAGCCTTTTCTAGTTGCAAGGGATATAACATGTCGTATTTGGATTTAGGGTTTTACATACCCAGTTAAAACTCATTTTCTGGAAAATATTCTCGAGATGACGGGGTACCGTTTGAATGCTTTCAATCAAATTGATGATTATGGTCAAGAAAAGGCATGGAAACTAAACAAGCAAGGTCCAAAAAGGAGAAAGAGCCAAATTGCTTCGGCTGTTGAGGTCAGTTTTTGATATTACTGTTCTACTTAACAATCGATATACCTTCCATTCTCATTTGGAAAACTTGCTATCAGGAAGCACTCAGAACAGCTGATTTCAGAAAATACAGAAAAGAGACTCAGGATTCTTTGTCTTTATGGAATCCTGATTGCATTGGTTTTAATCTGATTGAGTTTCTATTGAGCTACATATGTGAAAATGAGAGACCTGGTGCTATTCTAGTGTTTTTGACTGGGCTGGATGACATAAGTTCTCTGAAGGACAAACTTCAAGCTCATACCATCTTAGGAAATCCTACACGAGTCTTGTTACTCACTTGCCATGGTTCAATGGCCAGCTCAGAGCAGGTAACGTTACTATTCTACTGTATTTTTGTTGAATTCAGGCAATGTTCTTCATACTTGTTTATTACTGAATGGAAAGTCTCCGAATACACTGTTGCTAACAGTGACCATAAGCAGGAAGATCTCCCTAGTTCAATTTCCTGAACTGATAAACTTTTAACTGAATAATTTTAATAATAATTGTAACAATAACAAATAATATTCATAATCTTTAAAATACGGGAACATATGAATTCCCAATATAAATAGTTGCCTTTTACAGTTTTTTACTTATCTTGGACTACAGAACTCTGCATTTAATTTAAATAAAATGAAGATAAAAGAAGCTGTGAAAAGATGTTGTTTGTTCACGTATGTATCTGTTAAGTAAAATATGGTTGGTGACGTCCAATGAGCTGTATGGAGTTTTTTTTGTAGGTGGGATGTTTTCCTTACTATGGAAAATACGAAAGCAGTTGGCAAAAATTTCATACTTTATTGCCTATTTACTGATTTAGCATATGGTCTGTATGCATCGTTCTGGTTGGTATTGTTACCTTTTTTGAGAATATCTATCTGAAATGCATGCAGAGGTTAATATTTGATGTGCCACCTGCTGGCGTGAGGAAAATAGTGCTGACTACTAATATTGCTGAGACAAGTATCACAATAGATGATGTTGTTTTTGTTATCGAATGTGGGAAAGCAAAGGAGACATCGTATGATGCACTCAATAATACTCCTTGTCTGCTCCCTTCCTGGATTTCTAAAGTTTCTGCTCAACAAGTAAGTTGCTTTTTTGTTCTCGACTGGAATTTTCCTAATCTCTTTCCACAAAAATTTCATGTTTGTATCACCTCTTCATAGATTACCTGGGCCTTTCTTAACTCACTGGAAACAATCTGTTTTTTTAATGTCATCTAGAGACGAGGAAGAGCAGGCCGGGTTCAGCCAGGAGAATGTTACCATCTATATCCAAGATGTGTATATGATGCTTTTGCAGAGTATCAGTTGCCAGAAATTTTGAGAACACCTTTACAGTCTCTTTGTTTGCAAATCAAGAGTTTGAAACTTGGGAGTATCTCTGAGTTTCTGTCTCGGGCTTTGCAATCACCTGAGTTACTGGCGGTATGTGGAATTGTTTACTTCATTTGTGTTTTGACATTATTGTTTTGAAACTCTTTCACCATTCTCTTCAATGTACAATATTTCAAATCACTCTGCAAAATGTAACTATTTTATACTCTAGGTTGAGAAAGCTATTGAGTACTTGAAAGTTATCGGTGCCTTGGATAAAAATGAAGATTTGACTGTGCTAGGTAAATCTCTACTCCATGTTTCCCTAATCTCTGTTGCTTCTATATAATTCCTTATTTTACAATGATCGTGTATAGTACTGATGGTATAGGCATTCACTACACATTGGGTTTGGACCTTTGGGGCTGGGGCCAACATCTTTGATTTAAATAAAAATACTGATGTCAAGGATGTGGTTAACAACAAGTTTAATTGTCATCCTGCAGGACAGTACTTGACTATGCTTCCCGTGGAACCTAAACTCGGAAAGATGCTCTTGTTGGGTGCTATCTTCAATTGCCTGGATCCGATTTTAACAGTTGTTGCAGGACTAAGCGTTAGAGACCCTTTCTTGACACCACTTGACAAGAAAGATGTAAGCCATTTCAAACTCTGTGTTGTTTTTATATTGCCTTATTCTATGCTGCTTAAGTGACACTGAAGTTCTTGCCTGTTTCTTCCGTAATTTTTTTGGAAGTAATCCTATACGATAAATCTTTGTGCATGGGTGATGGATGTCTGGGAAGCTCGACTTTATAGCCAGTGAAGTGATCCATAATTTTGTTGTGGAATACATGTTATTTCAAATTTATGCCCTCATAAAAGCTTTGTTTTTGCTTGATGAGTGTCCTAGAGGCTTATATGTTCTATGTTCTTGTGTTTTTGGAAACCAGAGATTCCCCGCGAATATCTTTTTTCTGCTCAGTGGATTATTTGTAGTCTAAGTCTTTTACCGCAAGTATGAGAAGTAACAAGCACTTGTTTTGGAATTGGGACTGACTTGCAGATTTTTACTCGCTTAACTGCTCTTCCTGTTCTTAGGGCTTCATCTGGATTAAATTTATTTGCATAATATGCGTTGTCTTGACAATCTGATCATTACTATAGTAACATTACTTGAAAATGGAGTATTGGTTGATGCGAGGTTTTACTTGGAAAGTCTCGTAACCATACATGACATATTTGCACTTCTAAATTTTATATGGAGTCTGATTGTTTTTTTATTAAGAGTCTGATTGCTTTGAATGCCATGTCTGTGTCGCACAGCTTGCAGAGGCTGCTAAAGCTCAGTTTTCACGTGACTATAGCGACCACATGGCACTTGTGCGGGCCTTTGATGGCTGGAAAGATGCTGAAAGGAATTTTGCTGGTTATGACTATTGCTGGAAAAATTTCATCTCTGTTCAATCCATGAAAGCTATTGATGCTCTCAGGAAGGAGTTCTTCTCCTTGCTAAGGGATACTGGCCTGATTGATGGTAATGTAAACAGTAACGGATGGAGTCACGAGGAGCACCTTATTCGAGCAGTTATTTGTTATGGCCTTTACCCTGGAGTGTGCTCTGTTGTGGTAAGACATGCTCTACAACATGATGTCATTACGAGATTCGGTATTACCTTTGCTGTTACTTACACAATGCATCCACCGCAGAACAATGATAAGTCATTTTCGCTCAAAACTATGGAGGATGGCCAAGTGCTGCTATATTCTGTAAGTTCCTTTGCTTGTAACCTTGCCACAAAAGTTGATCCTTTAGATATATTAAATTTTGAAGAACGTTTAACGCTCCCTTCTCTCTATTCTTGTGCAGAACTCTGTCAACGCTCGGAATTCTAGAATCCCCTATCCGTGGTTGGTTTTTAATGAGAAGGTAAAAGTCAATGCCGTCTTCCTCCGCGACTCTACAGCTGTTTCCGACTCGACGTTGCTTCTGTTTGGTGGAAGCATCACGAAAGGGGATGCTGTAAGTTATTATTCCTCTTGATCGTTCGCCTGTAGTTTATAAATTAGTAATGCTTCGTTCTTACTTGGTGTTCTTAACTGTCTGTGTGGCTCACAGGATGGTCACTTGAAGATGTTGGGAGGGTACTTGGAATTCTTCATGAAACCAGAGATCGCGGAAATGTATATGAACTTGAAAAGAGAACTCGATGAACTGATTCAGATGAAAGTAGGTGAAACCTTTTCGTTTAATTCCTTTACTTCTAGTTGTTTTTCTCACATATCATTAGCCTGGAAGTAGTCTTTTTGCCATCCGGATGTACCGACATTAATTCTATTGCTGCTTGTGATGGTGTATTTGCAGCTACTGAATCCCAAGATGAGCTTGCAGACACAGCATGAGCTTTTCTCAGCAGTAAGGTTACTCCTTTCCGAGGATCAATCCTATGGAAGATTCGTATTTGGCCGTCAGCTGCTCAAGCCCGTGAAGACGTCCATGGTGGCAACAACAACAAGAAAGCCCACTCCACCATCAGGAGCTGACAGTGGACCAGGCGGCGACAATCCCAAGAGTAAACTCCAAACGTTGCTAACTAGAGCAGGATACGCTACGCCGATATATAAAACAAAGCAACTAAAGAACAACCAATTCCGATCCACCGTGGAGTTCAACGGCATGGAAATAATGGGACATCCTTACAGCAACAAGAAGAGGCGCGAGAAGGATGCAGCTGCAGAGGCCCTGTCATGGTTGATGGGTGGATCCCAAATGAGCCACGATTACGTCAACCAAATGTCGATTCTGCAGAAGAGAAGCAAGAAGAATCATTTCTAAACATTCCCCCCCTATCGTGGCGTTGCTTACTGTCAGCAAATGTACAGTTCGGTTCTGCGGGTGGATTTGCTTTAGATTTGATTGATTGTTGATTCGAGACCGGCCGTGTTTGCCCCCACAGGCCAGGGAAGATGATCATAGTGTAAGGGTGGACAGTGATGTACATAGTTAGACAGATCATTAGGAGCAAGTGTACATTGCAAGTGTAACCTGTTCGAAAAGCTGTTCAGCCAGGTAGTCAGCTAGTTTTCGTCATAATTCGGGGTTAAGGGTTAAACAGTAATGTAGTTGTTGAAGTTTGCGATGTAATTACTTAGTCTCGATTCTCTGATACGGAGAACACAATTAAACGATGTTTGTTTGATTGATCATTAATAATTATTCGTGTTGATTTGCGTAAAAAATCGTTAATGAAATACACGGGAGAACACAATTTTACTTGCTCAAGTGAGATTTCGTATCGGGAGTTAATTGTGGTTATATGTCATATTTTATAGGGGTCGTTTGGTATAGGGGAAATCCAGCTGTGTTTCTTGGAAACTCTGTATTCTGAGATATTCTTGTTTGTTTACTGTCTAATGGAGCTGGGGTTTTGTATTTCAGATACCCAGAGTTTCTTATTGTCTCAGAATGTGTATTCTGACAATTTCTACTTTTATCAGAAATTCTGACTTCCCCCAAATAGAATAATGGGACCCACTGTCTTCCCCTCCTATTTTCTTTACTAAATATACATACCAAACAATGTAATTTAACATCCTCCAACTTTTAACAAAAACTTTTCCACCATTCTCCTATTTTCATATTTCCTCTAATTCTCAATCCTCTGTACCAAACGACCCATAGTATATTGGCTAAATTTTATAGAAGACGGAAGGGCCCAAAATGCAAATTAGTCGAAGTAAAAGTGGTAAAAAGAGTAATTTTATTGTATAAAGGACTATCTTGTCAATTTGGCAAAGTAGATGGAGCAAAGTGCTATTTTTACTTGAAAACAATTGGTTTATATGTTAGAGCAAGTAAAGTTTGAGAATTTCATCTTGACTAATGTCCTTCATCCAAGTTTCATGAATGATCATGTTGCTACTTTTTTTGAATGATTTGAAATTAAGATTTTACTTTCGAAATTGCGTTCACGATTCATCATTGTGTTGCAACGGCTGGGTTGGTTTCTCACGGAAAAGGTAGAAGGTGAACAACTCCTCTATTTAACTTTCAAGCATCAGTACGACGTATGTTTCCTACTTTGGGTTTTCTATTGATTTTGTTTGGAACTAGTTTTCAGACTTTCCTTTGAGTGTTTTCTCGTGTTCGGCGTCCTCGTGTTTCACGCTTAACTGCGCCATCTAATCCTCTCTTAAAACATGTTAGGTCACATTCTTCTTGTTTGGAACTCCCTTTCTTTTTGTATTTCGATAAAAGTTGAAAATACTACCACTTTCTACATGCCTTTCGAAACTTCAATTTCTATTCTCTTCATAACATCTACCGTATACAATGTTCTATTTTCTAATCCTTCTCGTGTCCACTCCCTTCTACAAGATCCGGCTCGGTGGCATCCCATGATTGTCGGAACTCGGATTAACACAATTGATCGATTTCTTCGATTTAACGTGACAGTGTGTGACGTGATATTGTTTGTCATGTCAATTGAAACTTGAGATGATTAAGAGTTCATAGTTTTGTTAACGTGATAGTAATGACTAGATCTAACATATGCCTTTTATTACGCAATCTCGAGATTGCTCAGCTCCCATTTGTCGATTACTCAAAAGGATGGCGCTGCAATTCTTGGCCATCATCTATCAACATTATTCCTATCCAATGTCAGGAACCCATCCATGAACTCCATGCTTCTTCTGGGAAGCGGCCCTAAATAAATAATAAATAAAAACCATGATAAGATGAAAATCCACATCTTGAAATCTGATTGGCTACCAACAACCGACGTGGCTGCCACGTCTGCATACATGCCAACTCTGAATTATCTTATCTGTACATTCAAAATTCATCTGTCAAATATCATACAAAAGAACCCCATCTGCATCAAACCTTATATATAACCAAATATCATAACTGCAACAAATCATAAAACCCTAACTTGTTCTGATCAATGGCTATCTCCTCAGCTGCATCACTGGTTTCCTCTGCTTTCATTGCTCCCAAAGAGGTTGGTTTTGTTCAATTTGATGAATTCTGTTCATAACCCTTACTTTCTGTAACATGATGAACATAATTGCAGGCCAAATTGAGCAGTGCTGCTTCTTCATTCTGCAAAGATCCAACCTTTTCTGGAGTAGCATCACTCTACACCCATGTCAATGTACTCCATTCTAACCTCATGAAATGAACATACACAACAATGGTGATAATTGATAACATTCATTCATTCTGCAGAGGGAATCAAGATCCAGAGGTCTGACTCTACGGGCACAAACAACAACAGCAACAGAAGCACCAGCTGTGAACAGCAGCAACAGAACAGCATCCCCAGAAGGGAAAAAAACCCTGAGGAAGGGCACAGTAGTAGTAACAGGAGCATCATCAGGGCTCGGACTAGCAGCAGCGAAGGCGTTAGCTGAAACAGGCAAATGGCACGTAGTAATGGCGTGTCGAGACTTCCTCAAGGCTGAACGAGCTGCCAAATCATCAGGCATTTCGAAATCAGACTACACAATCATGCATCTAGACCTCTCTTCACTGGAGAGTGTTCGACAATTCGTAAACAACTTTCGAATGTCGGGGATGCCGCTCGATGCCTTGGTCTGCAATGCAGCTATCTATCAACCTACTGCTAAAGAACCTACCTTTACTGCAGATGGGTTCGAGCTCAGCGTTGGAACTAACCATCTGGGTCATTTTCTGTTGTCAAGATTGCTGATTGATGATCTTAAGCAGTCTGATTACCCGTCCAAGCGGCTCGTGATCGTCGGATCGATTACGGGGAACACGAATACTCTGGCTGGAAATGTGCCCCCGAAGGCCAATTTGGGGGACATGAGGGGGCTTGCAGGTATGGATCGCAATTCGGTTAAGGTTAATGGTTGAAATTGGTTAATTGATTGCTCGGTCGGTCAAGGGACTGGTAACCATTTTCTGGCAAGTTGTTCAACGTTGTGGTTAATCGATGGTTAATTGATCTTGACCGACTTTGACTGAAATGGTAATGGAATAATGAGTATTAATGCAAGTAGGGGTGGCAATTCGGTTTAGGTTAATGGTTAAAGTTGATTACTTAACCGAAATTAGTTAACTATTGGCTAAATGATTGGTTGGTGGGTCAAGGAACGGTTAACCATTTTTTACAAGTCGGTCAACGATGCGGTTGACTGACTTTGACCAAAACAGTAGTGGAATAATGAGTTCTAATGCAAGTGCTTATTTACATGGTGTATAATATATGATATTATTCAATTAACATGGAATTTTAAGGTTTAACCTGTCAAATTGGGTAAAAATGGTTAACTCAGTCGAAATCGGTTACATCAGTTAAAACTGGCCAAATTATTTCGGTAAAAAAACAGTCGGTTAAATCAGGTGCTAATTTTAGGTTGACCGAATTTTAGTCGATTTTCGACCAATTTTATTTCGGTTGGTCAACGACCAAAGCTTTTTAGAGGTAAGTTAATAACCGAATTAACTGACTCTCACCCCTACTTGCAGGAGGCCTGAGTTCCTCAACCATGATCGACGGAGGGAAATTCGACGGCGCCAAAGCTTACAAGGACAGCAAAGTCTGCAACATGTTGACAATGCAGGAGTTCCACCGGCGATACCACGACGAGACCGGGATCACATTTTCATCGTTGTATCCGGGTTGCATTGCGACGACCGGGTTGTTCAGAGAGCACATTCCTCTGTTCAGGCTGTTGTTCCCTCCATTCCAGAAGTACATTACAAAGGGGTATGTCTCTGAGGAGGAAGCTGGGAAGAGGCTTGCTCAGGTTGTTGCGGATCCGAGCTTGACGAAATCGGGGGTGTACTGGAGCTGGAACAAGGCCTCGGCCTCGTTCCAGAACCAGCTGTCGCAGGAGGCTAGTGATGTCGAAAAGGCTCGTAAAGTGTGGGAGATTAGTGAGAAGCTTGTTGGTTTGGCTTAGGGTTTAGAAGGAGAAGAGAGTGACTTGTTAACTAGCTTATATACCACCATTGATGAATGCTTGCTTAATAAAGGTTGGTAAAGTTGTTAGTGATGCACTCATGACTCAGGGCCGGATAATGGGACGGGTATATATGGATATTCGTATCCAAACTTCGCAGATATCTGATCCCGTTTTGAACTAGTTATTCATCCCAAATTTTGAACTTTGGGTAGTGGATATTCATTAACTCGAACAGGATTCTGGGTTGGTACCTAAAAACTCAATTCGATTCGTACAAGTAAATTCAAAATGATTACGCACGATATGGCCAATTCGATTTGGCCACAAGTTCATACACTAGTCACTATAAACAATAAGCGTTCATTAAACATCTATTAGACAAGGTCGTGCTACAAAAATATGATAAAAGGTGGGTTAAAAGTGTTAAGGAATAAGGATAGGATGCGAAATTGGGCTATCGGGGTTAGAAAGTTAACGAGATATACACGTTCGTGTAATGGGTACCCGACATACCAAATATGGTTCTCCATACTCATACCTGGGTGAGCCCATTTGATTTCGGGACAGATACGAGTAATCCTGATACCCATATTCGGGTGAGTAACAAGTATTCATTATCCCATCAATTTCGGGACATGTACGAGTAATTTCAATACCAATCGAGCATATTTTCACCCTATGTATAGTTTGCGAACTTTCATTACTAGGTACATTCAACTTTATCATCGACAACCAGAGTATGGTGAGGAAGATGATGCCATATTGCCACTTTCGACACTCGTTATTAGGGGTGGGAAACTCGGCTCAACCCAACTAAGTTGACCCAATCCGACTCTGTTAAACTAGGTTTCGATTTTCGAGTCTCTTACAAGCCCGAGTTAATAAAGATAGGGTCAAGTTCAGGTTGGATGATTTGGGAGTTCCAGATTTTTTGGCCTTTTCAAGTAAAACCCAAAAAAAGTTAGATGATTTTACCGTCACTCAAGTACTTAACAAACATATTAGATGGATGCTGAGTTAACAGAATGACTAATGTGTTATAATTAAAATAGATTAGTGATAACGTAGAAGTCACTTCTTAAAGGTTTATGATCAATATGTCACAAACTCAATAAGTTAATGATCATAATAGATATTAAGCTCGATGTGATGATGACCTGTATTTGTGAGTCAGCACGATAAATGATTATAGTTATGACATTGTTCTAAAATGGTCCCCAAAAAGTAAGAAAGTGCAGCTGTAATTCTGAAAAAGGAAATAGTGAACTTGCAGTCTTCTCTTATTTTTTCTGTCTTCCTGACTTGGAATTATAATACATAGTACATATTCATCTGTTTTTTTTTTATTTATTGTTAAATTATGTCATAAAGTTTCAATATCCCACCTGAATTAATTTTTTTTTTACAAAATAGTATTTGAGGTAGTGACTAAATCTAGAATTATTTAAAATATTATACTTGATTAGTTGATATATATATATATAGAACTTGAAATTCTACGAGATTTGCTTGATGTTTGGACTTCCGTCGGTACTAATTTTAAGGGGTTGATTTACGAGGAGACTGGAAATGTTTTTACTGGTGACTTAAAAAGAAGATCGACATTGGAGCTTGTGAGGCTGTGACTAATCACGCTGATTTACTTGTTGTTATCCGAGAATGAGTAGTAGATGAATATGAAAATGTGAAAAATCGTTATTACTGTTGACACAGTAGTTTTAGGTTGGCGGAGCAGTGTGAAGAGACGAGAGAGAAGTAACATCCAGATTTGAGTGATGCACTCATTTCAGTTGTTGACGTTATTGTTCGCTTCCTTCCGTGTATGGCCTTAGTTTCGGAGGTGGGTCAGATTCAATGAAGAAAGTGAAGGTGGACACGAGATTGATAACAAGTGGAGGAAATTTGAGCATCCAAAATGAGAAACGATATGAGAAGAAAAGGACAGATCGATTGAGAAAATGTTTTCATTTTGTTTTTAATATTTTTAGTAAATATTATACTAAACACAAAATTATGTGGAATTTTGAGGTCACTTATTAAGTTGTTATTATTATTATTATTATTATTATTATATATTATTATTATTTTCCAGAGATAACTCCCGCAGGAGAAACAGAGATAACCATACATCAGAAAACATTAAGTACCTGCCCAAGCAGTAAGGTTTACCACTCCTCGGCTTGGGAGGCATCTAAGGCCATGGCGAGCCACACAATGGGCTGCCGTGTTTGACTGTCTCGGCACAGTCTGAAGTCTGATCTGGGGCAGAATGTCTAGGAACTTCCAAATATCCGTTACTAGGGCACCGCCATTACGACAGCTAATCGACCTTTTGTAATTGAAAGCTGAACTTGAGTCGATCACCTTCAATGTCCACCGCACCCCATCTCATGGAGTGACACAAAGTGCATGCATCCCTGACAGCCAACAACTCCAAAATAAAGGGGTTAGCAGGGTAAGAAATACTTGTTACAAAGAGGAGACCTCCGAAAGAGTCTCGGACCACTAAGCCGACTGCACCTCCTGTTCCCAGAGCGATAACACCATCTACATTAATCTTTAGTCGATTATCTGAAAATATGATATTTAAATAAATCCAATCTGGCGGCCCATCCATTCATTAATCAAGAACAACTCACGAGATTGAAAAAATTAAAAAGAGAAACAGAAAAGAGATCGAAAAAGACAGCTGCTTTGCTTCTTCAAATCTGTGTGTTGTTTGACCAATGAACCATAATTTCTTCTTCCTTCTCTCTGTTCGTCGTTGTTCTTCACTCATCTCCTCTCTTTTCTTCCCAATTTAAATTAGTGGAAACAGAGAGCAGGAGAGGTTCGAAATAGGGTTTTACTGCTTATTAGTTCTTTCTCTGTCGACTGTCATCATCATCATAATCAACAATTCAATCATCACAATCCCACCCTTTTCATCTCCTCGTTCAGGTTTTCGTGTCTCCCCTTCAAATTTCTTCTGTTTGTAACAGACATTGAGTTATCACTAGTCCTTGTTCTGCTTACTCTGTATCTCTTTCAGTTCCTAACTCTGTTTCTTTGCATGTCTCAGTTATGGAGTGAATTCAGCTATTGATTCCTGAGCTTTTCTCCGAGTTGAAGAATACCCAAGTTTTGGATTCATCATCAGTATCATTGGTGTTTCTCTGAGTTTCTTCCTTCTCTTTTTTGACATATGGCCTTTTGCTTTCTACTTACCTTTTTACATTCGATGAATGAAGACCATTAAGAAGCATTATTGTTTCTTTTTGATGAATTGGGTTGCTGTAGTACACCTTGAATTTATGTTTGTAATGAGTAAGTATCATGGGTAGGGTAACGGTAGGAGTAGGACCATTTCTTTTCTGTAGGTGGAGGTTGTTAGTGTGTATTAGTTTACCTCATTAGTGGTTGTTCTTATGTCCATTGTTTGCTTTGGGATTTCATAATAGCTTGTTCTTTTTCTGGAAGTTCTGTGGTTGATGTAGAATTAGACATAGAATTAACTGGCTTATGACTTTGTGGACCCAATTTAGGAACCTCGCTTAGTAGAGTGTCGGAGTAGCTGTGATTATGAACGTTTGATAGATGTAGAATGTTTGAGAAACAATTGAAGAATATGATTTTAGATTGTAGATTCAAAGGAACCAGGGGAAGAGACGGATCTCAGTGTTCGATGTCGAGGCATCGTAAAACATTATTGTCTCTTTTGTGATTGTCTGAGACGTTTATGTGCTATGTGAAGGGACAAGTTGGATGCTGTAAGCACAGACTATAATGGAGCCTAATGGTAGCAAAAGAGCCAGGAGAAAAGACCATCTTGTTCATGAAAATGGTGACTTAGCACTTTCTAGCGTCGGGGATGTAGATCCATGGACCGCATGGGCATACAAGCCACGGACGATTTCACTGTTACTGGTCGGTGCATGCTTCCTTATGTGAGTTGTGTACCGAATTCTTTTATGCAAGTCTTTTTCAGGTTGGATTGGTACTAGTCTGTTTACTCACTGCTCTTATACATGTTTGAAATAGTTGGGCAAGTGGAGCCCTTGATCCCGAAGTCAGCACATCTGGTGATGTTGTTACATCAGTGAAAAGGTTTTGCTTCTTCTTCTAATTCGCTTCTGATTGTTTCGCGCAAGGTTCCTGGTTTCCATGTTTTAATGAACTTTGTTACACACTTCTTGTGACTTGCTACTGTAGGGGTGTATGGGCAATGATCGCTGTTTTTCTTGCTTATTGCTTACTACAAGCTCCATCTACGTAAGTTTCTGTGTTTTCAAATTGTTTATATTCTTTGGCTTACTCCATTTTTAATGGACATTAACATGTGACCCTTGCCAAGTAATTGTACATTTAGTCTTAGGAAGGGCCAGTTCCTTTACAGGGCCTTTTGCTGAATGGATGAATCGATTCTGCATTAGTGTTCTTTTCCATCCGTGCTCCAACCGCATCTGATGTTTTGTATTTCAGGATGCTTATACGACCACATCCAGCCATGTGGCGGTTAGTTCATGGGATGGCTGTTATCAATCTTGTGTTCCTCACGTTTTTGCTTTTTCAGGTAGGCAATTTTCACGGTTTGAAGCATTTATAATATGGAACTCTTTATCATTCTTTCAAAACTTTTCTGTTGGTTTCATTCTCCATTTGACTAGTGTGTTATATCTATGGAGGTTATGCTAGTCTTGCCGGTTGTATATCTTAACAATGATTTCTCCTCAACTTTTGTGAGAGATCTTCCTTCACATAGTTTACTCATGAGGTTGATGCTAAAATTTCCGTCTTTGGCAGAAGCGGGATGATGCTAGACAGTTCATGAAGTTTCTCCATCCTGACCTCGGTGTGGGTAATGATTCTGACTCACACATCTAATTGATTGTCTTTAGTTCTCTCACTTCTGTCTTGCCCTAGGAATTGACAAACTATTTTTTTTAGCTCCCATGGGATATTTCATTTGTAATACGATTTGTTGTTCTTGCCGCAGAGCTTCCTGAAAGGTCCTATGGTGCAGATTGTCGTATTTACACACCTGAACATCCTACAAGCAGGTTTAAGAATCTTTATGTATGATTTCTTCTTTCGCAACCTTTCCTTTTGTACTTCCACCATGCAGAAAGTTTGGCCCCTCCTTCCGCCGGGAGGGGGATGCGAGTTTGGGTGACTTTCAGTTTTGGCCTTTTCCTCCAGTGTTTTAACTGTCAGCATGTGTACAATGCCCAAGTATCATGCTTCTTATCTAGTTTGGTTTCTACAGGACACGTTTTTTGATGAATTTGTCGTAGCTCATATTTTTGGATGGTGGGGCAAAGCTATATTGATCCGTAATCAATCTCTTCTTTGGGTGTTATCTGTTGGATTCGAACTGCTAGAGGTTTGCTTTTACTACTGATTGTTCCAGTTGGTTTGGTTTGTATATTTCTCTGTTGGTGTGTTCGATTTTTGCTCGCAGACAATGCTCATTGAATCTGTTGCCTTTTCAGTTTACCTTTCGCCACATGTTACCAAATTTCAACGAGTGCTGGTGGGACAGTATCATTCTCGATATACTCACTTGCAATTGGTTCGGTGAGATGTCATGGTACATGGTCTGCATTATACCTTAATAGTAGAAATTTGCTCATAGCGTATGCCGAATTTTTGCAGGTATTTGGGCTGGAATGCGTACAGTGAGGTACTTTGATGGAAAAACGTACGAGTGGATTGGTATTAGTCGCCAACCTAATATTATGGGCAAGGTATGCAGTCTCCCTTCTTTCGGTTGATTTCCCAATCAATGAGTCGAATGGTCTTGGTCCCTGCTTTCTCATTCCTTGCGATACTCGAAATAGCCTGATATTGATATTCATTTTCTGCCATTGTGACGATGTTTTCTGAGTCATGTCGCTATTACTCTTCTTGTTTTCCACAGGTAAAACGAACGCTAGGACAATTTACACCAGCACAGTGGGACAAGGACGAATGGCACCCATTGCTTGGTCCGTGGCGTTTTCTTCAAGTTCTGACCCTTTGCATAGTCTTCATGACAGTAGAGCTCAACACATTCTTTCTCAAGTTCTGTTTTTGGATCCCTCCACGAAACCCTGTTATCGTATATAGATTGATCTTGTGGTGGCTAATTGCCATCCCAACAATTCGAGAGTACAATTCATATCTTCAGGATCGGTACACACACACACTCTCTCTCTCTCTCAATCTCTCTTGACGCCATTCATGTACATGAACCCTTAACTGAGTCGTGCTTATAAATTGTGAATGGTTCTCAGGAAACCGGATAAAAAGGTTGGAGCTTTCTGTTGGCTTTCGGTTGCTATTTGCATTGTTGAACTTCTCATCTGCATCAAGTTCGGACACGGTATGTTTATATATACCCACTCTGGATTTCTGTTTTCCTAACTTCGAAGATATGCCGGTAATGACTAATGGCTTTCTCTTCTTCCTCAGGTTTGTATCCGAACCCAATGCCTAGGTCGTTGGTTGTCTTTTGGACTAGTGCCGGAGTTTCTCTAGTAGCATTTGTGCTGGTCTGGTCATGGCAGTTGCATCGTAGTAGTCGCGAGATAAAGAGACGATGATTTCACTGGTAGTCACTCACTCTTTCTCATTCTTTTTCGGGGTTTTATCATTCGACTATTGTCTTAGTTAGTGGTTTCGGGTTAGTTGGTATTGTACATACCATCATTCTTCATAGAGAACCTGTAAATCCGGTTTTTATCTTTTCGCAGTTGCTGCTGATGTTAGCTTAGAGAATTACTTGATGAGGGTCTGATTTTTTGCACTGATTTCCTAATTGGATAATAGTTAGGGTTGTTGACGAGCTAAGCCTCTCGTAAAAGCTGCTAAAAAGCTCGCTCGGAGCTCGGCTCATAATAGTACAAACTTCATTTAATCAATAGAAAACCATAGAGAAGAATTTCCAGACCAAACAAACTAGACAACATCCTAACAATAGATTCCCAACTCACAAAAACCTTTACAAGTTTATTATCTCCCTTCTCCACCCAATACTATAGACAACTGAACCTCCTCGATCGATCCTCTTAGATCATGTGATCAATCCTCCATGATCGGTGGGCGCTTCTTCCACGTGGTCTTGCCCCTGACGATCTCTCCGTAGTCCTGCTTTTCGTTCAGCTTGGTTCGGAGCAAATGTGTGAATCTCGTGGGAGCCTTGTTTAGGGTTCTGAGGAGGCCATTGCCTTCCATGATCTCTGCTGCCAAAGTGAAGCAATTCAGGAGCCCATTGTTCATCATGTCACTACTGAATCCATTTTGAAGGATGTTGATCTCGTCGACTTCGTCAGGATCGCACAGAGACTCGACTACGTCTGAACTTCCGCATTCTCTTCTGTACTCTAGTATGATCCCTGATAGCTGGTGCTCGTCCACAAACTCGTCTGGGATTGTCTATCAGGAGACAACAATTCGAGTTAGTTTTGAGCATTCTAGTATAGTATAGTGTTGTGCAGAGTTCAAGTTGTTGTTTACCTCGAGCATCCATTTGACGTACTTCACATTGTTGACGTGGTGGTTCATGTCCAAGTCGCCCCTCCTTGGCTGCGAAACATTTAACTCGTCCGTGAGACTAATCACGAGAGTAGAATTACGTAAGTTGAATATGGAAAGTAACGGAAAGACGAGAAAACCTTTAGGTTAGTGTTGACATATTTAGCATTGTCGTCCAACTTGACGATCTTGTCGACCGCACTGTCATCTTGTTGAACGATGGCTTGCTTCTCGATGAACCAAGGCGATATCTCTTCCCTGACCTCCTCAGGCATCTTCGACAACCTCCTCGTCTTCTCGTTCATCATCACCCACGTGCTGCACATGCATTACAAATTTCGTCACAAAGATGAAATAGTTCGTCATATGTAGCTCACATCCTAACGAGATTCTGACTTCTAAGCACAAACTGTTAGTAAATAATATAAAATCAATCTTGTACTCTCTCCTAACAACTGGAGTTATCAAGATAACAACAGCAGTTCTCGACACAGACCTGGTGGCGCGAGCAAAGACTTGACCGGTGGCTTGGCTCCGTATGAGCCAGTCTCGTCGCATGCCGTTCTTCCCCGACGCTCCGACCCACGTGTCTATGTCCACTATCTCACCCCTAATTACCATCGCCAACCAAGAAAAACAGAACAATCAGACATAACACAGAACCAAAGACAGATTTCTTGGAGGGAGTGATGAACAAACGCCGCCAAATCGATTTGAGATTTGGCTACAGAACAAACGACAAAGTCCAAAGGAACATGATTACTCTTGTAATCTCAAAACACAAATGAGGAATCTTCGATGATTAAGAGACATAATTAACAATTAACAGTAATTAAAGATGTAGATTAGTGATTGCTTAATTACCAGATAGGGTAATCATCAACCTCAACCTGCATTCTGGATACAACCCATATCAGATTGTTCCTCACCATCCCGTGTGTCGCCCCAAACCCGTTCCCCAACAGCCCCGACATCCACACGTGATTCAGCGCCGTTTCCTGCTCATACATACATACATACATACGTCAGACCAGTGTCGAAGCCAGAATTCCAGTACACCCTCTGTCCGACACATAAAATACTTATATTTTATCTATCTGGGTCCAGGTAGACATCTCCTGGCTTCGCCGCTGCTAATTAACAGAGCAAACTATGATCAAGTAAACTAGAAATGACCTGAAGAAGATTAAGGAGGCTATCCAGAGTCGCGGTCTTGTCAGGTCCAACCTCGTAAGAACGAACGACGACAGTCTGCCTGTATCCCACACCGTTCTCGATCATGAGACCTTGTCTGTGTCGATCGACGTACTGCTTCTCCGTGGGGATGTTCTGCCTCGTGGTCTCGTTCACCAACGCGACATTCTTGTGGTGGTCGAGGTTGATCGTGGCGGACTTGACACCGTTGATCTTGACATTGGCGTTTCGATTGTTCATCACTTGCTCGCATCTGATCATCATCATTGGGACACGAGAACAGCAGATTGTGTGGAAGGAGAAAGCAGCAGACATTTTGTCGTTCTTACTTCTTTGACTTATGTTTTTTTTTTAATCTGTTTGAAACAGAGGAAAGAGGAAAAAGGGTTTTTATAGGTAAAAGAGGTTAGGAAGATTAGTAAAGGGACAAAATTATTAATTTAATTTTGATTTTTGAATTTTGATTTTAGTTTCCTAGGTTTGTTGGAGGTAGCAAGATATATTGGACATATATATCAAAGAAATTGGCATAGCTTCTAGTGTATGAAATTCAAATTTATTCTTTTAATTATTATGACTTGTTGCTGATTTTTTAGAATTTTCTAGTGCATGAGAATAAATTTGCATTAATTATAAAATACAAAAAATAATTTTTTTTTTTTGCATTTATGCATTAGTTTTTGTGTTGATGGTAATTATTGATATTGAGGAGTTGAACCGAGTTATCAAATTGTTCAAACTTCAAATACATATGTGAGGTATGGTGTGGCATGTGTTTTGCGTCAGGGTAATCATCATGTTAAAACATTTTTTTCCATTCAAACATAATAAACAATTTTATAACTAGTTACAAGAACAGTTATTTTGTCTCGTAACTAGTTACAAGACCTCGTGAGACAAAATAACCCCTAGTGTTTGAATTACGTTTGAATTAAATTCGTTCTCTTTGTGTCATGTTTTATTATTTATGGTTCGTATGAGTTTTTAAACTGATTTATGATTTGTGTGAAGTGAGTACTTGTGTAGATATTGATGTACTGAACAAGAATGAATGACTGAACCCAACCCATATTTTTCAACGATCCAAATCATTGGTGAGTTAGACGGGGTCCAAGGGACGTATAGGCCTCATGAGGTCAGACATTTTGGGACTGTTCACTAGTCTGGTCAATGTGATGACTAGTTTTGTCCGTGTTAGTAGAGGGTCAGATAGGGTTAGTCGATAACTTATTTGTAGTTCACTCATCATTGTGATATATATGTTTCATCGTAACATAGTAGTTGTTATTCTGGGTTAACAATTTTGTGTTACGTGTTCATATTTTCTGTTCGTTATTGCTTTTAATTCTCTACAACAAGTGCAAATTATCCTCATGCGTGATAGGTAATCAATTACCTGCCACATACACGTGCATACAAATCATCATACACAATTCTTGAATTTTCATTTCGTTAACGACCAAATTATTTTACCCCGAATCGACCCAAATGCCCGAAAATCAAGGTTAAGGAGAAGAAAACTAAGGAAATTTTTCATGGAAGAATCTGGCTTTTTTTTTTGGAAAAGTTCCTAATGAATCTAAATGAATATTATTGGTCACAACCTAGGAAGGATCGTTAAGAAAAAGGATGAGGTTAATCACTATTCACTAATCACCTAATTAAAAAAGGGAAAATAGCACTTTGCCCCTTCTATTTTTCCAAATTAACAAATAGCCCCCTATACTAGAAATCGCTCTATTTCCCCTCTTTTACTTTGACCACTTTGCATTTTGGGTCCTTCGTTCCAACTAATATCTTCTTTCATGTTAATTGATGCGCATTCAGTACACCACGTTAGCTCCAATAACCATGTATTAACTTACTAAGGCGTTCTTTAATTGGAAATATAAATATATATAATTGGACCGGATGAAATCGACATGTGGTTTTAAAACTCTTCCTATTTCACCATACTCTTCTTGATACCTCCCTAACTAACTCTTCGCACTCTATCTTCTATATCTCTCTTCGTCGGTGTGCGAATGTGTCCAGATTTAATGTTAAGAAGACGATAGTTGGAACGAAAGGACTCAAAATGTAAAATGATCAAAGCAGAAGTTAAAAAAGAGCGATAGGGGGGCTATTTGTTAACTTTGTATTGTAAATTAACCAATCTGACAAAATTAATCTCCTTAAATTCCCTTAATCTTTGGATTCTAACTATTATGCTTAATTTTTCCAATTTTTGTTTTTCATAGCCATCCAAAACAAAATAATCGGAGAATGCTTTTTTGGGTGCCTTTGATTTTGGAATCTAGCTTATGAATTCTTGTAGGGTTTTTTAAGGTTATGAATAAAAGTTTTGATAATTTATTTACTATATCCCGTTATTTTTTTCGATGACGTGGCCCGATAAGTCTAGCTCAAGAATTGGCTGAGGGAATAAAAAGTTACCACCCGCTCAAATGACAAAGGAGGCCCCGAGATTGATGGGCAGATGAGTATTTAGTATCGATGAGACTGGTCTTTGATAGATTGTTAGTCCTGTTGCCCTGTACAAAGGCTCGCCAACAAAAACAGCAGAGCTGGCTGCAAACAGCCGACAGAAACCCCCAAAGTCAATTCACCCAACCCAAAACCCACAAAGAAGGAGAAAATGCCCACAACACAAAGCCTACAAAACGATACTCTAAGTCGCCCCAAGCTGTCTCATCCAACATTCGAATTCTTGCTGCGAAATCCTTGCTTGGGCCCTGAGCCAAGTGCAACACGACACCACAATCCGAAAGTAGATACGAGAGGCCGAACCGAAGCATCCTAAAAATCGCCTCATTTCGTTCCAGCCAAATATGCCAACACCAACTATGTAACAGCACGTCGAACAGAGCAGCATATGGGGGAGCAGTTCAAGAATGGAAAGTCTCGAACTAAGCTTGTACCAAACTGGCAAGATGAAAGGGCAATGCAAAAAAAGATGACTAACCGATTCCTCATTCTGACGACACAGCACACACTGATTAGGCATTGAGAATCCTCTCGATTGCAGGACGTCCACAGTCGAAATCCGATTGTTAGTCTTTGATAGATTGTTAGTCTGTTTGGTATGAATAAGAAGTCTGTAGCACATACCATTGAATATTTATTAAATATTCTCAAATGCATTTGTTTACACTTCTCTACTTCTAGGATCAAATTGTCTTTTTTCATGCCCAATTCTCGTTGAGCTAAAATTTAGTTATGAACTCTCACTATTCTCGTGTTCATTCATTCTCGGTACTAGCACTTTTAATATATATAGGGATAATAGGCCGGGATGCTTCTATATTATGAAAAGATAACAAACAAGCTCTTTTATAATTATTTGTGCAAAACACACCCCTCTACTTAGAATGCTTAAAAAGAAGCCCTCTTACTATTATTATTTGCGCAAAACACACCCCTCTACTTAGAACGCTTAACAAAGAAGCTCTTCTGTTAGAATTTTGATATGTTTTTTTCATTGGCTAACTATTAGTCTATGAAAAATTGGAAAATACTCAAAATGGCCAATATTATCCTAGATGGTAGTAAACTGTATGAAATATATCCCAAACACGTTAGGCCTTGAAATTTAGAGAAAATCGAGGCATTTAAGGCATGATACCGCAATTTTTACTTTTTGGTCGTTTCGGTGATGGTTAGCCTATTAAAAATTGGGGAAAAGCTCAAAATAGCCAATATTCTCCTAGATGATAGTAAACTGTCTGAAATATATTCTCAAACACGTTTGGCCTTGAAATTTGGAGAAAATCAAGGCATTCAAGCCATAATACCACAATTTTGAGTTTTTTACCGTTTTAGTGTGGTTAGCCTATGAAAAATTGGAAAAACTCAAAATGGCCTATATTCTCCTAGATGATAGTAAACTGTCTGGAATATGTGCCCAAATATGTTCTGCCTCAAAATTTGGAGAAACCTAGGCATTTAAGCCGTAATACCGCAATTTTTAGTTTTTTGTAGTTTTGGTGATGGTTAGCCTATGAAAAATTGGAAAAAAAAAACTCAAAATGGCAAATATTTTCTTGGATGGTAGTAAACTGTATGAAATATATTCCAAAACACGTTCAACCTCGAAATTTAAAGAAAATTGAGACATTTAAGGCATAATACCTGAATTTTCAATTTTTAGCTAATCGTGATGGTTAGCCTATGAAAAATAGAAAAAAAAACTCAAATAGCCAATATTCTCCTAGATGGTAGTAAACTGTAAGAAATATATCACCAAACTCGTTCGGCCTCGAAATTTGGAGAAAATCGAGACATTTAAGTCATAGTACCGCAATTTTTAGTTTTTGGCCGTTTTGGTGATGGTTAGCCTATGAAAAAATGGAAAAACTAAAAAATACCAATATTCTTCTGGATGATAGTAAAGTGTATGAAATATATGCTCAAACACGTTCGGCCTTGAAATTTGAAGAAAATCAAGCTATTTAAGTCATAATACCGCAATTTTGAGTTTTTGGCCATTTAGTGATGGTTAGCTTGTGAAAAAAAAAACTCAAAATGGCCAATATTATCCTAGATGATAGTAAAATGTCTGAAATATGTGCAAAAAACGTTCAGCCTCGAAATAGAGAGAAAATCGAGGCATTTAAGCCATAATACCACAATTTTGAGTTTTTTGTCTTTTCAGTGATGGTTAGCCTACGAAAAATTGGAAAAAAACTCAAAATGACTAATATTCTCCTAGATGATAGTAAATTGTTTGAAATATGTGTCAAAATATGTTCGGCCTCGAAATTTGGAGAAAATCTAGGAATTTAAGCCATAATACCGCAATCTTCAATTTTTTGTAATTTTGGTGATAGTTAGCCTATGAAAATTTTGAAAAATCTCAAATGAAGAATATTATCCTAGATGGTAGTGAAATGTATTATATATATTCCCGAACACGTTCGGCCTCGAAATTTCGAGAAAATCTAGACATTTAAGTCATAATATCGTAATTTTCAATTTTTGGCCATTTCAGTGATGGTTAGCTTATGAAAAATTGAAAAAAATATCAAAATGGTCAATATTCTCCTAGATGGTAGTGAACTGTCTGAAATATATTCTCAAACACGTTCGGCCTCGAAATTTGGAGAAACCTAGGCATTTAAGCCATAATACCGCACTTTTTAATTTTTTGTCGTTTCAGTGATGGTTAGCTTGTGAAAAAATTGGAAAAAACTAAAAATGGCTAATATTCTCCTAGATGGTAGTAAACTGTGTGAAATATATCCCCAAACATGTTCGGCCTCAAATTTGAATAAAATCGAGGAATTTAAGTCATAATACCGTAATTTTTAGTTTTTTGTCGTTTTCGGTGATGGTTAGCCTATGAAAAAATGAAAAAAGTCAAAATGGCCAATATTCTCCAAGATGATAGTAAACTTTCTGAAATAAATGCCCAAACACGTTCGGCCTCGAAATTTGGAGAAACCTAGGCATTTAAGCCATAATACCACAATTTTGAGTTTTTTGCCGTTTCGGTGATGGTTAGCCTATGAAAAATTGGAAAAAACTCTAAATGGCCAATATTCTCCTTGATAGTAAATATATCCCAAACACGTCCGGCCTCGAAATTTGGAGAAAATTGAGACATTTAAGTCATAATATCGCAATTTTCAGTTTTGGCCATTTCGATGATGGTTAGCCTATAAAAAAATGGAAAAAACTCAAAATGACCAATATTCACATAGGTGGTAGTAAATTATTTGAAATATGTGCCCAAATATGTTCGTCCTCGAAATTTAAGCCATAATACCGCAATTATCGGTTTTTGTCCATTTCGATATCTAACCCAAAATTTGGAAAAATTCTAACTAAAAAATTGGGACAAATCTAACCCAAAATTTGGGACAAATATAATCCAAAATTTGGGACAAATCTAACCCAAAATATGAGACAAATATAACCCAAAATGTGGGACAAATCTAACTCAAAATTTGGACAAATCTAGCGTATTTTGTGACAAATCTAGAGCTTTTTGGGACAAATCTAGCGCATTTTTGGGACAAATTTAGCGGATTTTGGGACAAATCTATTGCATTTTGGGACAAATCTAGCGCATTTTTTGGGACAAATCTAGCGCATTTTTGGACAAATCTAGCAGATTTTTGGGACAAATCTAGCGCCTTTTTATGACAAATCTAGTGCATTTTGGGACAAATCTAGCGCATTTTTGGGGACAAATCTAGCGCATTTTATTGCCCAAATCTAGTGCACTTTTGGGACAAAGCTATCACATTTTTGGGCCAAATCTAGCGCACTTTGGCCAAATCTAGCGCGTTTTGGGCCAAATCTAACGCATTTTTTGGGCCAAATCTAGCGCACTTTGGGACAAATTTAGCATTTTTTGGGCCAAATCTAGCGCATTTTGGGACAAATCTTGCACATTTTGGGACAAATCTAGCGCACTTTGGGATAAATCTAGCTCATTTTTTGTGCCAAATCTAGCGCATTTTTGGCCAAATCTAGCGCACTTTGAGCCAAATCTAGCGCATTTTTTGGGCCAAATCTAGCGCATTTTTTGGCCAAATCTAGCGCATTCTTTGGGCCAAATCTATCGTACTTTATGATAAATCTAGCGTATTTTGGGCAAATCTAGCGCACTTTCGGACAAATCTAGCGCATTTATTTACAAATCTAACGTATTTTGGGCCAAATCTACCGCATTTTTTCTGCCAAATCTAGCGCATTTTGGGACAAATCTAGCACATTTTGGGCCAAATCTAACGTACTTTGGAACAAATCTAGCGCATTTTGGGCCAAATCTAACGCATTTTTTGTGCCAAATCTAGAGCAGTTTGGGACAAATCTAGCGCACTTTGGGCCAAATCTAGCGCATTTTGGGACAAATCTAGTGCATTTTGGGATAAATCTAGCGCATTTTTGGGTCAAATCTAGCGCACTTTGGGACAAATCTAGCTCATTTTGGGCCAAATTAGCGCATTTTGAGCCAAATCTAGCGCATTCTGAGCCAAATCTAGCGCATTGTTGGACAAATCTATCACATTTTTGGGCCAAATCTAGCGTACTTTGGGCCAAATCTAGCGCGGATTGGGACAAATCTAGCGAATTTTGGACCAAATCTAGCGCATTTTTTCTGCCAAACCTAGCTCGTTTTGGGACAAATCTAGCACACTTTAGGATAATTCTAGCTCATTTTTTGTGCCAAATCTAGCGCACTTTGGGATAAATCTAGTGCACTTTGAGACAAATCTAGCGCATTTTTTGGGCCAAATCTAGAGCAGTTTGGGCCAAATCTAGCGCATTTCATTGATTTTGACAAATCTAACGCATTTTGGGCCAAATCTACCGCATTTTTCTGCCAAATCTAGCACATTTTTAGCCAAATTTAGCGTACTTTGGGACAAATCTAGCGCATTTTGGGCCAAATCTAGCGCATTTTTGGGCCAAATCTAGAGCAGTTTGGGACAAATCTAGCGCACTTTGGGACAAATGTAGCGCATTTTGGGACAAATCTAGCGCATTATTTGGGCAAATCTACCGCACTTTGGGACAAATCTAGCTCATTCTGAGCCAAATCTAGCGCATTCTGAGCCAAATCTAGCGCATTTTTGGGCCAAATCTGGCGCACTTTGGGACAAATCTAGCGCATTTTTGGCCAAATCTAGCGCATTTTGGGCCAAATCTAACGCATTTTGGGACAAATCTAGCGCATTTTTGGGCCAAATCTAGTACTTTGCGATAAATCTAGCTCATTTTGAGCCAAATCTAGCGCATTTTTTGGGCAAAATCTAGATCAGTTTGGGTCAAATCTAGCGCAATTTTTTGGCCAAATCTAGCGCACTTTAGTACAAATCTAGCTCATTTTGGCCAAATCTAGCGCATTTTTTAGTCCAAATCTAGCGCATTTTTGGCCAAATCTAGCGCATTTTTTGGTCAAATCTATCGTACTTTATGATAAATCTAGCGTATTTTGGGCCAAATCTAGCGCACTTTCGGACAAATCTAGCGCATTTATTATGACTAATCTAGAGCTTTTTTGGGACAAATCTAGCGTATTTTTGGGACAAATCTAGCGCATTTTGAGACAAATCTAGCGCATTTTGGGATAAATTTAGCGCATTTTTTTGGACAAATCTAGCACATTTTGGGACAAAGCTAGCGCATTTTGGGACAAATCTAGCTCATTTTGAGCCAAATCTAGCGCATTTTTTGGGCAAAATCTAGACCAGTTTGGGTCAAATCTAGCGCAATTTTTGCAAATTAGGCTTTGACAAATCTAGCTCATTTTGGGTCAAATCTAGCGCATTTTGGGCCAAATCTAACGCATTTTTTAGTCCAAATCTAGCACATTTTTTCGCCAAATCTAGCGCATTTTTGGGCCAAATCTAGTACTTTGCGATAAATCTAGCTCATTTTGAGCCAAATCTAGCGCATTTTTTGGGCAAAATCTAGATCAGTTTGGGTCAAATCTAGCGCAATTTTTTGGCCAAATCTAGCGCACTTTAGTACAAATCTAGCTCATTTTGGGCCAAATCTAGCGCATTTTTTAGTCCAAATCTAGCGCATTTTTTGGCCAAATCTAGCGCATTTTTTGGGCCAAATCTATCGTACTTTATGATAAATCTAGCGTATTTTGGGCCAAATCTAGCGCACTTTCGGACAAATCTAGCGCATTTATTATGACTAATCTAGAGCTTTTTTGGGACAAATCTAGCGTATTTTTGGGACAAATCTAGCGCATTTTGAGACAAATCTAGCGCATTTTGGATAAATTTAGCGCATTTTTTTGGACAAATCTAGCACATTTTGGGACAAAGCTAGCGCATTTTGGGACAAATCTAGCTCATTTTGAGCCAAACTAGCGCATTTTTTGGGCAAAATCTAGACCAGTTTGGGTCAAATCTAGTGCAATTTTTTGGCCAAATCTAGCGTACTTTAGTACAAATCACTCTTAGGGCAATCATCTTTTGGGCCAAATCTAGCGCATTTTGGGCCAAATCTAAGCATTTTTTAGTCCAAATCTAGCAATTTTTTCGCCAAATCTAGCGCATTTTTGGGCCAAATCTATCGTACTTTATGATTAGGTATTTTGGTCAAATCTAGCGCACTTTCAAACAAATCTAGCGCATTTATTATGACTAATCTAGGCTTTTTTGGGACAAATCTAGGCATTTTTGGGACAAATCTAGGCTTTTGAGAACAATGAGCAATTTTGGGATAAATCTAGCGCATTGTTTTGGACAAATCTAGCACATTTTGGGAAAGCTAGCGCATTTTGGGACAAATCTAGCTCATTTTGAGCCAAATCTAGCGCATTTTTTGGGCAAAATCTAGACCAGTTTGGGTCAAATCTAGCGCATTTTATGGTACAAATCTAGCGCATTTTTTGGAACAAATCTAGCGCATTTTTTGGGTCAAATCTAGCGTACTTTGGGGAAAATCTAGCGTAATTTGTGACAAATCTAGCTCATTTTGGGACAAATCTAGCGCACTTTGGGACAAATCTAGCGCATTTTTTTGGCCAGATCTAGCGCATTTTTTCCAAATCTAGCGCATTTTGGACAAATTTAGCACATTTTTTGGGCCAAATCTAGCGCATTTTTGGGACAAATCTAGAGCATTTTGAGACAAATCTAGCGCATTTGGGAACAAAGCTAGAGCATGTTGGAACAAATCTAGCACATTTTTTGGAAAAATTTAGCACTTTTTGGGACAAATCTAGCGCATTTTTTAGGACAAATCTAGCGCATTTTGAGACAAATCTAGCGCATTTTGGGATAAATATAGCGCAATTTTGGGACAAATCTAGCCCATTTTGGGACAAATCTAGCGCATTTTGGGACAAATCTAGCTAGTTTTTGACAAATCTAGTGCAATTTGGGACAAATCTAGCGCATTTTTGGACAAATCTAGCACATTTTTGGACAAATCTAGGCATTTTTGACAAATCTAGGCTTTTGGACAAATCTAGCGCATTTTTGGGACAAATCTAGCGCATTTTGCGCATTTTTTGGACAAATTTAGCGCATTTTTGGACAAATCTATCACTTTTTTTGGACAAATCTAACCCATTTTGGGACAAATCAAGCGCATTTTGATATAAATCTAGCGCATTTTTTTGGACAAATCTAGCGCATTTTTTGGACAAATCTAGCATAATTTTTGTGACAAATCTAGCGCCTTTATTGTGACAAATCTAGCGCATTTTTGGACAAATCTTGCTCATTTTTTTGGACAAATCTAGCGCATTTTGGGAAAAATCTAGCGCACTTTTTGGCACAAATCTAGCACCTTTTTTGGGACAAATCTAGCGCAATTTGGGACAAATCTAGCTCATTTTTTGGGTTAAATCTAGAGCATTTTGGTACAAATCTTGTGCCTTTTTGGGACAAATCTAACTGAAATTTCAGTCCTGGCAAATATGCGCTAGATCTAACCCAAAATGGCAAATATTGTGCTGGATGATAGTAAATTGTACGAAATATATCCATAAACACGTTCGACCTCGAAATTTAGAGAAAATCAAGACATTTAAGGCATAATACCTGAATTTCCAATTTTTGGCCAATTGGTGATTGTTAGCCTATGAAAAATAGAAAAAAACTCAAAATGGCCAATATTCTCCTGGATGGTAGTAAACTGTATGAAATATATCATCAAACTCTTTCGGCCTCAAAATTTGGAGAAAATCGAGGCATTTAAGTCATAGTACCATAATTTTTAGTTTTTTGCCGTTTTGGTGATGGTTAGCTTATGAAAAAATGGAAAAACTTCAATTGACCAATATTCTCCTAGATGATAATATACTGCCTGAAATATATGTTCAAACACGTTCGGTCTCGAAATTTGGAGAAAATCGAGCTATTTAAATCATAATACCTCAATTTTGAGTTTTTGACCGTTTTTGTGATGGTTAGCCTGTGAAAAATTGGAAAAAACTCAAAATGGTCAATATTATCCTAGATGATAGTAAACTGTCTGAAATATGTGCCCAAATATGTTCGGCCTCGATATTTGGAGAAAATCTAGGTATTTAATCCGTAATACCGCAATTTTTAGTCTTTTGCCATTTCAGTGATGGTTAGCATATAAAAAATTGGAAATTTTTTAAAATGGCCAATATTTTTCTAGATGGTAGTAAAATGTATTATATATATCCTCAAACACATTTGGCCTCGAAATTTCGAGAAAATCTAGACATTTAAGCCATAATATCGTAATTTTTAGTTTTTGGCCATTTCGGTGATGTAGCTTATGAAAAATTGGAAAAAAAAAACTCAAAATGGTCAATATTCTCCTAGATGATAGTAAACTGTCTAAAATATTTTACCAAACACGTTCGGCCTCGAAATTTGGAGAAACCTAGGCATTTAAGCCATAAAACCGCAATTTTTAGTTTTTTGCCGTTTCATTGATGGTTATCCTGTGAAAAAATTGGAAAAACTAAAAATGACTAATATTCTCTTGGATGGTAGAAAACCATGTGAAATATATCCCCAAACATGTTCGGCCTCAAAATTTGGAGAAACCTAGGCATTTAAGGCATAATACCGCAATTTTGAGTTTTTGCCGTTTCAGTGATGGTTAGCCTATGAAAAATTGGAAAAAACTCTAAATGGCCAATATTCTCCTGAATGGTAGTAAACTGTTTGAAATATATCCCCAAACATGCTCGGCCTCGAAATTTGGAGAAAATCGGGGCATTTAAGTTATAATACCGCAATTTTCTGTTTTTGGCCATTTCGAGGATGGTTAGCCTATAAAAAAAATGGAAAAACTCAAAATGACCAATATTCTCCTAGATGATAATATACTGCCTAAAATATATGCTCATACACGTTCGGCCTCGAAATTTGGAGAAAATCTTGACATTTAAGCCATAATACCGCAATTTTGAGTTTTTGTCATTTCAGTGATGTTACTCTATGAAAAATTGGAAAACTCAAAATGGAATATATTCTCTAGAGGATAGTAAATTTTCTGATATATGACCAAACACAACTCGAAATTTGGAGAAAGTCTAGGCATTTAAACCATAATACCGCAATTTTCAGTTTTGCCATTTCGGTGATGTTAGCTATAAATGGAAAATACTCAAATGGCAATATTCTCCTAGATGGTAGTAAACTGATAAATATATTCCAAACTTGTTCGGCCTCGAAATTTAGAGAAAATCGGCACTTAGAATAATACCCCAATTTTCATTTTTTAACCTTTCGTATGGTTAGTCATGAAAAATTGGAAGAACCTAAATGCAAATTTTCCAACCATCTATAATCTGTAAAAAAAAAAAATTAATCAAAGTTAATAAAGAAATATGATAGGAATAATTTATAGTTAATTTTAAATGACTCATTTTGAGTTTTGTAGTATACCATATACGGACGCAGTACTAAATACATTTTGGTACAACACCTGATATATGCCATTTGCTTAACCTTAATACATGTCATTGTTAACTAATATTAATATAGTAATGACGTGGCTGTTCTCATACGATTACACATAGCATAAATATGATCGATGTTTCTTCATAACTTGGTATTTGTAGGAATAATCTCATGCAAAGTCAATGATAAATACCTTTCTATCATGTTAATTATGACTTCTCTAGTCAAAACACAACACATGACAGCATAGCAGTAGCGTTAGCCAGAAGTTTTGCCAAGTGGGGTCTATTATGAAAAATCAGCTAAATGATCGAGACATAAGAGTTCCGATCAAGTTCAAGTGGGGTCCAACATTCAATTATAAGCATAGCAGGCGTAGGCAGAACTTCTGCCAAGTGGGGTCTATTATGAAAATCCAGCAATATGATCGAGACATAAGAGTTTCGATCAAGTCCAAGTGGAGTCCAACATTTAATTATAAGCATTTATCTTACAACTTTACATACATTCTTTCAAAAAATCATTTGCCAAGTTGGGTCCGGAGAACCTGCTGGCTCCGCCTCTGATAGTTAGAGCTACTAAAAGTTAAATTGACCCATGAATCTGTTCGTTCAATTCAACTCAATTCGATTTGCACACGCTCAACTTAATACATGACTCGATTCATCTGTAATATGATTGACATAACATGTAACTCTTTCAACATGTTTGTTTGATGCATATGCTCATAGTGTTGCTTTTCCACGATCTTTGAGATGTATATGTTAGCTGCTAAGCTACCTTATTGCTAGGTGTGCAGCTTTCGACTCTAATCTAAAGGAGGTACATGGTTGTAGGTATAGATTGATGAAGTCTATTATGTGCGTAGCATACATAAGAGCTTGTATTTATGATCCAATTATTCGAACCAGACAAGACAACGATGTGACTTCAGCCCTTCGAGAGATTGTATCGATGAGCTATATGCATTAGAACACACAAGTAGATTTGCCTTCACAGTTGTGCTTTCTGACTTCAGCCCTTCAAGAGATTCAAGAGAATGCTCTGCCAACAGAATCAAAAGAGTGGAATGTTTTGTCTTGGTAAGCAATGTCAACCAGTGATAATGATCTAACAACCTGAACCGTGGGAGATGAATAGCTGGGAAGGAACTTACGGGACATGAACGGTATACTTCGATCCCCTGTTGGAGCTCAATGTGCGAGATTAGACACTTTACTGGACGGAACTCAACAGATTGACCGTTAACTCGTTTGTCCAGGAAACATATCAGATCACGCTGCAGAAGATGTTCAAATGCCTGCACAAACAAGTTGGTAGGTACGCAAATTGAATGCTTCTCTAGGAAAGCAAGCAAGTATTCAGATGACAGGTCAGGGATGTAAAGAAATGAACTCACCCTCAAGCATACGTTTCTTGCATAATTATCAGACGTCTTGAATTGGTCGTAGATGGCTTTGTACTCTGCCATGTTCAACAAACATGTCTTAGCTGTTTGAAATCAACTTTCATGCTAAGTATATGAATTCAGTTTTGTCTTCTCTTCTTATTATTCGAAACGAGTACATAGAAGAAGCTAAAATTTTGAACTTAAGTAGTTTTGAGCTTGTCTACTCAAACAGAGAATAGAGTAGTTCAGTCAATTTTGGTGCATCAATAATGGATAAGTACACTATTTTCAGCAACTAGAGAACTCACCTTTCATTACAGAATTGAAGTTATATGAGCTCTGCTCCTTCCATTCCAATCTCCTCATGCATACGAGCAGGTAGAGTTCCAGAATGGAGCAATCTGCGTAGAGAAATAACATTTCAAATTATGATGTCTGGCTTTTTAGGAGAAAGACAAAAAACTAGTGTGCTCCTGACAGAAGCCGCAAGTTAGGGAACTGAATTACTTATCACCAAGTCGAGGAAAGTTAAACAGACCTTTTATGCATTCTAGCTTTGGTTGCCTTTGGAAACTTGAAAATGCTGTCTTGAAATTCTCAAGAGACGGATAGCCAGATTTCAAATCAATGGAAGAGACAGCTATAAACCTGTGATGCTCGAGTTCAATAGGGGAATCCCATGAGAATACTTGGCAGAGCCATGACTTATTTTAGGCATACAGTTACAGGTGAAGAACTTACAGAAACCTCAGTAGGTGACCGACGGCAGAATTGGAACTTAGATAGTTATTAAGGAGTTCTTTGAATCCCTTATCTGCTAAAACACTCTACCAAATTTAAGAACAATTTTAGTAACATGTGGCACTCTGAGAAAAGAAATGACAATCTTCTGCATGCAGCAGATAATCACATGACTCGACAAAGTAATAGACCTCTTAGCCGCAGAACACCTTACTGGGAACATATTGTTGAATCGCCAAAAAGATAAAGTAATGAAAAATAAAAACATCAATGCGATTGCAGGCTAGACACATATATGAATCTTCATACTCAAAATGACAAAATTATCACATGCAAGTGCACCTGGAGCTTTGCATTGAACTGGGTAACATAATGGTTTGGAAGAGTTGTGTCTGTTGGCAATAGTAAGATGTGTTGCAGCAACCTGCATAATTTAAAGTGAAATCCTAAATTTTATATCAGGTGAAGAAACTGTTTTCCCTCCTAATAAGATATGAAATTACCTTTCTACAGTTTCTTTGGGTGGAGAAAGAAATAACAACTTTCTGTGCGAAAAACGGGATCTTACTCTTTTTTCCAGAAGCTGATCAGCATCCTAAAAGCAATATTCCAATTTTAGTCTTAATTTAACAAGTATTACACATACATCTCATCATAGTATGTCCACTAATATTTCAACGTTAAGACATTCATAATTGTATTGCTTCTATGATCTTTCTTTTATAGTCAAAATATGGTGTGAATTTGAATCTATGATCCAACGCTTCTATGTTTTTTCAGTTAACTGATAAGAGATTAGACATAAGAGCTATGTGCAGCTATTTTAAACCTCCCATTAAGGAAACCACAAATGAACTGCAAATGTGTAGTCATACCAATTTACAACTAACACCGATGATAACAGCTTGAGATTTTATCGACTGCATAGCGTCCAGCAAGCTATAAAGTAACCGTTGTTTTCCCTGAAAAAAATGACATGGACATCAAATATTTTATCAAGGAGTTCAACTGTCAGTGTCCCTTATTTTTATAGTATGTAGTGGGGCATCTTGTTCCAATATAGCTTCTTACATTCAGATTCCTCATAATTTGCAAGTTCCTAAAGACTCAGAACCACTGAACAATATTACCTGTGCAAATAGGTCAAACTCTTCAAGCACAAAGGCAATTGTTTTGTGAGCTGGGCCACACTCCCTAAAATTTCCAGACATAATTTATTTAAAATGTTGATAGAATTTGAAATGTAGAAAATATTTCAGGAGATGCAAACAAAGACTTATATCTGTCTCTCACCTTAACACGTCTATCAAGAACTTGGAGTTATCATCAAATGATGCCTGCAAGCAACATTTAAAGATCAAGCCATTCTGAAACTTATTAAGAAATCTGTAACATGTACATTATATTTTTTGTATTACCATCTTTGAGAATAACAATTGATGCTCCACACACAACTGTCTAGAAATTTCCTGAATGACCAATGACCAGTACAAAATAGAAGAAACTGTCAGCACTGAAGTTGGAGAATTCAACCAATTCTATCAAGAGAAGGAACTAGAGACAAAGAGAAGGAGATGGAGACCTTGAAGGCGCAGTTGTCATCATTATGTATCAGCCCGTTCAATCTGATCTACAGCACAAACCCATTGCATATCAGAACAAAAACTTGCTGTTAAATAAATGGAAGGAATTGATGAAGAAAGTATGTCTTCTTTGCCACTTCTAAAACACCAGGCTTCTTACAGAAAGAAGCATGACCAAAAAAAAATGGCTCGTGAACATACCACAGATATCCTATCAGGATATTCTTCCAATAAATCATTGAGCACGAGCTCGAGTACCTGTAATGCAAAAAAAAACACATAATTTCAAGAGGGTAAAAAAACAACTGCTGGACAGATTGCCTTAAATCTATGTACAGAAGGTAGGTGAAAGAAATATACTGAAATTTTTCCAGAGCCACGAGGCCCAAGAAGTAGCAATGAGTTGTTGCATGCTTCTGTAACCGAACTTGATATAATGAACTTCAGCTTGCTGCATATCCCACAATAGTTGAATGGAACCGTAAGAAATTACCAGGAATGAATTATAATGTTACGAGAGTGGAAAAAACCACCAGTCTTCTGAAACATCTAAAAGAACACACACAAAAAGCCATGATAATATGGATATCTTGGAAACATACAGGTAAAAGTGCTTAAACTTTTGGTTGGTACCTCATGTAGTCATGTATGTAACTTACCAGCTAACCCTAAGAATACTAAAAACATACTTTAATTAGTTAATTGGTTGTGCAGAAGAAACTTTAAACAAAGTAGTTCCATTCGGATTACGTACTTGCATCTATCATTTGTTAATAATATGAAATGAAACCCTTCACCCAGTGATGAATGCGTTATTCTATCTATAAATAACTCAACACCAACAACTACTCACAACTGAGTTAAATACATTGATAACAACCATTCCACAAAACACAAAAAATGCCCAAAATGTTAGCAGAAATTTCCAATTCGAGAGTGTTCGGTCAATTATACCAATCTTTTAGTTCGATCCTCACAGAGACAATCAACATCACTTCAGAACACGAAAGCGATAAAGAACGAGAGCAGCCCCCAAAAAAATACACCACACTGAGGGAGTTAACAACACAGAGGATCGAGAGCGTACCTGTAATTGCTATCCGGAGAGTCGGAGAGCGCCTTGAAGACGAAATTAGGGTTACAGAGCCTGCTCCTGAGGAGATTTTGAGCTTCCTGTGCGTGTTTCTGGAGCGGCATTTCTCTAGACCTGGAAGTTCTCTCTCTTCACTAGAAAAATGGCGGGAAAGAACTGGCTTATCTATATAGTGCTTCCTAATGGGCTCCTTAAATATGGGCCTAACATGGGCCAAAGATCCACGAAACGGCCCAAGATTACCACAAGCACACGTTAGTGCGGAGATGGGTATCGTGCTAGATTGCGCCTGGTCTGAAAAATCTGAAGAGAAGCAAAATGGAGCTGGAAGAGGTGAACTCGCAGCAATAGCAGCCAATCATTAGCCGTTGAGATTTGGTCTTGAAGGGAAGAGCGAAATATCTCCGATTCTTGCGGAAGCCATGGGAAGCACGAGCGCTGCTCTCTTCCCTCACTTGAAGCTCATCCATGGCTGCTGCTCCTACAATAAACCCCTGGCGTCCGCGGGAAGACAGCACCGCCAATTACGACTGACCTCGCCGAAGTTCGAACGGAAAGACAGATTGGGATTCGGCGTTTCGAGGAGCAGGAGGAGCTTCGCTTGCTTCGCTGCCGGCGATGATGGTGTCAGCGGGAAGCAAGAAGAAACGTCCAGTTCTGGCGCCGCCTCAGCCGTTGAGGAAAGACCTGGTAAGCTCGAAGTATAAACAGTTGAGTTGTGAAGCGGTAATGGAATCTGAGTGATTGGATGCTAGGAACTGTGATTGGAGTGATTAGGTTAGTAGCTGAGAAGATGGTTGAATTTATGGTTTTGAGTTCCATAGGGGAAATGAAATCAAATCAGTTAAGTGATAGCAATATGGAGTTATTGAGTAATTGCGTTCCTCTATCAAGATTCTGTCACTTTTAAGACCATCTTTGATATCTGCAGTATGCTTATCTTCTTTGTATCTGGCGTATTGATTTGCATGAGAATCTGCCAAGCTATTTTAGCTAGTAATTCATGTGTTCTGAGATCAGTGACGTGCATCAGTATCTGTTTGTCAAGCTCGTCCCAATAATGTTGCAGTTCAAGTTCTATAATTTCAGTCCTGTATATAAAAAAAAATTGTTGAGAGTTATTTGTGGGGTTATGTTTTCTGTGCAGTTGATATCACACGGACAACCTCTGATCAAGAAACCAAAGGAAGTGCAATTTATGATTTCCTTTATCCTGACAAAGAGCTACTTCCAGACGACACAGAAATGAGCTTGTTTGATCATCTTGAAGAACTGCGCCAGAGGCTGTTTGTATCTGTGTTGGCTGTTGGAGGTGCAATCGCAGGATGCTTTGCGTTTTCTAAAGACCTGGTTATGATTCTTGAAGCTCCTGTTAAAACTCAGGGTGTTCGTTTTTTGCAACTTGCTCCTGGGGAGTTCTTCTTCACAACGTTGAAGGTTAGTCGGATTGGATTTCCTCCCGTGGTCAAAGAATTATGCACGTCTTTATGGCGACTTAATTGTCTAAACATGCATATAATTGCTTTCCATATCCAGCCTAAATGGGCTAGCTGAGTAAGTGCATTTCTTTATCTGGTACAAATGTAGATCTGCGCTTTGTATCATTGATAAAGCTTTGCTCTTTGGTAGCACCCTCTCCAATACCCATAGTGAATTAGTGATAATGGTTTAAGCTAACTCTTGGGCTGAAGTTGGACATCTTAGGCTAAAGGAACAGACAGAAAACAAAACCAAGAGTACATTTTCTTCACTAATGTGCATTCAGTTGCAGTTATTAAAAAGGAACCCTCTGTAGCTGAGAGTTGAATTTTGTCTAAAAATCACATTTTGAAGCATTGCAGGTGTCTGGATACTGTGGCCTTCTACTGGGGAGCCCGGTAATTCTGTACGAGATCATAGCATTCGTACTTCCAGGTTTGACAAAGGCCGAAAGAAGGTTCTTGGGGCCAATTGTTCTCGGGTCATCAGTACTGTTCTATGCCGGTATCGTATTCTCCTATTTGGTACTGACGCCAGCAGCCTTGAACTTCTTCGTGAGCTATGCCGAAGGTGCTGTTGAATCTCTGTGGTCCATTGATCAGTACTTTGAGTTTGTCCTCATCCTCATGTTCAGCACAGGCTTATCTTTCCAGGTAAACTAAACCCTCAGTTAAATAATTTCTCTCACACTCTACTTCACTTGAGCTGAACCCTAGCATCTTAAAACCATGTTTCAGGTTCCAGTTATACAAATTCTTCTGGGGCAAGTCGGTCTAGTTTCAGGAGACCGGATGCTATCAGTGTGGAGATATGTCGTGGTTGGCGCAGTTGTTGCGGCTGCAGTACTCACGCCATCCACCGACCCTCTCACTCAGATGCTCTTAGCAGGTCCACTGCTCGGTCTGTATCTCGGGGGTGCATGGGTGGTGAAGCTAAGCGGCCGGTGAACATCACAGATCGAAAGTATGTAAACTGCTTTGTGTATATTTGTAGTCGAAAAAGGGCGAAGGACGATGTAGTACATAGCAATGTCATTGATTAGGAGATGAAGATTGCAATTCCACAAAACATCAGTTGTCGAAAAACATAACATCAGATCGAAATCTGAAGGAACAAAGTAATCTATTTAATATAAGATTAATGTTCTTGTTTTTTTCAACATTGCTTCATGTTCTTCCTCAATCGTTCACACTGACATTCTGCATTTTGGTTTCTAAATCGCTACTCGAGCTATCTAATTCACTCTCCATTACATTTATCGAGCTCTTCAGACCGTTACATCCCAGGAAGAAAGCTTCTGCAGAGCAGTTCATACTCTCCACCACTTCTCGAGCTTCGTCAACGTTGCTAGATATCTTATCCAAAGCAGTCTTCATGACCGGAACCTCCTGGGGAGGGTAAAGACAGGCTCCCAATTCGTCAATCTGCTCTCCGATACCCTGACATAGCTTCAGTAACTTCTCCAAAGTATCCACGAAATCAACACTGTCATCGTTAGGCTGTTCCAGCTTGATCAAACCAGTGATGGTGCGGACCACTTCCTTTATGAATACCAGAGCCTGTGACACGATCTCGGTTGCCAGTTCTGCAACTTTCATCTCTTCAGGCGACAAGTCATCCCCTAGGTCGTCACCATCGCTTAAGCTATCGTCCTCCTCTTGGTCCCCGCTTATTGCTTCATCGTCAGAGATAGGGTCGTCTATTGACTCAGGCTTCAGTTCCTTCATCTCACGAAGAACGTCCTTCATCGAAGCTGCAACTTGCGTCATTGCTAGTCTGAAAGCTGTGGCATTAGTTGAAGGCGTCTTCTTCAATGCAGAACAGGATTCCCACACTGCACCAACCAGCTTAGGAACTAAAAGCTTCATGTCGCGACATCCTGCAAGTTTTCACCTTATAGATCAGAGAATGTAGCAAACACAAATAGGTGACGATTTACTGTCGCTAAACAGATCATATAACCGAATCAAACCACAGTCATTTAGCTCAAGTTAAGCAGAAGCATATCGCTTCCTGATAGCTAATCGTATCGACATTCATCAAATTATCCTCGAGCATTCCCGATTATGTGTCCTATGTGAGTCACGATCAATGTTCGAGTTCACCAATGTAACAGCATCAGCAAGCACAACTAACATTGATTTCTAAGGAATATGGTACAGCCTAATTGGATTCCAATTCTTCGGATTAGGGTTCCAACAAATCACACACCGAACCACCATATTGCAACCTAATCAAGCTAAAAAGAAAGAGACATTACCGTAAGAAGAAACAGTTTCAGTCATCAGCTTGAAACTGCAATCAACAACTTGCTTAACAGACGAATAGATCGTGGAAGAAAGAGTAGGCCCTGCGCCGACTCTGCTCCCATGAGAAAGCAATAGAAACCCTTGCAGTGCATTGAAGTAAGTCGCCATGTTCTCTTCTATTTCTTTAGCTTCAGGCTTTTCCCCTGTCCATAGCATCCCAACTGCAACCGTATACAGAAAAGTTCACATAACGAAACTCAAGAAAAAAGAGGCACCATTGATGTACGTACCAATGGTAGCTTGCCAGTTGACTTGGTCGCCAAGTTTCACGACCTCGTCCCAGCTCACTTTGTCCAGAGACGGAGCTGGCGTTTGATCCAGCACCTGCGGCGAAATTCCATGGATCAAAACTAAAACAGTCGAAGTAACTTCAAAATTCCATGAGGGAAAGGGGTAATAGAAGGAAGAAGGAACCTGTAAGGTGTCATTAATGGTGCTGAGATGCGAAGATAGGGCTTGATTGAGTCTCTCTTTCTCCGATTTCGCCATTGTTCTGGCTTCTTCTTCTTCCTCAGCTAAACCCTTGCCTCTACGAACTGAGGATTTTGGGGTTTATGAACAAAGCGTTTGTTCGAATTTAGAAGGGTGAGGAAACTTACCATTCTACACCCAAACTTATTCCACGTATTCATACTGGTACTTGTTTTTAGTAAATGTTACAAACAAGTCTGTAATTGTGGTAGTGTGTCGAAACGGTATGGCTTCTTTGATTTTTCTTTGGACCCCGGAGATCAAGCCCATATAATATGGGCCTCACTCTTCCTGATCCGGCCCACAACAAACCATCGGGCTCTTGAGTCCTGGGCTCACGTGTCCTCGAACCGAATGCTCGTCTGGCCCGAGAAATAAAGCCAGCTAGGAAAACCTTGTCGGAATGATTTCATCCGGTCATGACCGACCGATTTTGATTTCATCCAATTTGATTTCGGTCACGGTCATGACTTTAAAGTTCAATTCGATTTTGGTCAATTCAGTCATTAAAACCAATTATAAGTTAAAAAAATGTGAATTAAATGTTCAAAACAGAGAGAAATAAGTGGTTTAAGTGTGCATACCAATGAACTAAATGTCTATACTCATGATTAAATATTCAAAATCACGTAATATTGTCCAAAAATGTCCTAAAATAGCTTGAATTTGTCAATTGAGTCTCGGTTTTGGTCAGTGATTTCCGACTGAATTCAATTACACTATCCAACCAAATTCGGCCGAGTATGACTGGAATCGATGAATCTTCACCCCTACTTATAAAGAACCCAACCAATGTGTTTCTCACTAGACATTACTCATCTAATAGCTTTAGCCATATCCTCCCACGTCTCTTAGTAAGTATTACCCATTTTACCAACTGTAATCAAATTTTTCAGAAAGTTATTGGCAACCGGACTCACATGTCACTACTAATGTTATTGATTATTCTCACCCAAAATCTAACTCACGAGTGAGACATTTTGACCACACATATAATATATACACTCAACCAGTACAAAATTTCAAACAGGGGGAATCCAGCTGTGTTTCTTGGAAACTATGTATTATGAGATATCTTTGTTTGTTTACTATCTAATGGAGTTGAGTTTTTGTATTTCAGATACCCAGAGTTTTTTATTGCCTCTAGAATATGTATTCTAACAATTTCTACTTTTATCATAAATTCAGACTTTCACACAAATAGAGTAATGAGTCTCATTGTCTTCCCCTGCTATTTTTTCTACCAAAAGTACATACATACCAAACATGCTAACACTACAAAAAAAAACGCGTTTTAGCGTCGGTCGTATGCGCGTAATGGCGTTGGTCACCGACCGACACTAATTTGAATAGCGTCGGTCGACAAAACCGACGCTGAAAGTGGTGACGCTAGTTTTTAGCGTCGGTTTTTGGTTGACCGACGCTAGTTGACATACCGACCGACGCTAACTCGACCGGAAAATCACAAAAAAAAGCAGCTGCATCTGCAGCCGCTTCTTCTTCTTCTTCTTCTTCTTCTCATCCGCCGCTGCTGCCGACCGCTGGAGAAGGCGGAGGACCACCGCCACTTCCTCCCACCGCCGCCGCTGGAGACCGCCACTTCCTCCCACCGCCGCCGCTGGAGACCGCCACTTCCTCCCACCGCCGCCGCTGGACCACCGCCACTACCTCCCACCGTCGCCGCTGGACCACCGCCACTTCCTCCCACCGCCGCCGCTGGAGACCGCCACTTCCTCCCACCGCTGCCGCTGGAGACCTCATCTGGAAGAAGAAAACAATGAGAGGAGAGGAGCATAGGTAAGAGAGAGAGAAGAAGTGGTCGTCACATACCAGGGTTGCCAGCGGCGGAGCTAGCGGGACCATCGACGAGATCTAGCGGAAGATCTTGAATGGAGCAGATAGAGAAGAGAAGGGAAAAGAGAAAGAGAAGAGAGAAGAGAGGAGGCGGCTGAACGAGAGGTAGGCGTTCAGCTCATTAGGGTTAGTATTTAGCGTCGGTCGACCAAACGACCGACGCTAAAACGCGAGATTCTATTTAGCGTCGGTCGACCGGTCGACCGACGCTATCCTCTTTCGTTTCAACCGACGCCAAAACGCTCTTTTTTTGTAGTGTAATTTAACATGCTCCAACTTTTAACAAACATATTTTCCTTAATCCTCAATCTCCTCTACCAAACGACCTCTACTTTCATATGGTCTGATTCACATCTCTAAAACGAACAAGTAACCTTCAAAATCGAACCACGATACTCAATCTACGCTCCGTTCGACACGGACTCAAACCATCAACCAAAAAGGGAATCAAATTCATGAAATGGTGTGACTTGTAGGTATAGTAGTGGCTATCCTATCCTAAGGGCATGGCATCTCTCATGAGAGAGTGCACTATCTATCTGTCAAAACCCTTTTAGTTGTGCGGTTTATGTTATGTTGACAACAACAACAAGAACAAGTCTTTGTTATTAGGTTTGATTCTTCTTTTCCATGTTACTAAAAGCCACTTTGAATAATCGAACTATTCGAGGTAATGAATGATGGATTGTGAAGTGGGTGGTGCACAATGAAGTGACTTTTTCATCCTTTGCTTTTTCTTTGGGGGTGGTCCTCTTCTTTCTCTTTGTTTTGTTCTTCAATGGTGGTGTTGATATTGTAGAGCCCAAATCATGGCAAATTTGGGTGGATCAAATTGGTCACCGTCCTAAAATTCAACTTGAATTCTTCGCCTAGTTTGGTAGAGGGGAAATCCAGTTGTGTTTCTTGGAAATTATGTATTCTGGCTTTTGAGATATCCTTATTTGTTTACTGTCAAATTTGGGTGAATCAAATTGGTCACCGTCCTAAAATTCAACTTGAATTCTTGGTCTAGTTTGGTAGAGGGGAAATCCAGTTGTGTTTCTTGGAAATTCTGTATTCTGGCTTTTGAGATATCCTTGTTTGTTTACTGTCTAATGAAGCTGGGTTTTTTATTTTATTTCATATACCCAGAGTTTTTTATTGCCTCCTGAATGTGTATTCTGACAATTTTTACTTTTATTAGAAATTCTGACTTTCCCCTAATAGAGTAATGGGTCTCACTGTCTTCCCCTACTATTTTTTTTTTCACCAAATATGCATGCCAAACAAGGTAATTTAACATTCTCCAACTTTTAACGAACATTTTTTCACTATTCTTCTATTTTCATATTTCTCCTAATTCTCAAACCCAATACCTTGTTTGGTATAGGAGATTGAGGATTAGGGGAAATATAAAAATATGAGAAATGATGAAAAAGTGTTGGTCATATTAAAGTATCTCATTTGGTTTTGGTACTTATATTTGATAAAGAAAATAGTGAGACCCATTATTCTATTTGGGGGAGGTCAGAATTTTTAATAAAAGTATAAATTTTTAGAATTCACATTCCGGAGGCATAAAAAAATCCTAGGTATCTGAAATACAAAAACTCGACTCTATTAGACAGTAAACAAACACAAATAGCTTAATATATATTATTGTTTACAGGAAATTTTCCATTGATTCGGGCCAACGAAACAAAAAGAAATATTACAGGTTGGGAAGGGGCGTTGACCTAATATATATGTAGTGACAATTTGTACTTAAATCTCATATCATAGTAAAGGTTGATCTCTACTATCATTTTTTCGGCGGAATTGGATTCAGGGAAAATTAACAATTTCCTGAGAATTAAATTTCGTGTTTTTCAGGACGAAATTGACAACCTGAATTGGTAAAATTCACTGTTTATGCCGGAATTAGTCCACATATGAATTTAAATTTTGGACAGAAACATGAAAAATGATTTTTTTTAGTTTTTTTTCCAAAAAAAAATATTCGACATAATATATGAATTTTGAATAAATGGAGTCAAAATAATTGAAGGATGAGAATCTGATATGCTTCATGATCATGATCTAAAAGAAGAGTCAAATGTAGCAAATCAGAAATTATGAAGTTAATATTTTTCAATCAAAATTGCTCAGAAATAATTACTAAAATGATTGCTTTTCAGAAATTGTTGGATTTACTTTATTATATGAATATTCTTTTCACAAAAAGGTTGAATTTTGATGAATGGTGTTCATTACTCGAGCATTTTTCCTCCCACGTATATTCTTCATTATCCTAGCTATTTCTTTCTTCAATATTTTTCCTCGTGTATATCTTCTCCTTGTTAGAAAACAGTAAATTATCTAAGATCTACTCAAGAAATGCTGACTACTAGTAACACTGTTGGACGACTCAATTTATCTGAGAAATATCTAAGAATTAAGAATGTTACTTAATGGGCGACTCTATTTACTGAACGTCGCACTATTGTGAGATAAATAAATTATGTCACTGTCAGCATCCTGGAGAACTCTCGAGAACTCTCGGACAATCATTCTTCTTGTTATTGTTCATGTACAAGATCTCTATCTCCATACCAATAATATCAATAGCCAATCTTCTAAATATTTAATTTAATTATTCCAACCTTCTCTTTATAATGCCCACTATTCTTATATTTTATACACCACAAAAATATATTGTGGGTTTGGTAAAAAGTTTGTACTTCAAAAAATAATATTAGATGATTTTTAAGATAGATGACCCAATTTCTTTTCTTATAAAAAAACAATAATTTAGTTTCAATATACTATTTCAATTAAAATGCAAAACCTAACATTGTAAAACAAATTAATAGTCTTGAAATAAATAATAAAATGAGTAATCATTTACCAAGAAAAATACTTAGTTGGTGCCTTCAAATTAGGATTTTTGAAGTTTAAATCGAAAAAATATGTGAAAGTCGTATGCAAAAAAAGTCATTGATGATGGGTCTTTGCACTTGCTGGACGGAGTAATTATCTAAGAAATTAGATAGTTGATTGCAAAATTCAAAAGGTTGAAGTATGACTTAATTCCGAGAACACAAAATCAGCTGACACCTAATGTAGCAAGATATGCACTTAGCTTTCGACCTAACTCATGTGATCTTATGAATCTTTTCATTTTTTTGCTTCTATTAATAGTAATTGAATGATCTCTATTCGTGTTTGGTCGGTTTGTTTTTTCTTCTCCTTACCATGTCTTCTAAACCTTTTCATTATTTTTTTTTATGTTTTAGGTTGACTCGTTATCTACAGTTTTTTTTTCTTACAAAGAGTTGCCCGGGGAAAAAATTAAAAAAATGATTTTATTTTGAGTTGCTAACTTGTGCTTATTCCACTTGTGCGGTTTGGTTTAGTTTGAGTTGGGTTGATAACTAATAAGATAGTGAGTTAATCAATGTATATGTTGTCTAGATTTCGAGTTAGGAATTCGCAAGTCAATTAGATTATCAATTAATGGGTCAAATGTTTTATCAAAACATAGGGGTTGAATGAGGTTAGGTTTTGTTAATAGGATTTCAAAGTAATGTCACTTTTCTCGTAATGTCAGATAGTCATGCAAATATCACAAGTAATTATTCAAGTTGATATGTTTACCATACCCTGACTTGAGAGACGTTGAATACCCTTTTTTATCATAGAAAGGGCAGCTTTATTTGCTGTTCGGAGAACTGTAGCAACCAAGTAATAGCATATGTAAGAGACGAATGGAACTTTCATAGTGGCAAAGGACTTCGTGCTTCACAATTATAGAAAGTCAGGGTGTTGTGCCCTTCAATGTCGACGTCCTTCCATCCAAGAAGGTAATAGAGACCGCAAGCATCCAACAAGATCGGGATAATGAGGTAATCAAGCCATTGTAGTCACACAAAACTCATCCCAATGCACCGCAATAGACTGACACAATGAAAAGACGGTCGAGATGACAAGAGCCACCGTGCCAATGAAACAACCCACACTAGTAGCAACGAGAACCTCAATGACCATAGTCCGTGAACCATCCTTTACCGTCCTCCTCACTTTGTACCCCACAATATTGATCAAGTTGCCACCAAGTGCCTTGTCACTTACCAAATTGTTGTCTGGATTTCGGAGTAATGCATTGACCAAATCACATGTCAATCATGTCACGAAATAGTAGATTTCAAATTCTTGTCTTGAATTCATAGTAATGCATTGATCAAATCACATGTCAACCATGTTACGAAATAGTTGAACCAATTACGAGTACAAGTCCGAGTCCGATCGACCATTACCTAATGTTGTTATAGCTTTCATCAAACATAGAACAAAGATCATTAGAGAGATTAGGCATCAAAATGTACAGGCCTCCATTCTTGCATTTAGTGCATCAGCACTCTTCATCAGTATCAAACCAAGGGAAATAAAGATACCCACAAACAAACTACTACATAACAAAGTATTAGAAAGCAACATTTCTCAGCAAACACTATGCTGAATTCAGTACAATGGAAGGAAGGAAAGAAGAACTGTTTGTTTTCTTAACTTTATTTCTAAGAAGGTTTTTCTATTACGGCATCGTCGTTATCGTCCTCGTTTCGAACCAAAACTTGCTTCCTCTCGGCATTAACTTACACGGTGTAATGCTGCTGGATGGTGTCAATGTCCAAACCCTTGAGCTTCACCACCGATTCAACGTGACCCTTGAGAGTCAGCAGCTCCCTAAGCCTGGCAACCTCAGCTCTCCTCTTGGCCTGCTCAGCAATCTCGGTTAGTTCTCGGTAGCTGCTCTTCTCGTTGAAGATGCCTCCCCCGGTGCTCTCTTGTGGTGGCTGAAGTCCGTGAAGGGTCCTTTGTGCTAGTGCCCATTGCGCCTCCCTTTCTTCTTTTCCGTAATCTTTCTTTGTCGTGAATGCAGTCTGTGACGTTTCGGTTTCATTTAGTATGTACACAAATGCTAACATATCGAGATGTAACGGATGGAGAGAGGGTTCTGTTTGTGTTTTACCTTGTTCTCTAGCATGTTAGTCCAAGCCTTTCCGCTCAAGATGTAACGGATCGCGAACTTCATGATGTCGAGCGGGAAGTAGAACACGATGCTGAATAGCCACACGACTCCTGCCCATCCCCACCCGATTCCCTTGATCCTTGCGAAGCCCCAGTTAGCGTATACTGCTATCAATGTCGCAACCTGTGTTTTGCCAACGAAACATTAGCACACCATATTCAAACATTTCGGTAAAAAGGTTAACATATACTCGAGCTCGATTAACGTACCAGTTGAGCGATGGCAAAGGCTACCATTAGAAGCATCCCAGGTCGTTCAACAAACGACCAACTGCGAGATCTTGTTACGAAGATAAGTGCCTGGCTCACTATACTCACTTGAAGGTACAACGCGCTCATCATCTCATCCTCGTTGCCCTTGATCGGCCTCACGCCAAATTTCTCCTGCATTTCGAGTTTAGAGCTTTACTGTTAGTCATGAATCCAATCTAAAGTCCCGCGGCGCTGGGATACGATAAATAGTTTGCAACACTGTATTGCTTACGGGGAAGAAGTCGGTCTTATGCATGATCCAGAAGAATATGACAGTCATCAATGCGAGGTAGCCACCTAGAGCTACTCCTGTGGCAAAGATCTCCTTAAGCTTCCAGCTATCAGGCAGAGGTGATGGTTTCACTCTGTCCTTCGAGATAGTCATAATAGTACCTGCAGATATAAATACACCATTCCAGTCAAATTCTAAAGATAATACAGCAATTGATTTGATACAAGTTCATGTTCCGAAAATGTATCTCACCGTCGTTAAGGATGGCAATGATCAGGACCATGAAAGGAGAGAAATCAAACCTCCAGATGAGAGCAATAAGCATGAATCCCAACTGAAAAAAGTTTAGACGCAACAGGTTTTTCTATTAGCAATCAGAAGCCAGATCTGAATTTAAGCACACCACAGATAACAAATAACATAAATCACTTACCACTATACGAATTGTGATGGACACCGCATAAATCTGCATGGAGGGGAAATAAGGAAGAAGAAATTGGTTACTTTGAATACCAGAGAAAAATGGGAAAGAATTGCATTGCCAACAGCAGTGCGACTTACAGTGTAGTTCTTCATCCTCTGGAATATTGCTCTGCTAGTAAGCACAGCACTGATAATGACACTCAAACCAGGCTCAGTAAGGACAATGTCAGAAGCACTTCGAGCAGCATCTGTAGCATCTGCAACGGCAATACCAATGTCTGCCTTCTTCAAAGCAGGAGCATCGTTCACACCATCACCAGTCATACCAACAATGTGCTTCCTTTCTTGCAATTTCTTCACAATTTCATACTTGTGCTCTGCAGAGAGGAGAAGATGCTAGTCGTTAGACAACAAATAATCAACCAAAGAAGAAACCTACTTATTATCTGAAAAACGAATTCCCACTTACCAGGGAAGACTCCAGCAAATCCATCAGCTTTCTCAATCAGTTCTTCAACTGGGAGAGCAGCGATGCTAGCATCCTTGTGCTCACCCAGCAAGGCAGCAGATGGGTACATGTTGGTTCCCATTCCGAGTCTTCGTCCAGTTTCTTTTCCGATGGCAAGTTGATCACCTAGAAATCAGCAACACAGAGGAAAAATATGCCCAGAGTTCAGCAAAGCAGAATAGCAACAGTCAAATCCTCCAAGCAGGTCAATTCACAGTTCTAACGATGAAAAAAATGTAATTACCAGTGATCATCTTGACGTTTACACCAAGGTGTAGAGCACGACGAATTGTTTCTGCACTGTCATGTCTAGGAGGATCGAAGAGATTCAACAACCCAACAAACTCCCAGGGACCACCTGGACTTTCCTTAGTTTTCTCAGGCACCTCCTGCAGACCAACCCATGACATGAATAGAAGTCAGTGCTGTTTTGTGAGACAAAAAATAAGCCAAGACAACTAAAATAATAGGAAGTACCTGTCTAGCAACTCCCAGTGATCGAAGCCCACGTTCAGCAAATTTTTCAATTGTAGAATGGACTTTGTTCCTAAGATCGCCTCTGGAGTTGCACAATTCCAGAATCTAATTCAAGAAAATACATTCAAACATTCAGTAAGGCTACAATTCAAACATTAGCGTCCATTCAAAAGGGAACGAAATAGAAAACGAAGTATATTCACCTGCTCAGGAGCTCCTTTACAAGCACGGTGCCATTTACCATCAGCATCAATGTAAGTAAGAGCCGTTCTCTTGTCCACAGGATTAAATGGAAGGAAATGGACTTCTCGTATGCCTGCTCTTGCCTGCACCATTTAAAAGGATGTTAGGATGCGTAGACATTCAGTGACTGCACATGTTTCAAGAGTACCCCAAGGCTAGTGATGAGAGCTTACCTCCTTAGGATCAGCAAGCATATTAACCATGGCAGCATCAATAGCATCCTGGTTTTCAACTCTAGAAGCCCTTGCAGCAAGAAGTATTACGTACTCTTTGTCTACACCTTTAGCGAACACTTCAATCAGATTTTTGTCAATGCTCAGCTTGTTCAGAGTCAGGGTTCCAGTTTTATCACTGCAAAGGACATCCATGCCAGCCATCTCTTCAATGCAGTCATACGCTTAGTGATGGCTCCCTGTTGGGACAGCTTGTGGGAGCCAATAGCCATTGTCACAGACAAGACTGTAGGCATGGCAATTGGAATACCTCCAATCAAGAGGACAAGGAGGTTATCAATTCCCTGCCTGTACTGACGGTGCTGAATTGGATACATGACTATGATCTCGATTGCCATTCCAATTGCTATGGAGATGATACAGAAGTTACCAATAGCTGTGAGCACCTGCTGAAAGTGTCCAACTTGGTTGGTGCTGTCCACAAGATGTGCAGCCTTACCAAAGAATGTGTGAACACCGGTAGCAATAACGACAGCCTCAAGTTCTCCTTGTTTACAAGTTGAACCGGAGAAAACCTCTTGACCTGGATGCCTGGTAACTGGAAGTGACTCTCCTGTAAGAGCTGATTGATCAATTTTCAGGGGATCACCTTCGAGAAGACGGGCATCAGCAGGGACGATGTCTCCCAACTTAATACTGATGATGTCTCCTGGAACGAGAATTGCAGCTTCCTGTTCACTCCATTTACCATCTCTAAGTACCTATATATATCCACATCAAGATGAACTTTTGTCAATAGCAGTTCAAATGTATGGAAACTAAACAACGGAATGTATGAACTGATCACAATTTATTTATTTACCTTGGTTTTCGGGGCAAGACCAGCCATGAGAGCAGCAGCAGCGTTACCAGCGTTGTTTTCTTCAACGAAACTAATGGTGGAGTTAATAACCAGCAAGCAGACAATACCAACAAAGTCCTGCCAATCAGGGGGCTTTCCACCACCGTTTGCCAGAGCAATAGCCATAATGGCAGCAGCTTCCATAACCCAGGAAAGCGGATTCCACATGAACCCCAAGAACTTGAGGAACTTGCTCTCCTGTTCACAAAGAAAGATGAAAACTCATGAAAAAACGAAATCATAACATGGATGATGGTCAGGACAAGAAATGAAATCATCACTATTGCTGGAAGCTGATGTAAAGAGCAGACCTTTTTCTCTTCGAGCTTGTTCGGGCCAAAAATCTGGAGCCGGTTGGCTCCCTCCTCGGAGGACAGCCCTTCCTTGGAACATTTCAGTTGCTCAAACACTTCCTCAACTGGGATCTTCTCCTGTAGTTGTTTAAACAAACAATTGTGAGCCAAAATCACAACCTCCAATCTTTTCACGCACAAAATGACAATTTGCTAATGATTTTTATTGAAATTTCCCCTTGGACTGATCATATTTGTTTCATACTTTAATATGAATTATTATGTTTTGTTCCGTAAAATACTTTTCTATTCCCCTTTTTGGATTATTCCAAATCACGGAGCTGGTACGGGCAGTACCCGAAACCAAGTCACAAATCCGGTGGGAAACCCAAGAAGAAAAAAAGAATAGAGTTGACCCACTAGTGGTGGCGTGTGGGGACACCGCACCACCACCGGCCAAACAAACTTAATTGTTATTTAGTGGGCATGTGGACTGGTAGTACGTTAGAGAAGCCACATGACCCGCCGTGATAAAAGTAAATGAAGAAACGGATGAAATGGCAGGAAGATAGTTGGGTAAAGGAAGGAAGGAAGGTCAAATCAAAACTCTTCTTTAATGTGTCCACCGTATACTCCCCACTATACCACCTACACCAGACTATCCAGAGAGCCGTGATAGGGTTTTCTCAACCTTATAAAATGAAATTAAGAAAGAAAAAAAAAAGAGAAAAGGAAAGTTTGCAGGAAATAAAGTAACAGAAATGGCAGGATTCGCAGGCACTGAGTAAATTCCAGTAAATTGAGGATTTATTAGCTTTTTTGTGCTGTAAAAGGTTGATAGTGGCACGGAATTGAAACGACTTTTTGGATTATGAAGCGTTAGTAACCCTTTAATTTCCCCATAATATCCGTGTAAAAGATCAAAAAGCAGCGGTGGTGCGGATTCAAAAGCTGGCTTCACCTATCTCAGCTCAGCTCGCTAATTCATCAGTAACACAAAACTAAGCAGCGTATACGAAATCCAGATCAAAATCGAAAGAAGAAGAACAAGTGGAATCCGGAATCAAACGAATCACGTAGGTTAGTACTAAAAAAGAGAACGGAATCGCGTAGATCCAAACAAGCTAGATTAGGTTAAAACACGATGAGGGAATTACCAGATCCACAGTTTCGTTTTTGATGTTCTCCAGACTGGAGTTGTTCGCCATCGTCAAGTCAACGCGTGCAGCAGCTAGTCAACAGAATCGATATGCAAAAAAAAAAAACAGAGAGAAAAAAAAAAGAGAAGAATCGGATGATTTCTCAGTGGAGGGAGGCGGTGTTAGCGGCTGCGGCCATGGACGAACCAGAAATCGAGTTTCTGGAGAGCAGGAAGCACAGCCGCAAGAAGGAAGGAAGAATCACGGAAGAGAGAAATCAATGGAGAAAGAGATAAAAAAAAAGATGGGAGGAGACTTCTCTCAGCGCCTCTCTTTTTATAAAAAGAAATATCAAATTACTACTCTGCCCTTGAACATGGCCAGTTTTCCTGTTGAGTCCCTGAAATTTTATCTTTTTTCTGTTTGAGTCCTTATACTTGTTGTTTTTTCCTATGCAATACTTTCTTGTTAGTTTTTTATCGTGGTGGCTCCAGTTATAGAGGACTATAATGTAAGACTTTTTTGTTAGTTTTACGACTGACATGGTTTTGACTTCTAGTAATGTAAGGTATGAGTCATCGTAATTGTCATGTAGATAATATCAAATTACCTAATTACCCTTATTCGACGTATAATCATACTACTTAGGAAAAACTCGTCCTTATTTTTACAAGAAAGCGGGATGATGATAGTGAGAGGAGGATAATAAGTTCAAGATACATAAATACTAATTTTTGAAAAATCTATTTATGTAGTCATTTAGGATTGATTAACTTCTTTTAATTTCCGTTTAATATTTTCAAAGTTAAAATTTTTTTGTTATTAAATTTATTCTTTGTTATAAGTTCAAATTTCTTCTATATTATGAATATTTTTTTTTCATGTAATTTTTCTAATTTTTTGTCAGAGAACTTCTTAATATAAATTCTGCCTTGAGATATTTTAATACAATGTTAGGTCTATATGATGAATCGAATTCAAAACAACATAATTTTTTCGAGGTTATGATTCTTAAGAATCTAAAATTTAAAAAGCTATGTTTTATAATAATGTATTGAATGTATTATGTTTACTACATCTCAATTTTTAATTGAATTTTTTTTCTTCACACAAAAATTTGTGATTTGGATTTAAAATAGTAATTAATAAATTATATTTCAAAAAGGATGAAGTAGTAATTACATATCATTACAAAAAAGGACTGCATATAAAAAAAAAGATAGCAAGTCCAAGGGCTTAAATAGAAAGAAAAGTAAGTATAAGGGCTTAAATAGAATAAAGTATAAATAAGTTGACGAACTTAGGTAGTACCAAAAGATAAAATTCCAACAAGAAGACTCTCCTCCCCTTATTTTTGTCTGCGTTAGTTACTATTGTTTTTGTAGATTCTTTTTCTTTTTCTTTTTCTTTTTTAATTTTAAAACCGAATAAAAATTTAAGGAGCACACAATAAAAAACCCTTCACCGAATAATACGCTTGTGAGTTGTAATAGTATTCCATCTCTCAGTGCAGTTGGAATCGGGTCGAAACTCCGACCCGAACCAAAAACTAGTTTAAGATTTAGCGGTTCAGTTTTGAATTAAATTTGTTCCCGACTAATCGTCTGGCCTAATAATTGTTGGAAGTCTAGTCGTCTGGTCTTTAGTGGTGTGGAGTACGTCGTATGTGAGAAGGGGGAATAATGGTAAGTTCAAGGATGATTTTGGCGATTGCAAAGAATAAGGTAGGTGAACGGGAATAACGTACCGAGGGGTTGTCCCCTGTGTGAAATGGTATGTCCCTCTGTATGGAAATTAGTGTCGTATTTATAGTCTGTCTTCCTGTAGTGTTCGCCAAGGGTCAGTCGTGGTCGTCCGTGATGACCCTCCGTGATGGTGACACGTGTTTGTGGCCTCCCTGAAACCCTAAGGCCGCTAGGACAAAAGGGATGGGTTTCGCCTTACTCTGCTGGGCCGCTTTCTCAGTCACCTGCAAGCGTGTGCTAGGTCAACGGATCGCCAAATCGTTGACCACCTTCCTTTGGGCTTCTTGGTGAGCCCTTCTACGGCCCACGATCGCCAGGGCTGGGTCCTATCAAATGCCCTCCAAATCCATTGTTCAGCTTCTTGCTTAGGAATGGGCTGATGATCGTCAGGCTAGGTCCCATCAAAATTATATGTTGCTTTTTCGGTTTTAGGTTAAGTAGACTAGTTTGACTATAGGGTATAATTCAATTTGGCCCGAGATTGTCATTTTATTACATTTTAAAGGACGTGGCAAATCCGCTGTGAAAAGTCATCGCGGTGTAAATAGTATCACGTCGTAACGAAATCCATACTAATAGGACGAGTCTGCAACAAAATGAAATTTTAGAACTAGTTTGTATTCCATCCCAAAGTTTCGGGACTATTTAAGTACCGAACCCGTATAAGATTTAGAGGTCCCATTTATAATTAAATCATGTGTTGATTTTTAAGCTCCACTTATTGAAAAAGTCAAACTCACATTATAGTCCTTTGGTTTACGCTAATGATGATTGAGACTAGTCTTTGGTCATACTTTTTTTTTAAGATAGTGGTAGATATCTTGTGGATGCCGCTTTTCGTAATTCTAAGTGATTTATTCTCAACTCTAGTGGCTCTACCATTTCAAGAATTAGAAAGGCAATTGCAAGAGACATGTTTTAACTTTTGAGTTTCAAATGGCTATTACTTACCTGAGAATTCACTTGATCATCCAGGTCAGTAGCGAAGTCAGGACGCAAGTAGACCCTGAGCCCGATACATAAAATTCAATGGGCCAAAAATATTTTTATACGAAAAATACACATATTTCAGCTATTTGGGTCCAGGGGACCCTGGGCCCAAGCCTAGGGTGGCCTCCCTGCTCCGCCACTGATCCAGGTTGAGTCACAAAAAATCATGAAACCGTGGAAGAGATTTGGAGTTAGTTTTTTGTGTACTTTTATTGAAAAAAATTGGCATTTTGTCAGCTAAGTCAAACAATTTTTTTTTTCCTCCATGTTGACTTTGATACATACATCTAAGGTTAGACTCTCATTAGAAGTAACTCGAAGGATTTACTTGTTAATAGGTAATGTGTTATCACTACAAAAAGTTGACCTTATCTACTGCAAAATTACAACGGCATTAAAATGCAGTAGCAAATACTATTTGCACACCACTATTTGCTACACTCGGCATCCCCGTTGCAAATAATGGTGTGACAAATAGTATTTGCTACTGCAAATTACTACATGAAATAGTGACTGCAGTAGCAAATACCAACTATTTGCTACTGCATTTTCATGCCGTTGTAATTTTGCAGTAGGTAAAGATAATTTTTTTTGTAGTGGATAGAGAACATTTTAGGGTAGCGGAGTTGGGCCATTTCCTGGTGTATGAATTTTTCAGCAAGGACCCACCGAAAAAACTATTAGCAAGCGGTTGTCTATAACAATAGTGAATGAAGCTTTCTAGTGTGAGGCAATATCTTGAAACAACTTATTACCTAAAAATTGAAAGTCTTTGTCTTTGACAATTACAACTCAAAAATCAAAAACTGAAGAAGATGCATATAATCATATATGGTCATTCTTAATTAAATGGGATTAGTAGATAAGATGAATATAAATTAATGATAACAAATAAAGAAAAACGTTAATTATGCATTTTGTAAGGTACTATGTTTTGAGACCATACCTTGTAGTTTTCCTTTCCATGTGACTTCCTCCTCTCATACCTAATTGTCTTCTACTTTACTTTAACTCATTTTTATATGAAAAAAAAATAAAATTATTGTAACGATTTTGTGTGACACATAGTTGACGGGTTATGAGATCGTTGTTACTAATTCTCATGGACATGTTTGTAAAAGGAGGATTAGTGACATGTTTTTTCTGTTGGTTCGTTCAAGTTGCAAAAGAAGTTCGATCGTGGAAGCTATTTGTATTGATATGAAGCTACAGTCTCTAGTTTTGAGCAACGTGTGGAGTCACTATATCGAATGTCCATGGGCATGTGTATGACAGTAGAGTTTATTTCTACTCATGTTTCTTCACTTGTTGTGTTGATACTAAGGGGTCTTTTTTCGCATAAAAATGGATTGTTAAGAAAATTGACAATTTCAATGAGATTTTTTTATTGTTGGGGGAGTTGGTCATTTATCCGGAATTAAATTCCTTGTTTTCGAGTCTAAATTCAATTAGGTGACATGGCAATGAGTGATATGGAAAAAAGTGTTGAGGTGGCTTACTGATATTAGCACTTAACGGAAAATTTGGATGGAGAGTTAATGGATTGACCAAATTGTTACAAACTCTATAGGTTAATGATCACTAGGTTACAAATCAAATGTTTATGACCAAAACGGACAATAAGCTCAATTTACCCGGAATTAAATTTCTTGTTTTCCTATTTAATGACGATCCGGAATTGCAAGGAAATTATCAATTTCCTCCCATTTATTATGGTTTCTCAAACCATTCTTAGAGGAAAATGACCAATGAATATAGAGTTATATAGGGAAGGTGTCGAGTAAAAAATTTAAAAAGGAAAAAATTAATGACGTGGAAATTAACGTGGGCTGGCGCCCGTGGATTATGTGTTTCCTTTTCTACTTTTATTCATGGTTTTCACTAAAATAAATAAAAAAAATTAACTATTAACCTAAATAAATACGTTTCAAAACTATTGATTTTTATAGATAAAATCGCCCCAGGACTAGGCGATATCGCCCAAGGCCCAGGCGATATCGCCCCAGCACCAAGGATTGTCACCCGTGACTCTAAAACGGGTCCGTGATTAGATTCGGTTGAGTCACGGGTGTGAAAATAGCCAAGGACTAGGCGATATCGCCTAGGGCATGGGCGATATCGCCTAATGCATAGGCGTTATCGCCTACATCTCGGAGCACTAACCACCCTATAAATCCTTGTTAGTTTCGGGGGTTAGTCACCAAATCGAAAGAACTAACATTCTAAAATGGCCGACTACACTTTGTCACGAGAATTCCGAATCCAAGTTTTCTGGGGGGGGCCGTATCGTCCAGGATTGGACCGGCTTATCCTACGAAGGGGGAAATAATGTCGTCTGAAGATGACCAAGCGAGCGACCTATGATAGTGTGGTTACCGTGTTTCGGGAAAATGGGTCTTGGAGCGGATCAGATAATCCAGTCATTTGTCTGGAGAATGCCGATATACAGTTCTGAGGGAAATCTGTCGCATTTCGTTTCTAGGCCGATATCGGACGACAACGGCGTACAAGTCATATACGACTTAGTTCGCGTCAACCCATTTTTCGAAGTTGCCGAGTTGTACGCCTTGATGGAAGAGGAGCCGTCTCAGTTCTCCGATTTCTCGGGGGTCATTCCAAATCAGATGGCAGAGCAGAGCCAAACGTATGATGGGGAATACATGGCGACCAGTCATATCGGTCCGGAGGAGGAGGAGGTTGACCAAGAGGGGTTGGCGCGAGATGAATATGTCAGCACCGACGATTCTGGAGATGAAAGGAGCCATTGCTCGGCGGACGAAGGGAATCCAAACGTCGACGATGACATTGGCCAAACCGACGAGGAAGACGACGATGAAGAAGGGGGAGCCACAGCAAATAGCGTGGAAGTTTATGTGCCACTGGAACATGCCACGAGCGAGGGTGACGACTGTGACGACATTATGACAATCTCCAACACCTACTCCATGGACAGGCGCTTCCAGATCCCAGCGAAGGCGTACTGGTCGGTGGAGATGGAATTCTTCTTGGGTCAGACATTCTCTACCAAAGGTCAACTGGTGTCCCTAACGAAGAGCCAAGCAGTCATCCGCAACTATAAGTACAGGGTAATCTTCCAACCCGAAGGAATGGGCCATCAAGTGCATCGATCGCCTATGGCTGGGGCGAGATCGCCTATGGCTGGGGCGAGATCGCCATGTGTCCAGCCAGACAGCATTTACTCGGTTGGTTGGGCAGTTTAGAATGGTTTGATCAGAAATATCTGGTGCTGGGGCGATATCGCCTGGGCCTTGGGCGATATCGCCTAGGCCTGGGGCGATTTTATCTATAAAAATCAATAGTTTTGAACCATATTTATTTAAGTTAATAGTTAATTTTTTTTTATTATTTTAGTGAAAAGCCCTTTTATTCATCCTAAATTTAAATTTGTATTAGGATTCTTCACACAATTCTCAAATTAATTTGTGTTATTCACAATGTTGTTTGATTTATTTTTTCGATATGTTTAATTAAAGTTTGAAAAAAATATATACAAACAACTTGAGTTATTGAAATACAACTAATTCGCCTAGTTGGACTAGTAGACCAATAAGTTGGTTCAATTGGAGATTAAATGTGAGACATCATTGATGTGTCTTGGACTCCTTGAGAAGGTTCCTTGCAAGGCATATTACAGGGGCGTTAGATAGTGTGTGAGGGGTGAAAACGTATAACGAACGGGTAACAGAGGAGTATCCGGGGGAGGGTGGGATGAGTCATTTAGTGAGAACGGCGGTCACAGCCCTTAGCATGCAGCGTGAGGCCGTGCAGTCATGGTCCCAGTGGGTGTCTTGTCCACTTCTGATATGGGTGGTCCGACAGTTATAGGCACTACAAAAAAGTTGATCTTTACCTACTGTAAATTACAACAGCATGAAAATGCAGTAGCAAATAATTAATGTTTGCTACGGTAATCACTATTACATGTAGTGATTTCACTACAAGAAAAAGACAATTTAGTCACGGTTAAAACCGTGACTAAAAAAATTAGTCACGGTTTTGTAAACCGTGACTATATTGACACTTTTTTGTCACGGTTTTTGAAGGAACCGTGACTAATAAATTTTGTCACGGTTTTCATGTAAACCGTGACTAATATTAGTCACGGTTTACATGAAAACCGTGACGAATATTAGTCACGTTTACATGAAAACCGTGACGAATATTAGTCACGGTTTACATGAAAACCGTGACGAATATTAGTCACGGTTTACCAGAAAACCGTGACTAATATTGGTCACGATTTTCATGTAAACCGTGACTAATATTCGTGACCATAGTGTTTATAAGAAGTTTTCAGTGACCCAAATTGTAGCAAACGCAAAGTTAGTAACTGCAAATGTAAATTTGGGTAATTATAAACTAGTCACTCCATTTTTTCAGGGTTTCTACGAAGTCATTAATTTATTTATTTTTTCAATGGAACAAATAATAAAATTTACATTTTTAATTATTAGAAATAAAAAATTACAATTTTATTTAATTAATAAATAAAAAATGGCCGTCAAGCGGCTGTTCATCTTCATCAGCGGCGTAGCCGTCGAGCCGCTGTTCATCGTCATCACCGTTGTTGCCGCCGAGCCCCTGTTTTCCGTCATCACATCCTCCATCTGCTACCGTCAACTGTCCCCTTCGAATCAAACACCAACTCCACGGATCTGCTACCCTCTTCTTCTTCTTTTTCCACATCCGTCGAATCAGAGTGGCAGCCAAAGAGGGGAGAGCTGTGGATCGTCGCGGCGGCCGTCGAGAGTTGTGGTCGTCGGGAAGGGAGGTAGAGAGGGGAGAGTTTAGGCCAATCCAACTTCAAATCCCCACCGACACTTTCTTCACCACTTCCCTCACCGCCCTCTTCGATTCCGCTTCCTCCCACTCCATCTCTTACAATGACTTCTTCAGGTGGCTGGAAATTAAAGGTGGCTGGAAATTAAATCAGTGGTTTCAGATTTGTGGGTTAGTTGGTGGTTGATGGTGAAGATCCGAAGTGCAGCTGTGCAGGGAAGAAAAAGGAATTAAAATGTGCAGGGGAAGAAGGAAGAGAAAAAGAAAGAGGGAAGAGAAAAAGAAAGAGGGAAGAAGGCGTTGAATTGTGCAGGGGAAGAAGGGAAGAGAAAAAGAAAGAAAAAGAAAGATAAGGATTAGTGGAAGGGACCGGAAATCGAGGAAGGGGCAGATCGCCAGCCTGGCGTGCAAAATTACTCACGGTTTTATATGTAAACCGTGACAAAATTACTCACGGTTTTAATGAACCGTGACTAACTTGTCACGGTTTATATAAACCGTGACAAATTAGTCACGGTTTACCTTGAAAATCGTGACTAACTTAGTCACGGTTTATATGAAACCGTGACCAATTTGTCACGGTTTTTTCAAACCGTGACTAATTTGTCACGGTTTTCAATGAACCGTGACTAATTTGTCACGGTTTTTTAAAATCGTGACTAATTAGTCACGGTTCACAAAACCGTGACTAGAAAACCGTGACAAATAAGGCTTTTTCTTGTAGTGTTGCTGTAGAAAATACTAATTGTGACACTACTATCTGCGATGAGGATGCTGAGTGTTCCAAACTTGTACCTTAATAATTCTTATTCTTTAACATCGAATATAAAATTACTATTTTTAACATAAAAAATTAACCGTACATATTTTTATTTAATTTCCCGATTAAATTATTAATACACATGAGAAGGTGGAATTAGTACGTAATAACTTCACACACCACATGTGAACTCCACGTGTCCAGATTGACGTAAGCAGCAGTACAATACATAATATTAATAATAATAATACATTAAAAAAAACTAATTAACAATATAATTAACAATAAACTAAACTAATTACTAATAATTGCGGCGTAACACAAAGTGGGCCTGGATTTTGTCCTTGTAAGCCGACTCCATTTCCTCTGACAGCTCCGACAGCTTGACGGCGAGCCGGTCGAAGAGTAAGCCGACGACTTCTGTAGGGAAACGGCAGAGGAACATTCCTTCCATAGCGGCTCGAATGTGGCTAGTGTATTCCACCATGTCCACGTGGACACCCTCCGTCAGCCACGGCGCCGGATTCGTCATCCCCGCCGCCACGATGGTGAATTGGCCGTTTTGGGCGACGGCGGATTCGAATTCTTGCGGCGGAGGCATGTAGATTGGTAAATTGAAGGAGTCTACTTCTTCGTCTGTTATTACTCCCTGTAATTAAAAAAAAAATTCAATTACTTTATTATATTTATTTACTAACATAAATTAAATTACTGTTATGGTAAAAGTAAATTTTTCATAATGAGTACCAATTTTCTTATTTTAGGTATTAGTTTATTCATGGTAGATATTTGATTCAAGATTTCAAGTATTAATTTTATCAGATTTTTTTTCTGTTATCCTAGCTAATGATTTTGCTGTAATTTACTTACAATAAATAGTGTTGTTAGGATGACGACAAAAAATGTTTTCACCACATATATTGTCCTTCTAAGCAATTACTAGAGGCCGTATTTTAAGGTGTAAAACACATGAATAGTGCCATGTTGACATTCTCGCTGTCTTAAGTTATGTTATAAATTTGGTTCGAGTACATGACTGTAAGTGTACGAAATGTGGATCAACTATAGTGACAATGCTATTAGGTACCATATTTTTCACCGTAAGTGTCAATTTGTACCAATTTTTTAATTCCAGGTATCAGATTTCTCGCAATAGGTACCTGTCTTGAATTTGCAAGTACCAAATTTATCAAAACTTTCATAATAGGTACTTGATTTGTTGATCTTAAGTACCTGTTTTATCTTAGTGTTGTTAAAGTGACAGTAAAAAAAAAAATTCATCGTGAAAATCGACTACGAAATGTTATTGAATGTGTAAATTATCGAGTGTATATTGTTAAAACATTTTTTTTTCAATATATGCATTTTATAAGTATTTCGAAAAATAGTCACCATAGATAAAAACGAAAAAATATTAACAAAATGAAACACTTATCAACGAAGAATAAAAGAATAATAAAAACGTTTGTTTTTGAGAGGATAGAATTTTTTTTTTCCCCACATACCTAACTTTTCCTTGGGGGCCCAAACTCATATGCTCAATTTAAAGCATACTAAAGAGATTGATTCTCTATACTAAGAAATATGCATTTAATTAAATCATTTAAGTTGGAATTAAATTTGGATTTAATGTTTAAAATTTGTGAATTTGAAATCACTACTTTTAACAACTAAAACCAAGGAGACTTACAGAGTGAGCTAAATCCACGAGAATGGAACCCATGCATCCGAACATTATCCCATTAGCAAGAATTGAGTAATCCATCCCATCAGGCAAACTGGGGCCCACAACAATCACCATCCCTCCTCCGACGACCTCTGCCGCCCTCGCCGCCAAAAACCTCTCGAAATCCTTCCTCCACTGCTCCTTGTAGGCCTCCAAAACGGCGTCACAAGCCCCCCATAGTGAATCCTCCCTCTGTTCGGACTATCACCAAATTTCGGAGCCCTGGATAGCCAGTGGATTGAGTAGTATACCTTGTCATGAACATACATCCCAATAACTCGAGTTACTTAGAGAAATTTTAAATTGATTTTATAGTTATACATTAAAAAACCCCCTCAAACGAAAGCTCTAAAAAGAGTTGAAGTTTGCACAACTTCGGTAACTCATGCGCGCAAATTAGGAGCTACCTAGATTCGAAACGAAGATCTCTCAATTTTTAAAAATTATGATACCATGTCAAGAACAGTTTCATCTCAATAACTCGAGTTGTTGGGAGAAGATTCTAAATGGATCTTATATTATTTGCTAACACGCTCCCTCAAACGAAAGCTCATGAAAGTGAAGAAGCCATGAATGGGGATTGAAGTTTGCAAAGGTCCGCAAACTCTTATGCAAGATAAATAGTTATATTTGGGGTTAACTAGAGTCGATGCCAAAACATTTCGATCATCAAAGACTCTGATACCATGTTTGGAATCATACCTCCCAAATAACTCAAGTTACCCAGAGAAAGTTCTTATCAATTTTATAGTAATACATTAACATACCTGGACGACGTGAATCGACGCCTCCGGGAACAGCCTCTCATGAAACGACCCCGGAACGCCGGCGGCGAAGTAGCCGCCGGAGGGAGGGATGGCGGCGAAGAGGGAGTTGAAGTCGTTGGTGTGGAGGTCGTTGAAGTAGACTTGGAATTCCAAGTTTTGAGGATTGTTGTTGTTGTTGTCGTATTGGGCCTGGTGGGCTTGTTTGATGACGTGGATGAGGCCTTGGATTGAGGCGAAGGTGTTGGGCCCAACTGAGCAGCCCAAGTCGGCTAGTTTGATTATTGGGCTTGGGCTTGAGGCTGTGAGGGATTTTATGTTAAGGTTGTTCTTGATGGCTACGTGGATTGCTTCTTTCGCCACGTTTCCCGCCATTTTCTGTTTGATATAATGACGGTTCTTGAACCACTCATCAAAATGATACGGTACAACATCAATATAATGATGGTTCAATCATGATTTATATAAATTTAAGCGGTTGAACTACATACCGTTAGACTCACTGCAAATCAATATTTCATGCATATGTATCTCTGATTATTTTACGACTTCGATGTTGACTGTAATTTACTCATCGCAGTAGACAGATTTGTACTGGTGTTATTTGTATTTCATTGTGTATATATATGATGTTATTAATGTGTATGGATAATATACGGGTTAATATATTCATCGTGATGGCGAACTCGTAAATGAGGCAAATGAATTAAGTAGTTGAAAGAGTACATAAGTTGATTGATCCATAACTTCAAGTGAAGCAAAGTGTGTGTGGTTTTATGCGAGATTCATGAAAGATAGTTCTTGATCTTGTTTATTAAACGTATATATACTTCAAACTAGTGTAGATCGGAAATAGCTTCATCCACTAAACTGAATTATTTACAAGTCTGAAATGCACTAAATCACATATAAAACTTATACCAATCAACTTCTAAGCACGAAGAAGATAACATATTTTTAAAGTTTTAGATTTGAGAGTGAACTGAATCAAAATTAGTAAAACGACGGTCTCCTACCACTACTGTAACACCAGAAACGAGAACTACCGAGCTAACGATAGTGCAAGAACTCTGATACCATAAGAAAGGCAAAGAAAAGTATCACAAGACAACATGTGAACATGGATAGTACAAAGTAGGGAAAGGTGAACCTGATAGAAGGAGTGTTGGGAATAGTTGTTAGATGTTTCCTCTTCAACATTCCTAATTGCCATTTCTGGATAAAATTAACTAATGTACACACCTTGTACTCTGTTCTTTTTAATGAATGAAACACATGTACATGACTAGATTTATAGTACCTAACATACTGCTTTCCTAGCTGCGTAAATTAATAAATGATTATTCTATCATTAAACAGTACCTACGTACGGCTTGTAGGGTCTATCACAGTAATGATTAGTAATTATTAGTACAATTGTACGTAATTAAATCCATGACCACATACATTAGTATATAATGAATGTACATCGTTCGTACATGAATTATTATGTTGGTTTAATCAGTCATCAATTTTCGGAGAAATAATATAAGCACAAACAATTAACAAACAAGTTATACGAGAGCTGCCGATGTTGTGACAAAAAAAGGCACTCTCGCTCTTTCCCTGAATGGGATTGTTTTGTCAAACTCGGTTTAAGTTGGTGTCATGGATCTTTCTTTGAAGGAAAAAAAAAAAGTGATATTGAGACACCATAGTAGATATTTCTAATCGTTTAATACTCAAGTTATCTTTTTAATTAATACCGGACTCATGTATATCCGATTCATTCGTGATGAAATTACCATCTTTTCAGGTTGTGTGTGTTCTTGGTGTTGTTGAGTAGATGTTTAGGCAGGTGGACATTGAAAGGAAAGCGGAGTTGGTTCTCTCTTACCTTCACGTAGAACCAATCGCCAATGTTTCTGTTGGAGCCATAGTGAAAGAGATCCTCCCTAGTTCGCATGAAGACAACTGCTCCATCTTGGCACTTTTACATTATTCACAACGCAGATTACAAAGTCCCCCGTTGTGTGACCCTTTAGGATCCTGGATCATCTCCCAAAGAATTATGACGATAGACTTGACTTTTTAAGTTGAGACTTGATTTCCTTTTCACTGTGTATGTTTAATATTTTTTTCCCGTCGAGGCTATCCGTGCCATAAAAAGATACCATGTTAATATTAGTCACATCTTCCCTAAAGTTGGGTTCAAATTAATCATCAAAACCACGACAGACAGATACCAAAACGAGTTTGGTGAAATGATCTGAAAAATGTCATCTCCATAGACAACCTTTTCACAAATCACAATACTCGAAAGTACTAGTACTGGTCCAAATCAAGCTTACAGATTTCACTATAGAAAACAGAATTGATCTCTCTATATATAACTACAAGTCTACAAATGAGCACAAAATATTACAGACTCAAAACCAACAACCTTATACAAAGAGGGAGGAAGAAAGAACTCGTGGGATGAACTAACCAAAACAGATTTCAATTTTCATACAAATAATATCTATGTCAAACATCAGAAATCCAGAAGACTGATCTGCTAGTTACAACAGGCTTCCGAACGGATTGTGATCGTGAGGCCGAGGATGATGATTCTGATGATGATCTAGTGGGTTGGCTATGAATCCACTGCCGAATCCTGAATCACCGAAAGGGTTATGCGGGTTCGACATCAGGTTCGGCGGTTGATGTTGAAATGACTGCTGCGTGTAAGGAGATTGGTAAGGCCGAACGGATTGGCCTGATGCTGCTGCTGCTGTTGATGACCCATTGATGCCATTTGCTGTGGTGGAGGAGCAACGCTGGTTGACATAGCAAACGGGTCGTGCACCTCGAATGGGTTCGGTGCTGGTGCTCCGTAGACCGGCTTCTGGGCGGCTCTGTATGTACCGTCGTCGTATAGGCTGTTTAGGGTTAGCGTGTCCAATCCACCAGCCTGTAAAATATGCACCCGGTTCGTGGTAAAGTGAGGAGCTTGGAATCAAGTTGAATTCAACTATATATGGGCACGTAACGAGAAAAGGTGTCGTACCAACTGCCTCTCGTTTGAGGATGAGATGCTGCTGCTCGGAGCGGTAACCAGGGCAAGTTCCCATCCAGTTGGATCGAATTGACTAGCACCAGCATTGAACGTTGGAGCAGTATCTGTAAACAAGTCGAAATTCTCAGGTTACGAATAAGCGTCACATTCCAGACATGGAAGAGGTGAATAGAAGTTGATAAAAAGTACCTGTTTCAGTGGGTACAATAGCTAAAGCCAATGCGTTTCTGTCCTCTATTGCAGATGCATCTGGAGACGGATCACTCAACCCCTGAAACAGTCAAAGGAAGTGATAGGATTCTGTTTATTAGGAGGTTCATTATTACTTATTTAAAGACATTCCTTAGAGTGTAAAGAGGGATGATGAAGACTATTATGAAAGAATAAATCCTATTTACTCCATGGAGATTCTGAAGGTTCTTCTATCAGGAGGGGGGCAGATACAGAGAAAGGTGCAAGCCATCCAAACGATTGAGCAAAAGAAAAGGACCCGAGAAAGAAGAGAGTACCAGTAGATCTCCAGTATCCATGCCGTTCTGATGAGGAACAGGAGGAGGCGTTGGAGGAGATTGAGAAATCTCGACATGGGAGACAGCAACTGTGTCAGCAGGAAGTTGCTCAGGTTCGTCACTTGATTTGGCATCCTCAGAAGGACCTTCATCTGGTCGGTACGTCAACTGGAGCTGTTTAAAATTTTACACATTAATCCCGAAAGAAGTTCCTCCATAAAAGCAAATGAAACAAATACTGAAGGGGGTGATCATGGCAGAAGTAGAACATATCTCTCTGTACGTTAATTCTACAGAAGCAGTCGTATCTATTCCACTCCATGATAATCAGAGTATGTGCAGTGGCAATACTTACCAATGGTTCAGTTGTAACAGAAACCACTCGAGGTGCCTCTCGTATGTACTCTTCCATGGTTGTAAGAAATGATTGTGGAGGCTGCGGATAGTAAACAACAGAGTATTAAGATATAGAAATGCTGACATTTGAAAAGGAACGTCAGATCCATGATATGCCATACCTCTCTTAAGACAGGGAACTGAAAGTTTCTAGCAAGTTCCAATCCTTTGCATACTTCATAAAAGTCTGAAAGGCTAGCAGCCTGGAGAAAGAAAAAGAGGTTAATTAACTAGAAACATCTCTATCATCCTATGTTACAAATGCAACCCGAGGATAGTGGTAGGCTTGTAGCAAGGAAACATTCCAAATGAGAGTTTAGACAAAATCACTTCATAAAATCACCTGCTGGCCCGCTCTTCTGTAGACATCAAGGGCTTTGATAGCTTCATGCCTTGGCATTTCAAAAAACTGCAAGGAAAATATATAAAAAGTAAGAAACACCAGAGGCAATTGTTTTATATTAGGCAAGTATTGAAAAATATGCATTGTATGGTGTCCAATAAAAAAATGTACCTTATCCACAAGATTGATGATTCCATCATTAATAGCACAGTATATTTTAAAGCTCTCTTTCAGTACCTGAAAGTTGAAATTTCAAACGATGTCAATAGCAAAAAACCACCATGTTTGTTTGAAAAAGTTTTTTGACTTTTCTACCAAGCCTCGCCAAGACCTTCCTTCATGCATACTTTATGCGATATAGCTGTTAGGATAAGTTTTTGCATTCGATTGTTACTCAGGCATTTAGCATATAAATTTGAACTTAGCATTCCTAGATTGAAACAGAACTAGAGCATATTGCAGGGCTACGGCATTCACCCACATATAGAGAGAGAGATCAGGTATACCAGAGCTAGAGCATACTGAATAACGTAATTGCGGACAGCTGCACCTTCTGGCTGTAAATACAAATTAAATGGTCAACGCATGGTGTAGGCACACTCCATAGAACATGACCAACTGAGGCATAAATCATAGAGGTATGGCAGGAAGTACCCGACAACCAATAAGACGGTACAGCAATTGTTGTAAAGCTGGAAGTTGCTCCAGTAGCTCCTCACTGTCCAACTCCCTGGTTCTGCTATGGCCCTGATTATAGAAGATGCACACTAATGAAATTGCTTGTTTCACTTGCGTAAAAAAAAATAAGTGTAAGAATAAGCTTATTCGAGAAGCAGTGAAAAGAAAGCAGAGGTTTCAACTCTTCTATATAAGGGAGAGATTGTACAGCTGCAGAAATATAGAATATAGTCTACCCTATTATCTCTTTGAACATGGATAAACTTAACTAATGTGCAAACGAATGCCTATGCATATCCTTATTTTGTAAATTACTCCCCCTTATTCTTAGATCTCTATTTTGTTACAGTTCCTTTTTCTAAACCTGTCTGCATAATTATCTACATTTTTCACTGCCCTGCAACATAATTAGGTCGTCTGTATTCAGAATAACTTGATCCACCATGGTATCTATTTCCTTCGCTTAAGACAAAAACTACTAGAAACAGAAGATAAAAAGTTCTCAAAACAGGAATCCCACCAATCACCATGGTATCTAGTTCCTTTTAAATAGTAATTGGTAAAAAAACAAAAGTGACAAAACCATGCATATAAGCACATTTTTTTATAAAAAACTACCACATCAAATTTGTACGCAAGAAATGGAAAACGCAAGTAAATGACAGGACAACACAACAATTTAAAAGTAAGTTCAACTACTCCTGTCCAGAGAGCGCCATCGTAAAGTTGGCTGTTGGAGAACAAAAACATTACTCTAACTATTCTGACTGATCACAATTCGAGTCTTTCCATAACTTTATATTCTTCGAACATGTTAGATAAAGGGGATACCTTATCCTCCCCCTGAATAGGTTTCAGGAGACGTTCGGCTTCAACGTCATACTTCAAGATTTTAAAGCATTCAAGACGCTCCTCCAAAAACAGTGCATAAGTCCTTACCCAAGCAGAGCAGTCCCATGCTGAAAAAAATCGACAAAGAATTAATACTAATTGATTTCTATACCGGAAGAAGAAAAAAAACATTTTCCCTTCAACTTGAACACAACAGATGAGGGTCTAGTAACTACCGATGGGACTAGAATCATCCTTGAAATTGGAAAGCTGAAGAATACGTCCTCTTTGAGAGTAATTCAGCAGTTCTTCTCTAAGAGTAGGATCACCTTCCCTTAGCAATCTATGGATAACTATTAGTGTCTTCAATGCCACCTACCAACAGAAGAGTACAATTTAACAAACATCAAAGCACTGATGTACCCATTCTAACAGCATTTATTTTTCAAGCGAAGAACATTACAATAAGATCATCAAATAACCACACAGGCAGAGTAACAAACATGCTGCAAAAGCTAGAGAGCATGCTACACTCAGATTTTGTTCATCTTCCTAAAAGTAAGCTATGATAACCAAACTAGTAAAAGACGCTTTCTATTCAGCACCGCTTCCCGCTACTATCTATTTCTTCAAATGCATTATCGGAATGCATCATAGAAGCTTCAAGCACTCAAATTACATACCTAAAGCATCCAAGTGCGAGAACAATCACACCCTAAAAGACCTCCTATGTAAAAATATACTCACTTCATCAACAGAAATGAAGTCGTCAAATAAATGTTCAAGTGAATAGACTTCTTAATCATCTATTAACCACTAAACTACAAACTCCACAGTAAATACTTGGATCTAGAAGCTCCACTTTACACTAGTCCAGTACATATTGTTATATCAGTGAAACCATAATTCTTCTCCAGCAGGAATCAGTCCAAATCCAGTTCATTAAGAAATGACGCAACTATGGCCCTGAAGCAGCAGACAATTCAACTAAAAAAATAAAAAAACACTACTCTCACAGTCTCACTTCAGCAAGATTCAAACCATATGTCCGCTTACCGTCCAGTTATGAGTCTTGGCCAACCTCCGGGACAGAGCGTGGATACAGTAAGCAACATCAGCTCTAGGACGAATAGCTTGAGTAGCAAACAATATTTCTGCAGCAATCAAATCCCTAAATATCAATCATCCGCTCAAATCCACCATCACAAACTTGTCAACAACACTAGTCTCCACAAAGTCAAATTTAGTAAGAAACTAAAATCAGTCAATTACTCACTTCTAAGGTGTCTCTCCTTCGGCGGACACTCCACATGATTCGTCGCCTTCACAATTGCCACATCCAGATCCTAAATAATTCCACAGAACACCACACCGAAAATGGAAAATTCAGCAAAAATAGAAAAAAAAAAAGTCGGAGAAACAGAGAGAGGGAGAGAGAATCTAGAGAAGGAGTTGAAAATTCTCCACGGTTACCGCATAATCGCTATTAACATGAGCGAGACCGACTTTGGTGGTGTCCTTGATAGCGCCATAGGCTTTCCTCCACGTTTGAAGAGTTCCCATTCTATTTGAGGATATTAATAGAGAGAGAGCGACTGAACCGCCTCCTCTTTCTCGCCGTTGAAGTCGGATCTCCGACGACCGGAGAACTAACTAGTAGTACGTGGTGGTTACGGCTGGTTTATCTCTTCTTCCTCCGAGAGAGAAATCGAAAATTTCTGTTTGGCAGTCTGGAAAGTTAGCGTGGAAGAAGAATTATTGAATTAATCGACAGAGGAGGAGCACTGAGCGCTCCAAAAATAAAGCGCAAAAATCTGAAAAATAAAAAGGAAGGAAAAAGGAAACTGTGACTCAGCATTTCCTTTTTTTAATTATTTATTATTTTTCTTCGAGGGGTGAAAATTTTGACTTTTAAACGATTAGCGAATTTTTGGACCAAATAGTTTCTGAAATGGAAACTTTGATATTTGTAATCTCTTGAATTAATGAGTAAATTAAAGAGTTAAATACTTTTCTGGTCACCTAAGTTTGCTCGTTGTGTCAACTCGGTCACTTAACTTCTTTGAACTCAGTCAAATTGAGAACTCATGTTTTAACTTTGTAACAACGTGGTCACTTGGATAAATTCTATGATGATTTATGCTGAAAGTGACACGTAAGTTTGTCATGTCACTTATTATATTTGTTTTTTGAAATCGAACTAGATAACAAGCACAATAACGTAAACTAACAAACCTGATTCACTCCCCTTTCTATATATATGAAGAAAAGATTTTATCTATCAGTTTTTTTGTTGGTAAAGGAGTGAGTGAGTCTGCTTGTTTAGTTTAGGTAATTGGTTTTGTGATTTGAGCTGACTTTACATGATATATCTACATGTCACTTTGAACGTAAACCGTCACAGAACCAGACCAAGTGACTACGCCGTTACAAAGATAAAACATAAGCTACCAATTTGGCAGAGTTCAAAGTTAAGTGACCGAGTTGATACAACGAGCAAATTTAGGTGACCACGAGAGTACTTGACCTGTAAATTAAAACATAGAGCTAAAATGCAGAAGTTTCGAGAAGAAAAAAGATGGCGTAAAAGGCTGCTAATAGATTCGGCGACAATTCCAGGGTGGAATCTGCAAGGTTTGGTCGCCCATACGCTATTTAATTAATTATGGTTAATAATTGTTTTTTTTGGTCCATCTTGGCAATGGGTACCCACGGTCCGGATACCACATATCCACTACCCACCCGTTTATTAGATGGGTATTACTTGTACCCGCCCGCCGAGACTAAATGGGTAAAAATTCAAAGCAAACCCGCCCCGACATGGGTATCGGGTTTACCCGATACCTATTGGGTGAACCCCAAATCTCTCTGCATCTTGATTGCAAATATATTTTCAAGATGGAACTACGATTTTTAGAGCATTATGGTTTCGAGAGGGAACGAAAGACTGCTCGATCTATGAGTTGAAGTGAAGAACTGAATGACTGAAGGAGAAATTGGGTCTTGTCCGTTAAACATAGATGATATATTATGGCTAGTACATCGTTGTCTCATATTGGGTACCCATCGGATTGGGTATGAGGCGAATACCTTGAAACCCGTCCCCACCCGTTACCCACTCTAACTGGGTACCGGGTTTGCCCATACCCGTCAACTTTACCCCGTCAACAGGTAATTTCCACCCAATTTAGCCGGATTTCCGTTAGATACCCAATTTTCAGATACCCATTGCCAAGCCTAGTCCATCCCCAATGCTGGAAAGATAATTCAGTAAGGTTTCAGGATAATAAAATAGAAGATAACAGATATAAAAGGAAAAAAAAAACAGTACGATTAAAGAGTATGGACCATTTGAAAAAAAACATTTTTGAAAGCAGAAATCTAGGAATATGGAGACTTTATGAATTCAGTATTACGAAATTTGTGTAGAATTAGAATCTCAACTTCTTAGTAGAAATTTCAAATTTGATGAAATACTACATAATTTCAAATAATTTCAAATTCCAAATATAGCATTTACAATCACGAGATAATATAAAATCACAATATTCTAACTTTCAAACGACTCCTTGAAATTCTTCACTTGGATTACCTCCTCTTCCTCATCCTCCACCGCCTCATTACATAAAATGAAACTGATGGTCCTAGAGTCACCTAGAAAAAAACGAGACTCAACAGACTGTGTCAAAGCGTGATCTGCCCTAAAAACCATGGATCGAAAAGAGCAAAGTTTGTGGATAGCGCGGATGGTGGTCAGCCGACCCCAGACATGGGTACCCGCAACCTTAGTGCAGTGGATACAAAGAGTATTTAATGTTGTTGAGACAACAATTCAGAGACATTAAATGTTGAGTTGATAAATCTCTAACTAAGTATCAACCCGTTTCAGTATAAATAGCAAGTTGTAACCCCCGCTGAGGATTCATTAGTTACATATCAACCACATTACGTCTACACTTGTCTCTACTCTCGTTACTTCTGTCTACAACAAAATGATTCTTTTCCACGTAGAACCTTCATTGAACTTGAACTCGACTGTGAACTCTCACTATTCAGTATTACGTTCATTCTCGGTACTAACAAATCAAATTGGTTAAAAACCAACTCAAAATTATTAATATTCTCACATAACATTCTGATTGGCCCACTTGGTTCTTTACTTGTACAGCCAATCAGCCTTGCTGGAATCGGCTATCCTCTGCTGTCACTGTTGTGTGCTCTTCCATGATTCATCTGTACTGTGGCACATTCTGGACACATGGTAAGCTTGAAAACCCCCTCAAGAGCTGTACAATTACTAAGTACGGATGAGTAAATTTGAACCTATAATCAAGATTGGTTGAATCATGTACATGTCTCAGATGGTAAAAAAACACTGTACTAGTGCATAGCTAGCTTGATTAGATGATACAATCGTTTGTTTGTATGCAAGATTTTGAGTAGTCTCCTCTTGATTTGAGGTTGTACATTGTGTTGTCGATGATTCGGTTTAGTTTCGGTCTAGTATAAAGAACATTTGAAATCGGATTTGTAGTCTTGTAGCTAGTAGGAAAGTGACTTGTCAATGACAAGACATCGTTTTCTTCTTTTTTTACCTGACCGTTTCGTAGAATTTGGTCGTGTTTGTTTTCTCATGAGTCCCAGTTATGAATTACGTTGCATTCGTTTTGAGAAAAGCAAAACAAAATGTCTAGAAGCTAATGGGACATTGCTTAGGTTGTCAAGAACTCAAAGTTAACATTTCATTAAATTCGTTGAAGATCAAGTTCATGACACATCTAGGATTCTTGGGGCTCATTTTTATTGTTGATCAACCAACGGTTAAGATCAACTCAACACTTATCCCAAGACACCACTATAAAAAGTCAAGAACATCAAAGCGAGCTCACTTTGACTCCCGCATTGGTTACTGAGAGACCACAACTCAGTCAATACGTCTAGCACCCTCTCTCAACAAATCACTATACGTTCAACCAACATAAAAACTCAGCCAAACTCAACAACCAACCACTTAGCGACCACCACTAAGATCAGACATACCCTCCATCTTGTACTCTTATCAAAGAACATAATTTCGATATAGTTAAGACAATATTTTTTGTCATAGCTAGCTCAGTCACGAGACAATCCCAAATAGCAAAAAAGGCACCCATCTTTAATTCGGACAGTCCGTTTCTACTTCGCGCATTCCAGATTTAACTAACACAATCCATTTTTAATTCGTGTAGCCAAAATTTACTAACATAGTCCATATTTGAATAAATTAATTATTTTGAAAGTAAAATAATATACATATTAAAAAATATGACACATTTCAATTCTAAAATTAATTTTTTAATAAAATAAAAATAATTAAATTTTTAAAAAATAAATTGAATAACTATAAACCATTACATATCTTCGAAAATATCCAACCAAAAAATTAAGGTTTATAGTTATTCAAGTTATTAAAATCTAGACTGCATTAAAATTTGGACTGGCAACGTAAAACCTGGACTGCGTGAAGTAAAAATGGACTGCGCAAAGTAAAACCTGGACTGCAAAAAAATGACTGCACAAAGTACAACCTGGACTGCGCGAAGTAAAACATGGCACTACAAGAAATCAGCAATTTAGTCACAGTTTTTAGGTACCTCTAAAAAAATTAGTCACGGTGACTATATTGATCAAATTTTGTCACGGTTTTTGAAGGAACCGTGACAAAAAAATTAGTCACGGTTTACAAGTAAACCGTGACTAATATTGGTCACGGTTTCTATAGAAACCGTGACAAAGTAGGGCCATTTTAGTCACGGTTTCCATACAAAAACCGTGACTAAATTTAGTGACCAAATAGCAATTTTTCAGTGACTCATTTTGTAATTTTCTCAACGTGACAAATCAAGTGACCAAAGTGTTCTAATGAAATTCTCAGTGACCCATTGGTTAATTTATTGAATCATAGGTCCAGACCCTCAACTTCTTACGATATGCAAAATGATCCATAAAATTAAAATGTTAACAAGATGTCCCAAATAATTACGAACTAGTCACTGAATTTATTTATTGTGTCAATTTTAATTAATAACCAAATTACAATTTTAACTAATAACAAAAAAAAACTAATAAACAAAAATTAAAAACTAGTCGCCGCCGCCTCTGATTTCCGCCGTCGCCGCGCCGATCCCCGTCGATTCCCTAGCTCTCTCACTCCGCCTTCAGGATGGACCCTCTAGGACCTCGATTCCTCCAACGGCACCACTCTCAACTCCTCCCTGCTCCCTCCTCTACAACCCTTGGACCTCCGCCACGGCGACCAAATCCAGAATCCGCCCCAAATTAGGGTTCCGGTGCCTCCAGTAGTTGGGCGAATGACGAGAAGCAAGCAGAATGAGACTGAGAGCTTAGAATCGGGCATACAATGGGTTCTTCCTTCTCGAACGGAGACTTCGTCGTCGCCGCCGACGGAGGAGGAAGAGAGGGCCATAGCGGATAAGAGGCATCCTTCCCCGCGGGGGAATGTGGATCCGCCGGAGCTGCTTCCTTTGTTTCGCTTGACTTCCCCTGCCGTTGAAATAGAAGAAGAGAAGAGATGGATTGAAGAGGGAAAAGAAATGAAGAAGAGGAGAAGGACATATCGGAGAAGAGAAGAGAACAAGGAGGGAGAAGAAGAAAAGGAAAGAGAGAAGAAGGAGAAGAGGTTGAGGCGCGGAAATCGGAGAAGGGGTCAGCTATTGGAAGGAAGGAATCACACAGATTGCCAACGTGGCAATCTGTGTTTCTTTGGGTAAATTATTAGTCACGGTTTTTTAGAAACCGTGACTAATTTCGTCACGGTTTTAAAACGTGATAATTGTCACGGTTCACAAAACCGTGACTAATAAACCGTGACAAATCATCATTTTTCTTGTAGTGTGGACTGCGCGAAGTAAAACATGGATTGCACAAATTAATAAGGATATAATGGTCAGTTTTTGGAAAAATATGGACTGCACGAAGTAAAACATGGACTGTATATAGCAAATCGCTTAAAGATCAACACAGAGAGATAAGACTATCGACGAGTTCCAGAACTTAGTGAGCCTTTTTATTAATATTAATTATTCTAACTCAATAAAATAATTTTAATTACGTGTAAGAAATGTGTAGGTTGCGTGTAACACAAACATCCTCAAGCGCTTATCTTCTCTATCGGGAATGTGTGCTTCAAACCCCTCGTTCAGTCTCAGCCAAACAGCCATGGCCGCCAATCACCAACCACCGCCGCCGCCGCCGCCGAACATCAATACACAATCGCCACCATCCGGTCCGCCGCACGACGCTCTGTTCCTCGTCCTACCTTACCTCTCCGTCCTCGACCTCCTCTCCATCTCCCGCGTTTGCTCCCCTCTTCGCGTGGCGGTGGCGACCGACGTCCTCCCCTGGCTCGACATAATCGTCGAAAAGCCTCTGAACCGGCGATTGTCCGATCAGAGCCTCATCGGAATTTCGTCCAGAGGAGACGGCAGATTGAGGAGTTTGACTCTTGTGGATTGCTTCAACATCACAGACGACGGTCTCCAATCGGTCGTCGCCGATAACCCGCTAATCACCAAGGTAGCACCTACAGTTCTAGATAATGTCTGCCGTGGTCACTGAACTTTGGATTTTATTCAATTTGGTCACTTAAGTGTTTCATTGTATTCAGCTACGTGTACCAGGATGCTGTAGGTTAACACCAGAAGGAACCATAAGAGCTGTGAAGACATTGTCAGGAAGCTTGAAGAGTTTAGAGCTAGGTGACATCTACAGCATCACCAAGCAACACTACCAAACACTCTGCTTCTACCTTGAGCAGCAAGGTACCACATCGAAATCCCATTACCACATTGACATCGAGATCTGCCCTAGGTGCGACGAAGTGAGACGAATCTACGACTGCCCTTGGCCGGAGGGGGGAGAACGCTGCAGAAGGAGGGGATGCAAGATCTGTGTTCCGCGGTGCGAAGAATGTGGGATGTGTGCTCGATGTACGGAGGAGGAGGAGCTGGAAGAGGAGGCTTCACTTTGCGCTGAAGTCTGGTGCTCGAAATGCTGGCTCCGAGTCGAGAAATGTGATCACTGCAACAAGCCTTATTGCGGACGACATGCTTACTTACAGCAGCTGCATCGTGTAGATGGCGGGTGGCTCTGCGAGGGTTGTTACGTTGAAGCTAACGAGACCAGCTTGGAGCATGGAGATGACGATGACTAAGAAGTAAGGTTTTACTTAAATGTCTGTCACATTTCTATACATAGCATAGTCAATACTCTGTTTAAGCTCATGAATGCCATTACAATGCTAAATATCACGTTGATTATGTCTAAAATACTACAACTGATGTTCATATCATCGAAAGTTTCGAACTTTTCGAGCTAACATTCACTTCTGAGCGAAAAAAGTTTCTCGAATACTGTCTTACCAGATAGCAATCAAGTTGCTATATATGAACAATGGATGCAAGACTGGTTTAGGTTGTTCTGTTCATTCATTCTGATGAACTAAAACCCAGGAATCAGTGTCATGTCAGAACAAGTACTACTAACTAGCAACTACTCCATCTGAAAAGAAGAAAAAAAGACTAATGAATCATACACTTACAACCCTACTTGAGAAAAATCCTACGGCTTATCTAGGAAGATCAAAATCGAGAATCACCCATATAGTACAGCTCATGCAAGATGATTCTGCAGATATGGTACAGATCATTTCACAGCAATGTTTACTACTACAACACCATGAACACCAGCAAAATGCACAAAATCACAGAGGCAGTGAAAGAACCAGAAGCAATGGGGAAAAGGTACGGTACAGGGCAACCGGAGGTAGTCGTAGAGTTCAAGGATGGAGCGAGGGATGTCGTATTTGTGAAGGTACCATTTCCTCCAGCACTGCAGTTTTTATACAAGAAGCAATGTTAGATTAGTTTAGAACAGTACTAGGTTGAATTCATACTGGAGAGCTTGATCATACCTTCCAGGGACTATACAGGACCCATGACCTGCATTATTCGACAACGTTTTAGCAACTCGGACATAAGCATTACGATTTAAGTGTGATTCACATGAGAAAAGAGATGCTTACTAGGGTCGGTAGTGGTGATAGCTGCCACTCCTTTAAAATCACACGTCCCGGGAGACTTAGCCATCCGTTGATAATAGGCATTGAAAGCGAAAGTAGCATGAGCAATCACATTATCTGGCTCGTAACACGGTTCTCCTTGTAGCATCGGTGAGCAATCGACTCTCCCGGGTCCACAAGCCCAGTCTAGTGCTGCCTGCAACATCTTTCGGTCTGCGCCTTCCTTAGCAGCACAGAAGGTCTGATTCGTAGTATCGTTCGCCAACACAGTACCAGCACCTGTCAAGTGTAAGATATAGACCGGAACCCCATTGGCATCGAAAAGCCCCCAGTTCTTCTCAGATACAGCACCAGGTCTCGAGTCCTCGTTGTAAAGCTCGTAAATGAAAGTGCTGATTGCAATCCCGGGATGCTTAGGAGTGCCGGTGTTATTCAGCACATGTCTGATCAAGTTGCTGTTGTAAGTGTTGGCGTTGTCAACTGTGGCATCCGGCTCGGAGGAATCGCCTTTCGATGGCCAGCCTGTCTCGGTCACAACTACAGGAACATTGGTGAAGTTCAGTTCTGACATTGCGAAATAGGCTGCATCGACAAGGGCATCGAAGACATTAGTGTAGTGGAGAAGGGTGTTGGAATCCACGGCTTCTTTATTCGGTTGGAGGGGACGGAAAAGAGCATAGTCCAACGCGATTACGTGATTCGCTTGCATGTAAGCGTAGTACGGGTACACATTTAGCATAAGGGGTGACCCTGTGGACTGCAAGAACTTGAGCAAAGGAACCATTACCGGGTTCCATGTTCTGTTGAAGAAGGCCTGCGAAGGAGGGAAAGAGTCGAGGATAATGGACGAGGAATGTGGGGTCGAGACCTTAATCTGGCCGTCAAGATTAGCTGCGACAAGGGCAGAATAGATGAACTTCAAAGCAGACACTAAGACTGGGGCTGCATTTGGAAGCGTGGTAAGCACTTCAGATCCAACTGCTATAGCTGTAATGTTAGTTGCAGGAACATGAGCTAATATGTTACGAGAAACCCAGTTGGCCGCGGTAGCATTCGACTGACCAATGCCAAGGATCTGATCATTCGGCACCGAAACAGTAACATGGATCCCCGTGTTGGCAAGTGCTATAAGCATCGCCCTGTCTGCATCGTAGAGCCTGACGTGTCGAATATTCTGAGCCTTGAGAAGAGCTGCCACTTGAGTCGGGCTCGGCATGTCTGAGAGGGATGTGCCAACATTGACACCAATGACAGATTCTACACAAAACAGAGTTGCAGAATTAAGAACATATCAATAACAAATTAAGACTTCTCAACAGCAAACAATTAGCTAAAATAAAACAGAATGACAAAATCAGACAGACTTAAGCAACTTGCATCCTGCAGATACTAAGGTGACGTTTGATATAGGGGATTGAGAATTAGTGGAAGTATGAAGATGGGAAAATGGTGGTAAAGAATTTATCATCTGAAATATACGAACTCAGCTCCATTAGACATCAATCAAACAAGATATCTCATTAATCGGAAGTTTAAAAAAAAAACACAGCAAGATTTCCGCTATAACAAACAAACCCTAAACAATTTCTACATTATTCTACCAAGTGGGGGGTAAACATGGTTACTACATCTCCTTGTTACTGTTGAAGATTCCAAAGCTTCAGAGAAAAATAACAAGAAAACAAACAAGTACACCATGAACAATGTCTGAGCTCTTTCTGGCAAGTGGACATCAAACCCAGGCTCTGAAACAGAAAAATCATAAACAATCTGACCAACTGATAAAGTTGGCATTTTTTTAAAACTGGGTAGTTGGCATTGGCATGGCAATAGATCCATCTCTAGTGAGAACTTCTAGGGTTCTTATTCCTTTTAACGATAGACTTGTCCACATCCTAGAAAAACAAGGGCAATTTGGTCCCTGCAATCTATACTGTGTGTGGCTTTGCTGGTATAAAGCAACTGGCATCATCATGTGAGCTGGGAAGCACCATATGTTTCCAAAGATTCTCCATTTAGGTAATGAAGTTATCAACAGTAGGAAATAGTAATACAGCAATTGGGGAACTTGGATTAAGCTTTTGATAGTGACAGCAATCTTATTCAACAGGGAAAGAAAGAGCATTTTGGACTTTGGCTCTTAAATGCAAACGATTTTGACACAGAAACAGAACCAATGTTAAATCCTTTTTACAGCATTAACTAAAACAGAGAACCTAACCAAAATCCTGACATTAAATATCTGTACCCATCTCCCAAATACAGTAGAAACTTCAAATCAGCAACTGTGGTTTCAAGAACCCAGAACAAACAAGAGGAACTGCTGTTGAAATTCATCAACAAGGCATGAAACTATGAAAGTTCAAGTAAGCAAAAAACCCATCTCAGTGAACACTTCAAAATGCATAATGAAATGAGGCAGCGAACTCAAAACCCCAGCTATGAATCAAAACAAGCTAAACTGGGAAGCTGAGTTTGAAAAAGAATGAAAGGAGAAGGTTTTTTTTACCTTCAGCGGCTGCCAGAAAACAGAGCAGGAGGAAGAACAGAGCAGACATTTGGGGATTCTGTACCGCCATGAATCTTCTTTCAGGCAATTCGTCGAACACCTTACATGCACATTAAACAAAACCCAGAAACAACAGAAGAAACCCCCAGAAACTGGAGCTACCGGGAATTTGAATTTAGAAAGGGGAAGAAACAAAAAGGGAGCCTCCTCGTGAGCACTGTGAAGCAAAATGGCGAGAAGCGAACACTGAGCTGAAATAGAAAGAGAACTAGAAAACAAAAGTAGGGGGGTTTGAACTTTGAAGAAGGTGGTTGGTCCCAGATGAGGCTTGCTTGAGCCGTTGGATTGTGTGGTGATGATTGATCGGACGGATGAGAGAGGTGAAGGTTCATGGGAGAGAGATGGTGGGTAGCCGTGGAGGAAAAGTGGTGGTGGCCTCATTTCAGGGGTTTAAAACAAAGACAGGGTTCGCGGTTTTCCAGAAGTAGTTAACAGAGCTTACGTGGCGACCAGCTGGATTCGGTCAACGGTCGTCTTCTGCAGCAGTTACAGTATTATATTTTACTTGGTTTGTTACTTTTGAGCTACATGGTTTTATATTTTTAATTAGATCAGATCATATTCTTTCATCTTAGTTATGTTATATGTCATTGATTCGATTCGATTTGAAATTGTTTCTGTCTTTTTGTCGTCTGTCTGTCGATATCTTAGTTACACGACTGATGAAACGTATGCGAATTCTCAGGAAGTATGCTTGTCGACCTCCTCGCAAGTAACAAAGAAGGAAAGTAAGAACCGAGAAAAGTTATGCAATAAGGTGATATGTGTGAATGTCCACTAACACTGAGTCTACCCCTCCTTGGTAGCTACGCAACGAGTCTTACTTGCAACAGCTTCCAGATCAATCTTCCTTTGTCCAGAATTCAAACCCCGATCATGACCATTCGTGTAGAACGGTTCATAAAGATGTAGTCGCATGCATTGACGCTTTTAATGTTCAATTTTTTGTTTAGATTGTTGCTTGACTGCCTCTCCACGATCAAAGTCCTTTATCGGCTTCTCGAAGGTTTTACTTTGTGGATCGAATCAAGTGATTGTAATGCCTGCATAAGGTAGGAGATTGTTTTAGAAATTGTACAAAGTAGGAGATTGTAATGTAGATAGCGACGTGTGAGCAAGACAGCCGGAATTGAATTGGGCCCATGACCTTCACTTTTGGAATGGGCCCATTATGGACCAGCATTCAGCAACATGTTGGATTTTCTGTGGGCCTAATCATTCATTGGGCCCGTTGTACAAAGGGTAAAATACTGACATACTGTAATTGTGGGAATTTTTACTATATATGGTTACTAATTAATAAAAAATCGGAATTTAAATTAGATATAACCGGTCCAAAATGAATGAAGCTAATGTTGATGATACTACTTTTGGACCGGTTAGTCTCATCGTTTGTATGACTGTGATCAGTGCGAGGTTCAAGGGTGAATCGTTAGATGCATGTGCTCAGATTTTGTGTATCATTTTGAATAAAGTGAATTGATTGGATATGAAAAAATTATCGTATATCGTCAAAAGGTAAGATTCAATCTATTCTTTAGATGATTCCATGATAAACATCTTTTATGAGAATCTCGTAGTTTTATACTCTATCGGTCTCTCCCCTATACCATGTTCAGTTGTTTTTTATTCATTTATGAGCACAACGTGGCATTTCAGTATGTAATTTGGTCACGAGTCGTTCGATTCTGGTGACATTGAGTGATATTAATATCTATATTACTCAATATCGAGATATTTAAATTAGATGTAGGCAGATTGATTAACACTTGTTACACTTGGACCTTGTAATTAACAAGCCCAGCTAACCATTCCAAAGGTAAGGCCTAAGGCCCAGATGACTATTGCACCTTTAATTTATAGCCATCAAGGGCCCATGCAATATTATATATATGATAAATTAATAATTGTTAAGTAATATGATTTATTAACAAATCTTATTCATGTGGCATGATAAAAATTACAATTTAACTAATAATTTAGATTAAAAAAAATTACAAGTAAAAAAATTTACATCAACCTTTAGAGATAAAAAAAATTGTTTACATCAACTAGAGTTTCGATTTCAACTTTCAAATCAGGCTCACCATCGTACAAACAACATAAAATTATTTGGGTAATTTCACTCGCTAGGGTGAAAGTGTGTAATTACGACGTTTGCGAATGAAAAATGAGATGAGTGCATTAGGATGAATTCGATTTTACCTGGTAGGCCCATGTGCAAACATAGAGGAGAGAGATTCACTTTTGATGGTGGATGCATCGAAAACTCATCGGTGATATTTATTTGTTAATCAATATCTATTTCACTACAATCCACCCCTTCAAAACACTTACCCAACTAGGTGCATTCATATTTTTTTTGTGAAAAAATCGAGAGAACCCGAAGACAACTAGGTGCATTCGTAAATACATTTTCACCCCAATACACTTGCTAATTCAATTCACTTTCACTCAAATGCACCCATCCAAATCATTCAGCTCCCAACAGTGCGTCGTTCAGCAAACAGAGCCACTCATTTTGTGGCACGTCTGGCTCTTAGATATTTCACAGGGGTGTTGTCGGTAGTTCTCACTCCTTAGAAAGATTGTAGTTGTTTTACAGTTTTTTATCTTAATTTTCCCGCAGAGTTATCTAAGTAAAAAAAAATTTACTAAAAATTGTATATTCATTAAATTATATTCACATGGTTGCTACATAAATGAATAGATTAGGTACACCACACAACTCACAAGATCCTAGTACACAAAGATCATAACTTTCACTAGAAAACCAAAGTACATGGATCATATGAATGGTGCAATAAATTGAAAAGCTTCACATTGTCAACAAAAAGAAAAGAATTATAAAAAAAAAAATCCACCAAGACGTTATTCTAGTTAGGTTGGAATATGCGCTTCCGCTGAAAATCTGCACTTAGGAAGGTAGTAGATTCCCGGTTACTCTTCAGCATCTCCTTTCTCAATATTCCTTTGTGCTCTCCTTCGATCCCTAAACTAAACACTCATCAAGCACCATTATCAACTCAATCCCACCATTCAAACCCCCACATCCCTCGTTCCTCCAGGTCAAAAAGCTTCCTCCTTTCCTGCTATTGAATCCCAATCCCCCTTTTCAAAAAAAAAAAAAATTCCCAATCCCCAGTTGGGTTTTCTGGGTTTCTGTCTCTGTCGCACTCTGATTTCGTAATGTGCTGTGAATCGCTGTGTTTTTGATAACCCAGTTCTGCAGATGGGGTTGATTCTTAATTTGACTGCTCCTGTTTTCAATTTTGGTTGTGATTTGGGGGTTAATTGCTTCTGGGTTTTGTTAGATTGTTGCTGGGGAAAGCATAATTGAATCCCAATTGGGTCTTCTGGGTTTCTGTCAGACTCTGCTTTCGTAATGCCCTTGTGAATTGTTGTGTGTTTTTGGCTTGCCAAGTTGTAATCTTGATAACCCAGTTCTGCAGATGGTGCTGATTACTTGATTCCCAATTTGATTGCTCCTTTTTTTCACTTTTGGTTGTGATTTGGGGGTTAATTGCTTCTAGGTTTTGTTAGATTGTTGCTGGGAAGGCTTAATTGGGTTCTGGGTTCGATAATCGTGTAGTGATTTAGATGCAAGACTTGATTTGGACTTGTTTATTGACCTATACTTGTTCATCGATGATGATTGGTTTCATGAGCTGAATTCTGGAGTATTGTGAAGAGATTATTTTAATCTAGCTTGTAGATCATTGATTGGATGCTTTTCCTTGTGTTTTGTATTTGTGTGCAGGCCTAAAAGGGATCTTTCCCTTTTGTTTTTACAGTGCCAGCAGTGTTTGCTGGCAAATTAAGAGACTTGACCTTCATGAGTCCCAAGATCACTTCAAATGCTACTACAGCTTTGGAGTGTGTTCATGGGATTCATGTCGTACCGCAATCACCTTTCCATCTCGAGGTGATTACCCCGCAAGAGGGTTTCCCTCGATCTCACTGTGAAAGTTCAGCCGATGCAGCGAATCAGCCATCAATGTTCTGGTAAGTTCAAGCTTACAGCTCGAAAGTGGATTCAACGAGTCATGTATTGATGTAGTTTTTGGACTATTAGGAAACTATGGCAGCAAAGACCAGGATGTTTGAGGCCTATCAAGTGTTGTGTTCACGGTATGACGAAAGAGAGATGTTCTTTTGAAGTTGTGATTGTTCGTATGTGGCGTTTGATTTGACTTTATATGTTACGTTTTGTTCCGAAACTAGGTGAGAACTTCTCAGAAACAGTTGCTAATGTGCTGACATCAATTCCATTTGTTGCTCTTGGTCTGCAGGCCCCTAGGTAAACTGTGGTCTTTGATTTCGAACTTGTCTTAAGCGATTTGTTGGATGTTTGTGTCTGATTTTCTGCTTTATGCTGCATGCAGGAAGGATCTGAATACCAAACTGTATGCTAACTCGTTAATCGGAGTTGGAATCGCATCGAGTTTGTACCATTCATCAAGGGGGAAAGTTAGGAAATACTTGAGGTGGCTTGACTATGCAATGATAGCTGCTACAACTGTGGTAATTCCAATTAACTAGGCTGTTCGTTTATCGGCAAAACAGAAGAAAGAATGAATCATATGATGGATAACCTCGTAGGAAATTACGAGTAGCATTTCCACGTCGAAAAGGACTATTGATCTTGTTTTTGTATGCTGGAACTGTTGGTAGAATTCTAACAGTAAATTAGGTTTCTTTATTCATACCTTCCTTGGCAAATTAAACAAATGCTGTATCATTACATCGGTCTTAAAGCATCCCTTAATTACCGATCATACACCAATCAAACCACTTGTTTCTTCCTTTGCAGTGTTTATCAAGGGGCCTTGAGAGACGAGAATCCGAAGCTGCTGATGGCTGCATCAGCAGCATTACTGCCTATCCAACCACTTATGGTATCTGCACTGCACACAGGAATGATGGAGGTATATATATACAGAAACCCTTCTCTGTTTTAGCATATATCGTATCATGATTCGACGATTTCTTTCTAACCAACACTCTTACAGGTGGCATTTGCCAAAAGAGCATTGGAAGATCCGGAGCTGAGGAACGTACACACAATGCACAAGATGTCCTCCCTGCTCGGAGGAGCTCTCTTCATTGCAGACGATCTGTTTCCGGAGACTCCATATCTTCATGCGGGTTGGCATCTTGCTGCAGCTGTTGGAGTAGGCACCTGCAACAAGCTCCTCGAGTAAAGCCGGGTCGGTAGTATCAGTAGTAGTTGCAGAGTATGTATGAATGTGTAGTATCATGTACATGATTAGACATGGTGGGGTTAGGGTGAATTCGAGTCGTCAATCCGTCGATATGGCAGCAGTACGAGCTCCTTTTCGGTTCCTAAATCAGGTTAGGATTTGGAAGAGGAGCCTCTTGTTTTGGTCGGGAGCTTCTGTGAGCTGAGTTCTTCAGTCGAAGAGGGCAGTTCAGTATTCATTAGGAGGCCTAGTTGGAAAACTTTGTTGCAACTTGCAAGCATTCTTCTATGGGTAAAATACATTATTGGTCATCCAAGTATGGGTCTTATATCATTATAGTCACTTAAATTTAAACTAGATCAGTTCAGTAGTTTAAGTTTGAAGACCGGGTCAACTTAGTCACTTTAATCAAATGTTTGTTAAAAATGACATGCCTATGCTGTATCATTTTTTCTTTTATGAATGATAATAATATTAAATCTGCCTAAAGAAAGAGTCGATACACAAACCTAGGGAACAGTCGGAATAAAACTTATACACCCTACATCAAAATTGTAGATATGCCCACAAAACAACAACGGCTACTAAAATTGCGCCGCCCTCTCATCTATACTCAAAAGCTATACCAAAAAATATAATGCCTCTAGTACCGTCATTGCCAAAAAGAGAGCCTTCAGAGTCATCAGCCAACGTCCACCGGTAAATGTCATATCCGCATCCAATTCCCAAAATCGTGAACTATAAACTCTTTGTTAGCCCTTACCCACCGCCCCACCACGAGTGCAATACTCCACAAGGTTGTCCACGTCAGAAGATTTATCTCTAAAAATCTTACTGTTTCGTTCATCTCTCGAGCTTTGACACGTCAGCAAACAACGTAGTTTTGGCTGCGTGTCAAAGTTAGCCACCAACGGGATGAATCAGTAAAACATGTCATCAAAACTGTAACTGCGTTCAATAAAAATCTAACGGGAAAATAAGTAGGACGGTTTATTATGTACAAAAAATAATTGTATGGTGCTCGTTTGTTACTATGGAAAAATAAGAGTGCCTAACTCGTGACTCGGACGAGTTATGGAAATTCACGTTCGCCGATCAAAAATTTCAAAGCTTATTATAAGGTCAGTCAAGCAAAGACCTAACAGAACGCAGCGACCATGGAAGGAGAAAATGCAGGAGTACGCGGTACGACCTTCGACGATCTCCCGGAGGGATGCGTCGTCAAAATCCTGTCGTTCGTCACTCCGGTCGACGCTTGCAGATCTGCCTTCGTTTCGTCGTTCTTCAGATCCGCTGCCAACTCCGATGCCCTGTGGGAGACGTTCCTGCCGTCCGATTACGTCTCCGTGCTCTCGAATTTCGACGCTGCTCCGTCTTTCTCTTCGAAGAAGGAGCTCTTCCGTGCGCTTTGCTGTCCGATCATCTACGACGACGGCAAGAAGGTAATTCGATTTCGCTTCGGCAGTATCGGATGATTTCAGTTGATAGCTTCTGATAGCTGATCGCTATTATTGTGAGTATGTTAGATTGAATTTCGGAAAGTTTCGTTGATTGCCTGTGGTCTGGTTGATTGTTGCTTGGAATTTTTTCTTAAACGCACTCTTCACAAATGCTGAAATGAATTCTGAGCACAATGATCAAGTTTATTCAACATTGACGGATCGAATTGGAATTGCTGCATTAGTCTGATCATGTCATATGGATTTGTGCAGAGTTTTTGGCTGGACAAAATGAGTGGCAATAAAGGTTACATGCTTGCTGCTAGAGGTCTAGCGATTGAGTCAGGTGATAACCCTCAGAATTGGATTTGGATGAAACACGATCATTCCAGGTTTGCTATTTGTTTGTTACGGCCCTTCTACAAATGTGTTTTTTCATTCGATTTCAGTGTTTCATTTGATTGTTATGCTTCCGTGATCGGCAGATTTCTTGAGGTGGCCGAGCTCAGGTTCGTGCCTGTTCTTGACATCCGTGGTGAAATTACTACTTCTATGATGTCCCCTGACGTTACCTATTTCGCATATCTTGTGTACAAGTTCCATGGAAACGTTTTCAACTGCCTCATGGTGGACACTTCGGTTGGTTTTGCGGAACTGAAACTTATTCCTCGACACTTTGTCTGACTCCCGATTCGACACCGTGGCACACTCATCAAAACAACCCTGCATTGCTGGGATTGAGACGTCCAAAGATCAGGAAAGATGGATGGAGGGAGATTAAGCTAGGGGAAAATCTGAACAACGTTAGCAACAGTAGCAAATCGGAGCTGATTTCGTTCCAAGTTAAGGGTGGAGAAACCCGGGGTAATCTCATCATTCAAGGAATCGAGATAAGGCCTAAGATAGGTCAGTGATGGAGGAAGTTGTTATGCATGTTCTGCTCTTCCCGTATTGAACTCGTTAGCATGTGAAATGTTATCGCTTTTGCCAAACTGCAGGACTCGTTCGGATAATAGCTGCAATAAATTAGAGAATATTTGCACATAAGATTAACCTCTAGAACATGACTTATCATGTTCTGTTATGCTTTATGTATGATCCCAGTTCAGGAACTCGACTGGGCGAAGCTCCTTCGTGTGCCGGACGACCGTCGGCTGTACTATGTGAAGCCTACGATCGTGAATGGCGTACTGATAATTCCCCAGGAAGTGGTGGACATAGGACTGGCGAAAATGAGGAAGGCTCTCGTTGGGCAATTTGCAGGGAAACCTCCTGCACTGCCTAAGATTAACGCGGTGGCCAACCGATTGTGGGGCAGAGAAGGCCGAATCCATGTCTGTAAGATGGGGGATTCGTCTCCGATGTTTCTCTTTGAGTTCCCATCAGTGGCAGTGAGCTCACGGGTGTACGAAGAAGGTCCGTGGCACTGCAACAACGTTCCCTTGATCCTCCGTCGTTGGGAGCAAGGCATTAAACCTCTGAAGCCAGATGAGATGACTTTGAAGGTGAGAAATAAGCTTGATAAAGCAGTAAAGCCAAAGGCAGTCTGGGTTGTGAAGAAAACACCCGAGGCTGCCGGGAACAAGACGAATCAAACAGTGGAGTCATTGAAGGATATCCCGGAATGCTCTCTGGTTAAGAGCAAAAATGTGTTCCGCTGCAAGCTGAGCACGAGAGAGACCCGTTGAAGGGTAAGGCAGTCAGTTGCAGCAGCGAAACCGAAGGCAGAGGCGGCGAACGATGATGATTTTCGAGTCTAGATGAGGCTCTAATGAATGCAGAATAAGTGCATCAAGTTGCTGAAGTTGAAGGTATAGTTTTAGTAGCTAAAAAATCTGTAAAGAAGTAACTAAGTTGAATGAAAACACAATGAATTATATACGCTAAGAACCCTAATTTTGTCTAATTATAGTTTGGGGTCAGATTGAGTTTCAACAAGTGGTCGAGTTGAACAATTATTGGTGTGGCATTTTTAATTAGTTTCTTTTCATATTCGTTTGCCACATTAGATTCTAGACGTAAATGGATGGAAATGCCAACTTGTTACTTGATTCAAACTCGAATTAGGAGGCAGTTAGAGTAAAACGTTAAGTGCGCACCCAAGTCGAGAGATTTACCAAACTATAAAATAGGCGTTTGTATTAGCCTCTCAAAGAATTACCAATAACTTCAGTTCTCGGGGTTGCCTCTAAGAAGGATTCAATATCCGCAACTATCGACCCACCATCTCTCTAGAAGTGATCCCGATTGGACACCCCTTATTAACGCGAAAGGAGACACGCATCCTTTGAAAGACAAGAGCTCAATAACAAACAATTAAGAATACCTAGGTAGGCTTTACCTATTACGAATAGAAGGGCACAAGAGCGATCCCGCGCCACTAGTCCTACAGCTCCACCAAAAGGCGCCCCAGTGTCTCCGTCGACATTTATCTTGAGGCGATGAAGAGATGGCGCCAACCAAAACTCCGATCGGAGAATCGGAGGAGGGTTAGGAGCCGGAACGGGGTAAAAAGGAGAAGAGAATCGTCGAATCGAGATCATGAAGAAAGAATCGTTGGGATTGCGAATTGGAAGCGTTTCAAAAACCACCCAGTTTCACGACAAATAAAAAGATGCACCGAGCGATCATGGAAGGAGAGAATGCAGGACTACGATGTACGACCTCCCGGAGGAATGTATCGTCAAAATCCTGTCGTTCGTCACTCCGGTCGATGCTTGCAGATCTGCCTTCGTTTCGCCGTTTTTCAGATCCGCTGCCAACTCCGATGCCTTGTGGGAGACGTTCCTGCCGTCCGATTACGTCTCCGTGCTCTCGAATTTCGCCGCTGATCGTCTGTCTTTCTCTTCGAAGAAGGAACTCTTCCGTGCGCTTTGCAATCCAATCATCTACGACGACGGCAAGAAGGTAATTCGATTTCGCTTCAGCAGTATTTGGTTGTTTTCAGTTGATTGCTGCTGATCGTTATAATTCGGATTATGTACGATTGAATTGTTGAACTCAATTTTATCCAACAGTGATGAATGGAATTGGAACTGGAATTACTGCATTAGTGTGATGGAACTGGAATTACTGCATTAGTGTGATGGAACTGGAATTACTGCATTAGTGTGATGGAACTGGAATTACTGCATTAGTGTGATGGAACTGGAAATTACTGCATTAGTGTGATGGAACTGGAATTACTGCATTAGTGTGAGAATGGAATTACTGATAGTGTGAGAATTGGAATACTGCATAGTGTGATGGAATTGGAATAACTGCATTGGTCTGATGGAATTGGAATTACTGCATTGGTCTGATATGTCATTCCTGTACAGAGTGTTGGTGGACAAAACAGTGGCATTAATTACATGCTTGCTGCTAGAGGTCTCGCGATCGAGTCAGCTGACAACCCTCAGAATTGGAGGTGGCGCGAACACAATAATTCCAGGTTTTGCTATTTGTTCCTCTGCAAAATGTGGCTGGCTTCGTTCCCTTTCAATCGATCTCTATGTTTCATTTTGATTTCATGATCGGCAGATTTCCTGAGGTGGCCCAGTTTATATTCTTGCCTGTTCTTGACATCCGTGGAGAAATCAGTTCTTGTATGATGCGCCCTGGAGTTACCTACGGGGCATATCTCGTGTACAGGTTCCATGCAAACGCTTTCTGCTGCACTATGGTGGACACTTCCGTAGGCGTTGCAGGAACTGAAACTTCTCCCTCGACACTTTGTTTGACTCCCGATTTCGCACGCACGCACGCTCATCTAGACGACCCTGCATATCCAGACAACCTTGCATTTCTGGGAGTGAGACCCGCGCGCACTCATCCAAACAACCCTACATTTCTGGACGTGAGACGTCCCCGTCCAAAGGAAAGGGAAGATGGATGGATGGAAATTGAGCTGGGGGAGTATCTGAATAATGGTAGCGGATCGGAGCTGATTTCGATCCAAGTTAAGGGTGTAGAAACCAGGGGTATTCTCATCATTGAAGGGATCGAGATTAGGCCTACGGTAGGTCAGTGATGGAGGTATGTTGTTATGTGCTATCAATCAAGTAGCTAAATCTGTAACTAGTAACAAAGTGAAATGGACTGTAACGAGATGTACTTTATCACTTCGATCCTTTGAGAACATGGCCGATATTCGGGCTAGGACATGGTTCATTCTGAAATGGACTGAATATGAGTAACCATAACGTGTTTGTTTCACAAATGATCAAACAACGAGTCTAGTCGAAAGAAGGTACCATTTAAACGCCACTGATAAACACTGTTGATTGAACGGAACAAATCCTTTTTGTGAAATCCGTTCTCGATTTAGCACAGTTTGAAGGGAACAAGAAGAGTTCTCTGTACATTGTTCTTGAATACACGAAAAAAAAAACAACCGGCAGGATTACGTAACATGATCAAGCTGACGAGTAGAGAGTCTCTGGATCAACTTTTCTTCGAATCCTGAAACAATTCCAACAGCAAACTGAAATGACTGACGAGAGATGACGAAATTGATACTAAACGGGGCCCTAAGCGATTTGGTATTTTCTGGCTTCATAAATCAATGAACACAAAGTACAAGTAACAACAAATTAAGCTTTATAGGTTCTAAGCTTGACGTAAATGCCTACTGCAGTGGAGCGTAACACCGGACTTACCAATTGTCAGGTGCCCATTTGCAGCCACCAGTGTCGACAGCATGCACGCTGTACGCGTGCCTCGAGTTTGGGGACTGATTCTCGAAACTGGAACCCACGAAACAAGACAATGAGTCAAGGAGTGCAGTATGCAAAAGATTGGATCATGGAACGTAACAAGCTCGGAGGTGTTCTGTTGTACCTTTGATGTATGAGATCGCCATGAATCAAGACCAAGGACCCAGCTTTTACTTCAATAGGCACAAAGTCTGACTGGTTATAAGAAGGCGACGGCCGATCAAATGACACCCCTTGTTCCCCTCTAATAAATCTTCTCACGAGCCCATCTGTGAACAACTCGAACAATCTGAGCATTTTTTTAAGCTTAAAATCCCTTAGGTAAGAAATTGGTGAGAAAGAAGATACTTTTATGAGAAGCAGGAATCGCCCACAGGCAGCCGTTGATCGCCGTTGCATCTTCTAGTGCCACCCAGAGGCCAGTGCAAGTGGTTGGTTCAGTGTATAGAAATGAGTTATCCTGGTGAGGCACTACTTCACCCCCAATACCTGGTTGCTGAGAAGTAAAGAAGCACAATTTCCATTCAACAAAATGATCAAAGCATACGCGAAAGACAAAATGCCTGTAATAATCTGCTACAGAAACTCAGATGTAACAGAAGTTACAGAAGATCCTTTCTTTTCATAGACTAATTACCACCAGAACATAAACAGCAGCAGCCATAGATATTAATAGATGAGATGAGAGAACACGAGTGGAAATCAAAGCACCTACAAGTGTACTAGTGGATTACAGTTCCTCAACGATTGAGGCCTTAGCAATGCACATACCTATGAATTGCAGCAGAGACTATTCAGAATAGCTGTGTACCTTGAAAATATACATCGACTGAATGATAACCGGCCTCTTGTAGCCCAAGGACAGTAACAAACTCGAAACTCTCTCAGAGCAAGAGAACTTTCTGAACACTGGGTCAAGCTCGTGCAAGGCTGTACAACAGGATATTGCATTACTATCAAGCACACAAAGATAGATACAGATGGAAAGCAACACTGACATTCCTAATAGTCACACAATGAACAACAGCTTACCATGGCCGACTTTGTTTATGGACAGTTCCTTTGGCTGCTTTAACTTCCCTTCATCATCAAATGCTTTCTCTAAAGCATCAACACTAGTCGTCATGAGCCAAACAGAACACCATTTGTTTAAAATTGCTAACAGCCTAGATACTTATGCAAGAGCAAAACATCAGAATGAAGGAACAGTTAAGATCTGTGATGTAAAGTAATGGATATGATCAAGCAGTACGTTGAACAAAGATCATCGGCTAGCTAAATATATTTTGCCAACTTGGTATATGTCATCATCTGGATTAACACCTAGTGAAGTATTCAAATCCGTAGGCGTTTCAGCATGAATCAAAGTAACAGTTCCAGCTCCGTTCTATCCATAATCTTCCATAAGAAACCACAAATTGAAACAAGAGGCCGAAATCCCAATTCAAAGATGCAAAATCATGTAATAGAACAGACTAATTATTCAATACCTTCGAAGAAGAAGGAAATTTTCTCAGCGCTCTCGTAGAAGTAATCATCCGTTACCCTTTGCTGAACAAACAGAGCGAAAATGATGATTCATCGAACCTCAAGAGGACATTAGAGAGAGAGAAAGAGAGCAATAAGAACCTGATTTTTCGTAGAGAAAACAGAGGAAGAGGAACAGTCGAAGTCTTGGAGCAACTGGTCCATTCTCTTCCTCATCGACTCGATTTCATCGGAGCTCGCGAACGATTCAACTACGAGGTAGCCTGCGAAGATGGGAAATGGAGCCACGTAAGGCGGAAGGAATCAAATTAGGTTTTTGTTTTGTTTCACTGTGTAAGTACCGTTAGAGTTGAAGAAGGTGAGCTGATCGGCGGTGAGGTCGCCGGAGATTCCCATGGCTGTGTACGAACGAACTACGAGTAGTGATCGCAAAAGTCAACCGGAGAGGCGGAGAAGATACAGACGGCAACAACCAAATGGATATAGACGACGACTATTGTATAAGAGAGTGTTTGGATTGTGTTTTCGAAATTGTATCGGTAAAGACGGTTGAACCGGTTAAACTATGAATCACGCGTAAAAATGGTAAAATACAGTGTCGATATAATCATGTTTCAAACCATGTTTATACGATTTTAGCGGTTGAATTAAGTACTGTTAAATTCACTAATTCAGATTTTGAAAACACTTGATTTCGGTCAAAACTCACAAAATTGGGATCAAATCCTGTCTACAATTCATTAGATCGTTTAAGCAGGCCTTACTCAGCTAATCAGTAATATTATTGTACGGGATGTCGTTACTGTGGTAAAGAATTTCTTCCGTCGCGGAAATGTGTTGCATTTGGCTACCTCCTCACCATCTCCGACTAAAGATTAATGTTACGGAGCAATCGCTATAGGAATCTCGACTTGTCAAAAAAATTGCTACAAGGATCGAGAGGTGTGGTTGGATTAGTAGTTCGAGACTCGGGTGGTTTAGAGTTGCAACTCAGAATGGGTTTTAAGGGCTTTTGGATTTTAGGCGGACCCAAAGGGAAAATGGCCCACATAATATGGGCTTGGGCCTGCAAGAGGACGGTTAAATAGCCCAAAACGGCGTCGTTTAGAATGGCCCATTTTTTACTGTTGTTTAAACAAGCTGGAGCTCAGAGTGGATTTTAAGGCTTTTTTGAATTAAGGCCTGACCCGAAAGGAAATGGCCAGATTTTTTTAGCTCAGGCCCGCAGTGCCACGCTCTGAAGGCCCTACCCTTCAAACTGTTTCGACCCGACCCGGGAAAAAAACCTGCGATGTTCACGCAGTGCTATTAATTCTACAATTACTTTTTTATACAAGCGCATGTATGTTTGACGCGAGTGGTCCTGACGCGCTCGTGAACCCCACGCTCCCGTGTCCAGAAATGCGCGTGCTGACTTGTATTCCAGCCGGCGGTAGACAGAGTTGCCGTAGACAGAGCCGGCGGTAGACATAGCCGTCGTAGAATTGAGACAAAGGCGTAACGGAAGCATCTTAATCGGAAATTCTTTTCTTCTAGATCTCCTCCTCGGTTCTGTTGTTGCCGATGAAGTGAAGATTTGTCAGAAGCTTCCGAAGAGCAATTTGCCGCCGGAGAGTTGTGTACTCTGAATAGTCTCTCTTTCGTTCGCACGGTGATAATAAAAAATCAGCTTATTATTAAAAATTAATAATAAAAAACTCCATTAAAATACAATAGAAAAAAAGTGTCTTGAGAGCTGAGACTTGCAGTGCACGCAGAATAATTGCCTTCCACGGAGGTAAATAAATTCAAATGTAGTATTTCTTTATTAGGGTAATTATCATTAGGAGTCCCATTTGTTTGTGATTTGTACAAACTCGTCCTATTTGTATGAAATTTTTTTGATTAATTCCATACGTTTTAAAATCATACAAAATCATCCCATCGACCACTTTTCCTGCTGAATCATCTTGTCAGCATGTCGAATCAGCAAGAAAAGTACATGTGAAAGGTCCAACTCAGCTCTATTAACCTAATCAGTCATGTATTGAACTCTACCCAAACCTAATTGACTTTTAGTATGGTTTTTGGGAATTTGGGTTGGTTTGGATAGGTTCGATACATGACCGATTAGGTTAATAGAATTGAGTTGCACTTTCCATATGTACTTTTTTTTATTCAGCATGTTAGTAAGGCAATTCGGTCGAAAAAGTGGTTGATGAGATTATTTTGTACGATTCTAAAACGTATGAAATTGATCGTTTTTGTTTTTATACGAATTGGACGATTTTATACAAATCTCGAACGAATGAGACTCCTAAGACTAATAACCCTTATCATATCATGGGCTATTCAAATATAATCTAGTTGTCAAATTTGAAATTATATTTCAGAGAAAAATATATTTATTTCTCTACAAGGTTTCTAATTCTGAGAAATGCATATGATATGCCAACTATATACTAAGTTAAATATCGTAACGGCCATATAATCTCATTTGTGTCATTTTCAAATTTAATAGCTCTATACTATAGTGTGTACCCGAAACCGCTCAACCAGGCTTCGGACTACTCGAGTGTTAAGATCGATCAGGGCTCGAGCAGAAAAAATTTGTATTCGGGCGACTCTAAAGTCCGGTTGACTGGTACGGGTTAGCCCTACCTGGCCCAATTCTCATCCCTACTCTATAGGGCGGGCCACAATTGAGGAGCATAAATGTCTAACAGTTAAGTCTTTACAAACCTAGAGACACAAGACCAAAGTCGTTAATTAGAGCTCGAGATGGTAAGGAGAAGATGGCACTGTTGCATAATTTCAGATTTTGCGCAACCTATCTTGTTAGTCTCACCTATATGACTAAGAAATCTCTTTGATACTTCTCTGTTTTTTCAATCACTTATGTATGATGTACATTTACACGCATGCTCACTCATTCACTGGTGTTACTATGTGTTCTCATGTAGCTGGCAAGTTGTATGTCAAGACATTCAAAAGTGTACCATTCTTAACCAGATTTCTTAACATACGTGTAAAAAATTAGTGTTCTAAAAACCGTAATAATACAGACGATTAAACTAGTTGGATCATGTATCACTTGTCAAAACGGTACAATACATACTATTATGTGTAACTAATAATAATTTAATCACGGTTAAACTATAATTTATAATAATTTTAGCAATTGTACAACATATCATTGAACTCGCTAATTCAACTACGATTTTGATATGATGGCACCATTAGTCATGATTGACTCCACAATCACTTAATAAAAAAAATCAAAATACCTAACCCATTTAAATTATGGCTATTTGTTGACATGTGATTTTGCACATTTAATGTTACTTTCTACTTCAACAAAAATGTTTAAAAAAAAAATTAAGTGGGATAGCTATATCACAACAACGACTTTTTATTTTATAGTTGGAACTTACTTGTTAAAATTGCGTCGGGTTATTAAATTTGTTAAGAAATGATGAAATATGGACTTCACCTAATTTTTAATTATTTTTTTAGGTACCGATGGTACCAAGGTCATCCGCCCTCAGACCTCAGTAGGGCGGGTGACTCCGTCCTCTTCACTTGTTCGTCGTGAAACCCACTAGACATAGCTAAAATTGATGAGAGCAACTTTCGTATTGTCCCATCAACAGCGGATGCGCCCACCACGTCCATCAGTCACCAGCTCCGCAAACCTATCAGTCAAGAAGACAAAATTGTACCCCAAGGACTGTCATCGATGGAGGTCCACTCAAAGCCTGCCACGTGGAGAGCCGATCCTCGGCGAGATGGCCTTATGAATACTAGGTCATCCATTCAGTAAAGGACACACACTGGGACGCACGTGTGATACTGCATAGATAATCAGTGCTATGTTACAAAACGAAATTAGGTAACAACGATGTTACAACCCAAACTCACGTGACCGTCAATGATTTTTACCGAAAACTAATATCACCCACCATATAGAATATAGAAACAAACTTTGTTATGAATTTTTGAAGTGTGAAAATTCAATAACTAAAGGCTAATAGCTCATATTTCAACCTAACATTTTGACTTGTGATAATACTTTTGCTCACCTAAAATCCGTGTGTATATAGCACAAACTATTTCACGTGAATATTTATAAATAGAACAACTTCCCAACAACCCCCAAATGGTGAACATCTTATAGTTCGAGAAGATTGATATATTAGTGAGTGTGAGGCGGAGAAGTATCAGAGGCATACCCGTTGTACGTATTGTTGAGTTGTTAGTGTACATGTGATTGAGCATATTGAGGTCAAAGCATTTGTTGTCGGGTGTAAGACTATGTTCTATCAACATTGGTGTAAGATTCATATTTATAGGTCCTCGAGATTCGAGCTGGTTCTCCACGTGTCACCGATGGATTGGCGGAGGCAATCCTGATCGTCTAGCTACGAAGGGCTGGGATCTCCATGAGATTTAACGCTATGGGCACGACTCATGGGACGTGGGCCGTGGCTAGGCTCAAATGCTAGTCTTAGGGTGTTGGGCTGACCATAGCGGTTCGACCAACGTCGGGGTTAAGCCCCATTAGTAACAATTGTAAGGTAATTGACTCAAATTGGGCAAGGTATTAACAATGTGTCAAATACTTAAAACGTCTCGAAACTATAGGGTGGGTTACAAATCGTTCTACAAAATTTGATTCGTTACGAAGTCGTCCTGTTACTATGCAATGAGTTACAGAGTGTTCCTAATGACGTCATTGGTGTACTTTTCCAGTCATTTTGCCACGTCACCATTCACATGTCATCGAAAATATAATTTAAAATTTATATGAATCTAAAACTATATCAATCTAACTCACTAGATTTGAATCATATTGTTAAATTTTGAATTATGTATTCGATGACATGTCAATGGTGATATGGCGAAATGGCTAAAAAGGTACATTGATGACGTCATTAGGACTACTCTATAACCCGTTTCATAGTAATAAGACCACTCTGTAACAGATTAAAATTTTAGAATGGGTTTGTAACCATCCTATAATTTTTTCTGTGTTAGATCAATCAAAACCAGCCATGGAAAATTTGGACAAATATAATAATCATTTATTTTTTCTAATTTTAAACCAACAATGTCTAATTAGATTAGTACACGTAATCAATGTTTTTATAGTATAATCAAATTATAAAATACTATATTTGATATTCGAGATTGTGTAATATTGCAAGAAATCATAAGTTTTAGTTAAGAAATTTGTAATTAACGTGTTGTTAAGATACTGATAAAAATACTTGCAATCCCATTCTGGATTTTCGCATCTAAACGACACCTTTATTCATCTCATCTTATGAGTTATACATATTACATATTAAAAAAAACTTGCATAACCAAGGGTGGAAATTGGTCGATCATGGTTAAACTGGACCAAATTTCGTCTGTTAGTCGAAGTCGGAAGAAAACAACTAATCATGATCGCAAATGAATTTAACTTGGTCTAACTGTGATTGTAATCAAATTGAATTCAGTAGACCGAGTTCAAAATATTCAGAAAATTTTGGACATTTAAGTCATAATTTGGACATTTAATTATGGTCATATACATTTAATTTATGGATTTGGACATTTAAATTATTAATTTTACTCTAATTTGGACACTTAATTCATGTATGTGAACTCACTTTCGATTTTGATCGAATTGAAAAAAAAAACCAATTAAACTCCAAAACCATGAACATGACTGATTTCTGATTTCGAAACTGATCGGCCAATAAGCATTTTTTATTTGGTCGATCAAATAACCGTGACTGAATTTACATCTTTACGCATAATTGCATCGTCTAAAACATCTAATTTCCACTAAAAATCTAATACAATATACATCAGACTCACTGTACATCTATGATCGTTATCGATATAGTTTGATCCAACTTCACTAAAAAGCCTAAAACCCTAAATTATGATTTTGTTTGGTAAGATCTAAATGTAATTTGACCAAAAAAAGAAAGATCTAAAAATAAATAATTTTTAAATTAAACCCATGAAATTAAATTAAGAAATGAAAAGAAAAAAAGGGATATATACTTTCCTTGTTTACAATACAGCTCTGGTTTCCCCCCCACTCAGTCTCTCCTCTCAAGCACGTGCTCTCTCTCCATCTCTCTGTAGCTCTGCCAAAAAAAAAAAAAAAACAAACAAAAAAACTCAAAAAAACCACAAAAAAATACAAGAGAAATCACACCGCGGCTCCGATCAAGAGCGGCTGCAGAGCCTCGCCGGAGAGAACGCATATGCATGACGACGTCGTCGTAGACCACCAGGACGTCGACAGAGAGAGAGAGAGGTTAGGGGAGGGGGAATAAAGGGCGGGGGGACCAAAAACAACACGCCCGACGAAAGAGCGCACCAGAGATCTTGCTAAATGCACGCCTCTAAGCGGATTCCGAACAGCGGTCACAATTCGCCGTCGCCGCCGCAGTCTCCTCTCCGTTCACCTCGATACCGCTGCAGGTCAAAGCCTGGCCGCTTCCCGTCCGCGGCGGCTCTCCCGCCGGGAGGAGGACGCAACCTAGCTCATCGCCTTGCTTGGCTTCTTCTCTCCGTTCTCCTCCGTCGCCAGGGGATTTTCCTCTTCGCGCCGCTCATGTACATCTCGGGGATGCTCCTCTACATGGGGACTGTGTCCTTCGATGTCGTCCCGCAGATTTCTCGTAGGCCTGCTCCTGGTTCTGTTTATAAGAGCCCCCTCGTTTACGAGAAGCTCCGGCCTGAGATGGATGCCGATAATTCTTCTGCTGATGCGGTGAGTTTCTTTTGGCATTCTACTGGATTTTGAATCAGGGAATTGGTTGTGGATCGGAGGAAGTCTGAGCATGGATTTGTGCTTGCTGTATTGGATTGGCGAATTCTATGTAACAGTGATGCCCTAAATCACTGTAATTACTAATTATCGATCTGACTATGATGATGCTAATCAGTAGTTACAATGCATCATTGCTTCTCGTCTTGATCTATGGTTCCTACTATTGGTCCATACTACGATGAGTTGTGAACAGTGGATAATGTCTGATTTGGTTTCTCATCTTCAGTTATTCCTTCCTTTAGAGATAAGCTTGATTGCAGTTAGTGATCTAGTTGGTAACCTAGCTGGGAGGATAAATTCAAATTCAATATTGATATGATGCTGAGTGGAAAGCTGTAGAATGAATGTTGATGTGCTCGATTAAGAAACAAAACATGGAAAGATAATTAGCTTTCAGCATGTGGGATGACCATATTTGTAGGAGTTATAACCGGCTGCTGATGCATTTTAATGGTTAGCTGAATCTCCTTTGTGGATGGATCTTCTTAATAAGTTGCAGATAGTCAAATTCTCATTATTAATGGGTGGATTTTTTAAGCAATTTTGTTCTTTCCCCATGGCTGCAGTAACTTATGTGACATCTATTTTTGCCTTCTCTACTTGAATTGAGATTGGCTATTAAATTCCTTGCAGTTATTAACTATATGGAAAAATTCATACAAAAGTGGCGAGTGGAAACCATGTATGAAGAAGTATCAGGAAGGTATGAAATCTTTTGAGGAGCTTAGTTTGTGATACTGCATTCTTAACTTGGATGTTGCATATATTTGGCTCTTTATAATTTTGGTAATGTAACGAGTGAAAAGTAGTTGCAAGGCCGGTTTGGCGCCAATTGCAATATGCTATTGTTTCCTATTTATTCTTTGCCTTAAAATTCCATATAATGTGCCTTTCTTTTTCAAGGGTAACGTGATTTTCCTTGTTCCTGAATTGTTTTTCCTCAATATTTAGTCTCCTGATGGTGTTTATCATGATAGGCATACAGGCTTCTAACGGTTACATATATGTTGAGGCTAATGGTGGTTTAAACCAACAAAGGACATCGGTTAGTTTGATGCTTTGACCTTGCTCCTGTCATGATTGTAAATACCTTGTTTTTCATTTGCTGAATTTTTAGTTGATTGCAAAATTGATAGCTGACAATGCAACCATTGTTTTGTAGATATGTGATGCTGTTGCCATTGCTGGACTCCTGAATGCAACACTTGTGACCCCTAATTTCCATTATCATAGCATCTGGAAAGATCCCAGGTCTGATCTTGTCTACCATGTCTTGGCAGCACAAATTTGTAAATGAATATTAAAATAGTCGTGTTGAAGATTCAATAGCCATGACTGGGACTCTTGTAGAAAAAGAATTTGATGCATATGATGGAGTGATGAAACATGTATGTCATGAAAATTAATAGGATGATTCCCTATTGAGAAAAACCCACAATAGTAATGCACAAGATAAGTTATCTATCCTCTTTTGGTGCTTATGGCTACATGGCTCTGGCCTTTCTATTAGTGAAGTTGTTTTTGTCATAGATGCTTGAGGGCAGAATCTCCATATAAGTTTCTTTGGTTAATGGCACGTTTATGTTACTTTGAAGCTGTTTTCTCCGTTGATTGCTTCACTTCTTGCCATGATGCAAAACCTAAAAATTGCTACTTAGCCCAAAAGCATGCAGAATTTGATTCATTTATTGCAAAAAAAAATTCATATTTTGCGAAGGATTGTCTTGGATCAAGACTAGAAGTGGTCTAACTTGCTATTTAGAAATTATTTGCATTTCTTCTTGGTGTAACTTGTTGCTTGATGCTTTCAGCAAATTCAAAGACATTTATGATGAAGACTTTTTCATCACTGCCTTGCAAAATGACGTGAGGGTGGTTGATAAGATTCCGGGATATCTTATGGAGAGGTTTGATCACAACTTCACCAATGTATTCAACTTCAGAGTAAAAGCATGGTCACCTATTGAATTTTACAAAGATGTTGTCCTCCCCAGGCTGCTAGAAGAAAAGTAAGGCCACAATTCTAATTGTCTTCCTACACATTGTACGCTTGCTTAAATCTTTCACTTGGTTGATTCTTTTTCTCGAACCATCTCTCTATTTTCTTCTATATTAGTCTTCCTGGTAGTGCAGACTGTAGTACCACTGTTAAGTTATATTCTATTTGGCTAAAAAATTGGCTTTTTGAGGTTTTCGAACGATATCTGTAATTGTAAGTTTGAAGTCCTGATGCTTCATCTGTGTGAATTTTGGATTACTACTGATCCAGACAGGGTCGTTCATTTGTCTGAGCTGAAAGCTTGCTCGCTCTTATACATTAGTAATTGTCTGTTTGTTATTTGTATATGCTAACTGAGGATATACTTTTGATGAGTTGTACCTTTGATGCTTTAGCTAAAATTTCTTAGCAACTAATTGGCGGCATCTAACTATGTTACTTCTGATGCATGAGGCAGGGTTGTAAGGATTTCTCCATTTGCACACCGGTTGTCATTTGATGCTCCATCAGCTGTCCAGCGCCTTAGATGTATTGCAAATTATGAAGCTCTAAGGTTCTCAAAACCCATATCAACACTGGGTGAAAATTTAGTGGCTAGAATGAAAGGTTTGAGTTCGAGCCAAGGTGGGAAATATGTTTCTGTGCACCTTCGCTTTGAGGAGGTTAGTTATCATTTCATCAGAAAACTTGTGCTGTTTGGTCACTATTGGCTGTGAAAGTAATCGCATAGTTTCTTTTATCTGATCTCGATCTGAAATTGTTCATACAATTTATTTTCACATGATCAGGACATGGTTGCTTTCTCTTGTTGTGTATTTGATGGTGGTGCAAAAGAAGATAGAGACATGAGAGCTGCTAGGGAAAGAGGCTGGAGAGGGAAATTTACAAAGCCTGGCCGAACCATACTTCCGGGAGCAATCAGGCTTAATGGCAAGTGCCCCCTCTCTCCACTGGAGGTATATACCCTTGATGTCATCTGTTTCCTTCAATTGATTCCCATTTTTAATTGAAAAATAATTCTAAAACGAACGGGAACGGTAGTTGGTATAGTTTTAATCTTTCATTGCCTTAGAAATAAGTTGCTGCAATTTTTTTTACCTTTTTTATTGACAGCAATAGCATCTTCTCTGCTTGTTCACCTTGCACATGGGTTTTCTAGTTTCATGTGAATATCCAAACATTTCTTGTAAATTCTCAGCAAGTTGCTTCTTTGCCAAGGGAAGTCCACTCTAATGATTAAGGACCTAAGACCAAGTAAAGCCATTGATTACTTGCATGACTTTCCAGTGAAAGTGTCTACATGTACGATAACCAAGAGGAGCACAAATATCAGGATTAGGAGAGGGACATCAGATTTTCACTCGGTTTTTACCTTCTAGATATGCTGTAAATATTGTCTGCTTGCATGCTTAGATTCAACCTATCTTCCCATTTAACAGAACGTAGCTGATAGATCAACTTTTGTTACGGTTCATAGATAAGAAGAAAGAAGTGTAGGTTAGCTTTTGAATGATCTTAGTCTTCTACTCTTCTTTTGTCCCCCACAATCTTCCTACAGAAGAATTCAGCGTCCCAATTGTTAGTGTTTTCCATTGTTTGTCATGAACTTGAATACTTGATGATAGATTTCAACCATTAACTCCGTAGATATATTTATCTTTGTGTTACTGTTACTCGAGCATCATGTGCTTCTCTACTCATCCATAGCTTGATATTCCTTCATTCTGTTGTTAGGTCGGTTTGATGCTCAGAGGAATGGGTTTTGGCAAGAACACGTATATATATTTAGCTTCTGGGAAGATATACAATGCTGAGAAGTACATGGCTCCTCTGTTACAAATGTTTCCGAATCTGCAGACAAAAGATACACTGGCAACTGAAGAAGAACTTACTCCGTTTAAGGTCAGACTCCCTATCTACTTATTTCTGTCAGCTTTGATTACTTTCCCCTTATTGTACAACTAGCATTTTTTCGCCCGTTGGCCGACTTTATTTGGTATAATTAGTAAATGAAGAATAATTATGTAAATGAGTAAATTTAGGATTATGTTTAACCAAATGAAAACTAACTAAAAATGTTGAATCAAACGATTGAAATAAAACAAAAAACTCAAGGGTAAAAAAATTTATATTTTAGTAACATCTTTAAGCCATTGTATTTACTTGGCTTAGTAGCTCTCGTATAAGATAATTTTTTATTTTAATATAGTAGAATATGATGGAAAAAAAATAAGTGGTCCTACAGAGAGCATTATTAAAGAGTTTACCAAAATAAAATAAAAATTCGACTAAGTGACGGTTGGTCGAGACAGATGAAAATTGCATGTTTTGTAGGTGTATTATTATATATCTTATTCATAAAAAGTGTGTATTTTAATTTCTATTTAAAAATTATATTATTATTATGGTTAGCCTATTTTATTAAGTGTTCTCATCGATTTATTATTATTATATTTGAATAAGTATGATATGCATCAATTAAATATTATAAAATATTTACTAAATAGTAATGGATAAATAATAAAAATTAATAAATATTTATAAAAATAATAGAAATACAAAAACTAATTATCATTTAAATTCTCTACTTGAAAAAAGTTTATTTGAGTTCAAAAATAAAAATATAGTTTTCTTAAACTTCACTCCGCTTCAAAGATATTGAAATTTTATTATTTAATTTCTAAGTCTAATAAATAAGATGAAATAAAATAATATTATTGGTTCGTATCTTTAATTTAAGGGGAATTCCCCATCTAATTATAAGTGTTTATATAATATGTATATTTTATTTATAGATTTATAACACTCATATATATATATATATATATATTAATATATATATATATATTAGTTAAAATATGACTGAATATGCTTGGAAATCAAAACTGTTTTGGACGATTTAAAATTTTAGATGAAGTACCATATATTAGAACGATTTAGGATGGATTTAATTTTAAAATTCTCATTGATTTAATATGTTGAATGAATAGTATGTTTAATAACGACTTGGTTATCCTCCACATAGTTTAAATATAATATTAATTTTTTACTAAAATATATTAAGATTGATGTCATTGGATTCAAAAATTAAAACGAACAACATTTGTGAAGGAAACAATATGTTTTAAGTAACACATAAAATGTTATGAAAAGAAAACTAATTAAAAGGGAAAAGAAATAGGGAAGAGAGAGAGTTTTTTAAAAAAAAATAATAAATAAATGGTATTTACCTACATTGAAGGAGGAGCCTCCGAAAGCTTACGTGTCAATCTTATTTTGTCTAAAATGCTTATATATATGTTTAGATTTTTCCACCTTAACTCTGAGTTCCTGGTGTCAGAATTTCTCTTCCAGGATGGCTGCAATAGACTATACCGTTTGTCTACATAGCGAGGTATTTGTAACAACTCAAGGTGGCAACTTCCCTCATTTTCTATTAGGCCATCGGAGATTCTTGTACGGTGGACATGCCAAAACAATTAGACCCGACAAGCGGAAGTTAGCACTGCTGTTTGATAACACATCTTTAGGGTACGTGCCTGTCTTTCGCTTTCAGTCTTTGGTAGTGACTTCGTTGTTATGCAAAATGATGAAACATTAGCATTGATGTTAGGTGGAAGAGTTTCAAACGGCAAATGTTGAGCATGCGGTCGCACAGCGACTCCAAGGGGTTTGAACTGAAGAGAACAAACGACTCAGTATTCTCTCATCCATGCCCGGATTGCATGTGCCAAATGAACAAAGCCGAAACTTCGAAACTACCGTGATCTATTCTGGGTACATATTTTGGGTGGTTGTTTCTTTCCTCGAGGAAGTAATCAGGGGTAGAAACATTCATGGTGCCGTCTCCTCCCCGATTTTTTATTAGTGTGTTGTATTCTTCAAAATTTTCTCTTCATCCTCCCCCCTCCCCCAGATTTAACACACCAGGACTCGTGTATCAACCTTCCGAAACCCGGAAACGCTTCAAGAGTCAATCGGGGAAGGTTTATACAGCAATCGGATCACCTTGCGGTGATCCGATCATCATCTTGTACATGCACAAGGAGGGAGAGGGCACATAAAAGAAGGCCAGGAAATGAGAAATTGATGATTCTTTTTGTCAGTTGCTTTGCAGGAAGGTAAGGAGAGGTAGATAGATGAGATCCTTTCTCCTTTTGTACCTTAAGAAACAACCCGAAAGCAAAAGCTGTAACATTGATTGATAGGTTTGCTGATTTGCTGTGTAAATTTTGTGGAATTGGGAGTTTTTTAGCTTTTGTTTAGGGAGGAGGAGGAGATTACAGTACAAACAGAAGAAGAGGAGCTTACTTTGACATAGCACCATTCATTCATTGTACATTTTCTTTCACTTTGTGGTAAAAAAATAATGGGGTAAAAATTCTTTCTTTTGATTTATGAGTGAGGCCTTTTGCTTTGTTGTATTGTAATTGCAATTATGTTGATTAACCATCTTAAGGGTAATCACTTGTATCTGTATGCCGAATTGGTTAGTCTAACGGTATACTGTCTAACTGTTTAAATAGTTATAAATAACAGTTGAACTGTGATTGAACTGTCATTATGTTTGTGTTGTATAGTATTGTTATGATGAGTGGTTCATAGTCTAGCTGGTTTGATTGTTCGTACATGTATGGTTTTGAAAACACTATTAAACTGAATCAATTTTGTTTGCCGAGTCATGTGTTAACATATGGTGAGTTAGCATGACATAACTTAGTCTTTTTTTTTTACTATTGAGGCTTTTGGTCGTCGTCGTCGCCAGAGAGGGAAAACCATCTTTCTTTTTTTTTTTTTTTTCAAAGGCACTCCTTCGGAGATATGAAGACAGCAAACACAAACAAAAAGTAACATCAAGTCCAACCCAAGAAGTCATGTCTACCTCTATGACTCCTGAGAGGGAAAACCCATCTTTTGAGGCCATTATCGATGGATAAATAAATAAAATAAAATAAATAATAATAGCATAATAATTAATGACAGCAATCAACCTTAAAATATTAATTACTAACACCGTATCTCCAAACTAATGAATATAAGAGGGGGGCACTCTATCATAACTTATAATTAATCACCAATCTTATTATCTCTCTTTTTTATGAAATTTTATATTATAATATTTGATTTGATGGTAACAGAAATTGGATACCCCGAAATTCAGTTGAGTTGGGTAGGGATTACCCGTTGTTAAGGTAAAGTTGACGGGTATGGGCAAACCCAATACCCAGTTAGAGTGGGTAACGGGTGGGGACTGGTTTGAAGGTATCCGCCTCATACCCAACCTGATGGGTACCCGATATGAAATGACGTTGTATTAGTCACAATATATCATCTATGTTTAACGGACCTGAACTCATCGATCAAGCTCTGAAAATCGTAGCTCCATCTTGAAAATCTCTTTGCAATCCATATGCAAAGAGATTCAAGGTTCACCCTGATACCCATTTCCGGGACGGGGATGGTTTGAATTTTCGTACCCGTTTAGTCTCGTTGGATGAGTACTGTTAGACATTGCGATGAAATGAGAGATGAACGAGAACACAGATATAACGTGGTTCACTAACGTTATGTTAGCTAATCCACGAGAGGAAGAGAGTTCTGTATTATTGATCAAAAGACAAGAAGAATGGAAGCTGAGAATAAGAAGAGGAAGGAACTGAGCAGCTGCAGAGGAAAGTTTCAGAGAAAGGAAAGAGGAAGAAGAAGGAAAGAAAGAAGTCTAACTAATGAATATATACAATGGAATTAGGTCATTAGATATTTGTGAGTTGAGCTGATTTCGGTTGGGCCTGCATCTTGGGCCAACAATGTTAACAAGTACAGGTAATAAACCGTTTAATAAACAGATGAGTACAGATATGTAGTATCCGGAACCGTGGATACCGTCTATTGACAAATAATTTTTGGTATATGAATGAAAAGGTTGGATGATGAGATAGAAATTGTTGGGTTTTGAAGTTGGCGTATTATCTGTCTTTCACTTTTACAGAAAGTCAACTCTCTCTCTCTGTTTTGGTCACTCATTTTGTCCTCTTTTTTACATTTGACTTTGCAGCCTTAAATTCCAAGTCTCCCTTTTTTTCAGTAACTGTCTTCTTCTCTGTTTGTTCCCTATTATTACAGGAGTTAAAATTTTAAAATAAAATCAATAATATGATAGTTATGGTTATTTATTTATTTTTATTTGTATTTATTAGGCTAAAATGAGTAGAAAATGCCTTCAATCAAGGGATTTTCATTTAATAATTCTTTAACATGTATATAAACATGTAAAATAATAATAAAAAAATTAAGAGATGAAATAATTGTCTATTTGACAAAATAAAGAGAATGAATATGTAATTTTTTTTTTATACATAAATGATGGGTTTTAGACTTTTAGCCCAGGTGTTGGTCGAACTACTCTGGTCGACCCAACATACCAAGATTGACAACTGAGGCCCAGTCACGGCACATGCTTTGTGCGCCTAGAGTTATAGAGATCAAGACGATCCATATCCTTCGTAGTTGGACGATTAGGATCGCATCAGAGTCAGGTCACCAATCCACCAATGACATGTGGTGTCTTCACATGAATCTCGAGGATCTATAAATAGAGACATGGCCACCCAACATTGATGAGACATGACCTTACACTCGATAACAGACGTCTTAAGCTCAATACGCTCTATCGCAGACACGTTTAAAACTAGATAATACGCTCAAGGGTTGCGCCCCGCTTCTTCTATGTCTCCCACTCACTTAATACGCCTCTCTCCCTCCCTCGTATTATAGGACACTTACTACTATCTCTTACAGTAATTTTTTTCTCAATAAGTCTAAGAAGAAGGTCCTAAACAAAACAATCATGGCGTTAATTATGCTATAAACAACTGTATAATATACATAAAATAATTAATATATTAAATATTAATTTTCTTGTCATCATTGTCCACATTAGTTTTTGTCGTCCTCATTCATACTTACTACCCCTAATTATTTGATCCTTTCACATAATGGTTAATAGATGTGTTGTTAGAAATGAACCGGATCGGATATCAAACCGAATGAGTGAGAAATTTAAGAGTTAGAAGTTCAATCGAAATTAAAATCGTGAAAATTGGCCACAAGATTCAGACGGATTTTAAGATTTTAATGGCTCAATGACATCAAGCTGAAAGTTTTTTAGAAGATCGAACTAGTTTCCCAGAGTCGAACTAGACAGTCTGGTTCGTTTCAGTCCTAGCATCACTAATCAATAGAAAAAAAAGACCATAACTTTGACGCTAGGAATGGGTACCCACATGATGAGTACGCAAATATCCACTACCCAACCGTTTAGATAACGGATTCTGTCCTAACATCACTCATCAATAGAACACCAGGTACCCACATGATGAGTACCCAGTATTCACTAACTAGCCGTTTACGTATCGAATTTTATCCGTAACCGTAAATTGGTGCGAAATCACAATCATTCCTGCCCACGAATGGGTATCAAGTAACCCCGGAATAGACTATAAAATCAAAATTCCACCATAAAAATGGTGAAAAATTGGTCACTCTTGAGATTAATTTTAATAAAAACTATAGCTAATCATTCAAACAGGTAATGATAAATCAAAAAACCCATTAGCTATGTCTGCATAAAAATGAAGAAAAGAAGACTTCTTTAAACATCATCAGCTCCTCTGTTTCAAATCCATGAACTGTCTCAGCCTTATAATTATCATTTTCCCCACCAATAAAAAATGGAGAAAGTTGAGTTAAGAGTCAGCCATTTATGGTGGTCAGCGTCTCCAATCCCCATGAAACCCCACCCACTTCCATTTTCTCTCTCTGCTCTGCTCTTGCTCTGATTGAAAGATTTGACCTTCCCAGAACTTAAAGCCTTATATATCTCCATCGATTGACATAACCAAGCTTCAGAATCACAAGTCGTGTTTTCACCTTTTTACAGATTTCAGTTCACTTTCTGGGTTAGCAAGCAAGCTTCAGAATTGGTGTTTTGAGTTTTGAGTTTTTACAGTTCCTGAGCTCTGGTTATTTGAGTTCACTTTCTTGGTAGCAATAGAACACCAGAAATGGATGATTTGCCTTCTGGGTACCGCCCAAATGTTGGCGTCTGTCTAATCAACTCTGATGGCCAGGTCAGCTTCCCAATTTCTTCTTCTTCTTCTTCTTTCTCTCTACTCTGTAACTCCTCTGTGCTCTGTTTTTGCTCTGTTTTCTTCGTAGGTCTCTGTTTTATGAGTCATCAGCAGGTAGTGATTTGTGTACTTGTTAGTGAATTAGTGGTGCTCTATGGAAAGCTGCTTGACAGAGAAGAGTATTGGTGGAGATAGAGAGATCTGAATCTGTTGCAGATTGATTCATTTATGAGCTCTATACTGCAGCAAGACTGGTTTTTTTTGTTAATCAAGAACAGAGGAGATGATATTGTTTTATTGATTGTTAGAGTTAATAGTGTGATTCTGTAGAGTTGACAAAGTAATTTGCTTTGTTGTCTTTTTGTGGGCGGTTGTGTATCTGGGGAAGCAACTTTCTGGGTTGGAGAATATGATTCCTTTTAAGTATGATGAATGCTGATGTCATCAGTGTTTAAGCTCATAGTCTTGGAATTTAATGCTGATGTCATCTGGGTTTCTTGTTGTTGTTGCAGGTTTTTGTGGTGTCTAAACTGAATGTTCCAGGTGCATGGCAAATGCCTCAGGTATATGCTGTTCTGTCTGTTTGTTTCTGAGAATTTGATCTATGAGCTGCTGAATCTCAGGTCATTTGATGTCATGAAGTATATAAGATGTAATTATGTATGTGTTTTCGTATGAACAATCAGCAACATGACATAATGTCTGCAACAGTCTAGCTTGGCATACAGCTACATCACTGTCTCAGCCTGCTTTAGGATCTGGGTTTTCGATACCGAGTGCGGAGAACTGTTCCATCCTAATAACTCGAGGCTGTTGAAAGAGTCTCGTAATTGGTTTATATAACATTCGTTAACACAGAGTCTTCGGAAATCTTAGGCAATTCGTGATCAAGGTTGTCATAGCCTAACAAAGTACAGACTTTCAAGAACCGTTGCACTCCCAATAACTCGAGTTGTTGGGAGAGGGTTCTGAATAGATCTTATAGTATTTACTAACATGTCCCTCCAACGAAAACTCAAGAAAGAGAAAAAGGGGATTCGATACCAAGATCTTTTCGGTCATCAAAGGCTCTGATACCATGTTAAGAACCGTTGCATCCCAATAACTCGAGTTGTTGGGAGAGGGTTCTGAATGAATCATACATTATTTACTAACAATTACTAGGTTCTTTTGATTTGTCTAGCTTTTGCTGATCTTCTATAGTTCTATGTCACACCCAAATCCGATCGTGCACCAAATTCAAAGAACTTAGCTCTCGATGATTCGAACGATCTTCACTAACACCGAATCGGTTTCCCGTCTCAGGGAAGTATTGAAGAAGATGAAGAGCCAATGACAGCAGCAATCAGGGAGCTAAGGTCAGAAACTGGGATCACCTCTGCAGAAATTGTAACTGAGGTTGGATGATTGATGCTGTGTTTACTTACTGTTAACATTGTTCTTGACACAGCTTTTGGTACTCATGATCAATGTGTTTTCTGGATTGTTTATGAACTAACAGGTTCCAAAATGGCTGACTTATGACTTCCCACCTGCTGTGAAGGCTAAAGTGAATCGTCTTTGGGGAGGAGAATGGCATGGCCAAGCTCAAAAATGGTATGCCTTTTCATTTCTTATATGAGAGACATTGTAACATATCGATATCGAAGATCGTCTCAGATGGGTGTGAAAAACTGTTACATTCTAGTAACTCGAGTTGTTGAGATAGGTTCATGACTAGTTCATATAATATTGCTTGATGTGTTCTCTCAAACGAAAGCTCATGAAAGGAGGACTGAAGTTTGCAAAAGAAATTGTTATAACCGGGAGTAACAGGATTCAATGCCAAGCCTTTTCGGTCACAAAGACTCTAATTTTGTGTAAAGAACCGTTTACATCCCGATAACTAGCTTAGGGTGATGAATTGTTGAGCATGCATGATCTATCTCCAATGTTGTCGAATCTTGTAACTTGTTTCCACCTTTCGGATGTGTTTTTCGACAATGGCAATGAGTTTGATGCAATATATGTACACTTGTAGGTTCCTGATGAGATTAACGAAGGACGAAGACGAGATCAACCTAGAGAACGGGGAAGCAGACTCGGAATTCTCGGAGTGGAAATGGGCTATCCCTGAAGAAGTTATCGAGCTGGTATGTGTAGTGCTACAAATCATTACATCTCAATATCTCGACTTGTTGAGAGATTCTTACTATCGATTACCATGCCCCCTGACCTCAAACGAAAAACCCCATGTAATGGGAATTGATCAAGTTTGCAAACGTCCATTAAACCTTATGCAAGTGGAATCGTTATATTTGCAGGCGGTGGATTACAAGAGGCCGTTATACGAGGAAGTAATGAAGACATTCAAGCCATACTTGAACCAGAATGGGATAGCTGCAAAGTGTAAATCATCAAAATGGTGAATGATCATGATGAAGATCATGAGTAAGCTTTGTGTAAATGATGAATGTAGAAGAATTCCTAGTGGTATTAGGATTTGGATTTGACTTTTGAAATTGTAATAATAAGTGTTTAATCTCTCTGTTTGTTTTGTAATCACAAGATAGTTTGAGTGGTGTTTGGTAATTGTAGTTGCTTAATCATTGACGGGTTGGTTACTTAATTGGTCACTGAATTTTGGCCAAATAATCGGAAGTCACTGAACTAAAAAAATTGCTATTGACATTACCAGACTTTGACTCATTATCCAGAAGGTCACTCTTACCTACGGACATCCATTATTCCGTTCATCCGCCTATGTGGACTTGCCAACTCAAATGCCACGTCATTTAAAGTGTCACATCAAATTCTATCAACCCAAACACCCAACCAATTATCCAATCTAACCGAAAAAACAGATTTAGTGAGAAAACCAGATCTAAAACTCTCTCTCCCTTCTCCAATTACTCTTTCTCCGATATCCGTTGCCGCCTCCTCCCTTACATCTCCAACCGTCAGCATCACCGACCTCCCCTCCGACAACCGGTCGCGCCCTACTGCTCCTACCAACTCCTCATCTCCCTTTCGTCCCATCGGCGTCTCCAAACCAATCAGCCCCCTGCTGCGACCCCTTCCCCTATTCCCTTTGAGTGGAGAATGAAAAATTGTTGGTGTTTATCAAACATTGGAGGAAAGTATCATGGAGTTACCATGGATGTTCTCTATAGAGTCCTTCCTCTCGCAAGTTTAGCAAAGAATTTGCCTCATCAAGTCTATCTCTTCTCTAGTAATATAAACTTAATTTCGTGGGTATAATCAAAATTTCCCATGACGAGGCCAGAGAGAGGCCACCCTAAATTCGAGCCTGCATTTTCTTACATCAGATATAATTATGTGTAATTTCATTATATTTTACATATTCAGTGGTCGTTTGGTTAATGTAACCAGATCTCATCAATTCTCAGCCCAGTGAGAACTATTTGGACCAATTTATGAATTGGAACTCAATTTAATCAACCAAACTATCCTTCAATCTATGACCCACTAGAGTACTAACTCCGTCACGAAATAATTACAACTAATTGTGAGTCACTCCTAAGGTGTGACCACTCATTCACAAGTGTTGGGAAGGAACACAAACAATGATAAATAATTGATATATAGGTTGGGGTCAAATACTTTTGTGGTCACTTAAGTTTTTATGTTGTGTCAACTCGATCACTTAACTTTAAACTTAGTTGAATTGATAATTTATGTTTTAACTTTGTCACAGTGTGGTCACTTGGTCTGATTTTGTGATGATTTGCGTTCAAAGTGCGACATAGACATGACATGTCATCTATTATATTCGTTTTATATTTGAAATCAAACTAGAAAACAACAAGCCCAATAATCGAAAGAATCTTTTATCTATCACGTTTTATTCGGGTAAAAAAGGGAAGTGAATCGACTTGTTTAGTTTAGATGGTCGGTTTTTTGTGGCTTGCTTTGACTTAAAACAAATATAATGGATGACATGATATGTCTACGTGCCACTTTGAACAAAAATCATCACAAAATCGGACCAAGTGACCACGTTGTAACAAAGTTGAAACATAAGTTACCAATTTGATTGTGTTCAAATTTAAGTGACCTATTTGACATAACATGCAATCTTAGGTGACCGCAGAAGTACTTTTGGAAATGCATGCAGCTTTAATTTTGGGCCACTCGAATTATTGGACGGCTGTGATTCAATTAGATGTATATTGCTTTAGACGTAGCAGTCCGGCTATTGGGCTGATAGGCTCATATCTCAAATGCATCTGAAATGGTCCCAGCCATTAGATGGGGAAAAAATGGGGTCAAGTGAAATCTAGCCATTGATGGTGAAGAGAGAAGCGCGAGGGGCAAATCCGGAAGATGAAATGTGGGTTAGGCGGAAAATAAAGTTATTTGGGCGCCAGCCCATCTGACATTCATCTCACATCTGTCACATCAAACAGTCTCTTTCTTCCTTTATTTCTCCCTAATTTTTGTTTTATCTTCATAACTATTAAAATAATGCTCAAAACATAAAATTTTCTTCACAAATGTTGTTTATTTTAATTTTTTGAGTCTAATGACATCACTTTTGATATATATTTTTTTTATTTTTTTATTAAAAAATATACTTTTACATCTCTATTATGTCTGTCTTATAACAATCCGACATACTTATGCAATAACTTGAATTAAACGAAGAAGATAATATGCTATATAGTGCAATTATGAGATTAATCTATACATTTGTTATTTGTTTGTGAAGAACGTTTACGTCATTGATTTTGAAAACTAACATACAAATAACATACATATAATTGATACAAAACATACATATCACACATCCATATGACATTCATATCATATCTGTAAAACTGCGATGAAGGTTATATACATAGTAAACGGGACACTTACAAATGCAGTTGGACACACTTATACAACAATTTGAATTAAACGAAGGAGATAATATGCTATATAGTGCAATATGAGATTAATCTATATATTTATTATTCATTTGTGAAGAACATTTATAAAGTTGATTTCGTAAACTAAAACGTACGTCATTGATTTTGAAAACACAAATAACATATATATAATTGATACAGAGCATACATATCAGACATCCATATGACATTCATATCATATACGTAAAACTGCGATGAAGTTATATATGTAGTAAACGGGACCCTTACAGATGCAGTTGAACACACTTATACAATAACTTGAATTAAACGAAGGAGATAATATGCTACATATATAGTGCAATTATTAGATTAATCTAGATATTTTCTATTCATTTGTGAAGAACATTTACAAAGTTGATTTCGAAAACTAAAACGTATGTCGTTGATTTTGAATACTAAAACATACGTCATTGATTTTGAAAACTAACATACAAATACATATATAGAATTGATACATAACATACATATCACACATCTATATAACATTCATATCATATCTGTAAAACTACGATGAATGTTATATACATAGTAAACGAGACACTTACATATGCAGTTGGACACACTTATACAATAACTTGAATTAAACAAAGGAGATAATATGTTATATAATGCAATTATGAGATTAATCTAGATATTTGTTTTTCATTTATGAAGAACATTTACATCATTGCTTTTGAAAACTAAAACACTTTAATTTTGAAAACTAAATCATCCACACTATTAATTTTGAAAACTAACATACAAATAACATATATAGAATTGATATAGAACATACATATCACACATCCATATGACATTCATATCATATTCCGTAAAACTGCGATGAAGGTTATATAAATAGTAAACAAAACACTTACAATTGCTATAGAAAATGTTAGTGCGAGAAATTTGTGTATGTTATTTCATAAACATAATAAAATTATAACACAAACATAACACATATGGAGTATATAGAGATACATTTATCTTAAAAGAGTATTCTTTATCTACAACATCAACATTACAATGAACATTTTCCTAAAGTTGTCATTTGATTTGGTTCCTCATCTATATCAGGATTCCTCCTTTCCCGAATGGTTGCGTTCTCTCTCCACCTTCCCCGCGAAGTAGATTTGATGAAAAACCTAGAACACAGAACAAAAATAAACCCTTAGAACAAAATTAAACTAAGAAATAAACTCGTAACCTGTAACAGACCTAGAAAGAACCTAGAGTTGTCATTTGATTTGGTTCCTCATCTATATCAGGATTCCTCCTTTCCCGAATGGTTGCGTTCTCTCTCCACCTTCCCCGCGAAGTAGATTTGATGAAAAACCTAGAACACAAACAAAAATAAACCCTTAGAACAAAATTAAACTAAGAAATAAACTCGTAACCTGTAATAGACCTAGAAAGAACCTAGAATAAAACCCAAAACACACCCAGAACAGATCTAATACAAACCTACAACACATAACAAAATTAAACTAATATATAGACTCGTAATAGACCCATAACAGACCTAGAAAGAACCTAGAATAAACCCAAAACACACCCAAAACAGATCTAATACAAACCCAAAACATACCCGTAATAGACCAAAATAAACCCAGAACATAGCAAGAACATACCTAAAACAAACCCAAAACAGATCCAAAACAAAACCCATAATAGATCCAATACAAACCCAGAACGAATAACCCAAAACATACCCAAATAAACTTGAAACAAACCCAGAAAGTAGCAAGAACAGACCTAGAACAAACCCAAAACAACTAAAAAAAACTTACCAGAAAATGATGTGCATTGTTCCTCCGACTTTCTTTTGTTGCTGCCTTGCTCTAAGTTTGGATTGAGAGGAAGGGATGAAGAAAATGTTGTTAATCCCATTTTGAGAGCGTATTGAGAGGAGAGAGAGAGGGGAGAGGGGAGAAGTTTTGAAAATAGAAATAAATTTGGGTAAGAGATAGGTAAGATTGTGAAATTGTATTTGAAATTTGAATTTTAAATTTTATGTAAAACTTCTCAAATTTGTCCTCGGATTAACCTCAGTCGTAGGATAAAAAAATCATTTGAAATTGATTCTCTGCCGTAGGATCAGCGTCTCAGATCAATCTGAGATATAGAGGCTTCAGCACTTTAGCAAAATTGTAGACGTGGTCAAGTAAACACCCTTCACTCGTCAGTGATATGATTGATCGAATATCAGACTTGTTCAACTTATTATATTAATTCATTTTAATTTCACATTTCTTGGACGTTGACTTTTTTGGACACTACCGCTTGACCTATTACTATCGTATCAACTACTATCAAATTATTATACTTTTGGTGTATTAATTGATTATTTTCGATAAAAAAAAAAAACACGAGAGATCTACGGTTCATAGGTTCTAATTATGATTAATGGCATTCAGTCTGGTACTGGTATGATATTGTCGATTTTGTGTCAAACTCACGCGAATTCTTTTCTAAATTTCTGCTTAAAAGATCGCGCATACAGGTATAATTGGACTTGGTGGGCTCTTTAAGTTAGGCAAACCTGCCGAAGTTTGATGATGTGGTACTTGGGATGATACCCCAAACATTATTAGCGTGTATGTTATGTACAATGAGTCAATATGAGAAGTGTATTGACGTGTATGTTGTATATAAAGAGTTAGCGTGATAGTATGATATCGTGTGTGAAAGAAAGAGCTCTTTTTGACGACTAAATGTGCGATATAAATAACGGAGTCTTTTAAACATTATTTTCAAACCTCCTAACTTCCAACAAACTGAAAATAGTTGGGGAAATTTAAACTAAAATGGTTTGGTTAGGATAATGATTAGCTAAATCAGAATATTGCAATTATTTCATAACCATATGGAATAAATAATTGAAAGATAATTAAGTATAATTAATATTATTAAGTCAGGGATTTTAGGAAAAAAAAAAAGAACCTCTTTTCATTTAAAAAACTGACCATGTGCTTTAGCATTGTCTAAATAATATAGTGAATTAAATTATTAATTCAATAATTTCATTAAATATATATATTAATTTATCCACCCGACATCAGCATTTTATTAATTTATACAAATAACTTCATAATTAATTATGTAGTTAGTTAATTATACAAAGGGTCATAAGTAAACGCTTTCCCATATCTCAACGACGTCGTTTTTAAATAAATAATTCAAGATACAGCATTCGTTGATAATTAGTTAAATATATATATATATATAATAATTATATATTAGTGAGATCGATCTCAACTAATTAACTGATTTAACCAATTATAAAATAATTTCCTTGTTTAAATAAAGTAAATTTGTGTTTCTCGATATGTATGTTACTAACAAGTTCCTTTAGAATTCGAAACTGTAGACTTGATAAAGAAAATGAGTGATGAAGATTTCGAATTCAGGAAGAAGTTACATAGTTTGTAGAGATTTATGTCTAATTGCGGAACCAAAGGTGGTTCAATCCAGGGGCGGATCCAGGATTGAATTATGCACTGAGCCGAAATTGAAGGAAAATTTTTCAAGTCATGACAACAAATTTGTAACATAAAAAGTCTTCAATTTTGTACCTACAACTTCAATTATACACTTCTAATTATGATTAGGCTATTAATATTTGGATTTTAATTAATTAAAATGGAAACTAAGCCTAAAATTAATCCACGATTGAGTTGAACTAATACAACACTGAGCCAATATTCGAAAATACACTAGAGTTTTAATTACAATAATTGAAAAAGAAAATAATTAAAAAAAGAATAAATCAAAGAAAAGGATTAAAATGAAGCCATTTTTAAGGATTAAATTATATTTATGTTTGGTTTATGATTAAATTAAACAATATTTTAGGTTTTAGACTTTCAGCTTTATAGTTAGAGGAAAAATAAATAAAATAAAAGACAATGCAATGGCAAGGTTCAAACTTGGAACCTCTTAGAATTAATCTAACAGTCTAACCATTATACAATATACCAATTATTCACTTTGTAGGGGCCATGGTTCCTCTACTAGTGAACATAGCTCCCCTGAATATATACTCGATTTTCAAAGACGGGATCGAAAGGGGGTGAGCCGGCACCCCCTAGATCCACCCCTGGTTCAATCTAGTCCGCCGCTCATATATGGTCTCACTTTTTAGAATGATACATTTGTATGTAAAATTCTTGAAATAATTCGTACCGGGAGATCAACAATAAAAATCTCTATATAGCATACTTTTATACAATTTCCTTTACCAAGAGGTGAAAATATCGTCAAAATTTGAGTAGGCCCCAGCCCGGCGACCGTGGACCCCGTAAAATCCCATCAGGAGTCCAGCAAGCAAGCGGTCAACAATCCGGCATTTCGTTGACCCTCCCCACACGATCGTCCCAGCGAATACAACCAATCCTTGGCGAGCACGACAGCAGGAGGACATGCTATAAATACGACACTGACCCCCTTGCAGACAGACAGACAGACTATATACACACATAGATAATCCCCTCAGTACGTTATTCCCATTCCACTCACCCACATTCCTTGTTATCGCCTGAATCGCCCGTGAACTTACTATTATCCCCTCTTACTACTTGCAAGGTACCCCCACACTAAAGACCAGACGAATGAGCTTCCTCTCTATTGAACCAGGCGATTAGGCTGGAAACACTTACCGTCACTATCATATACGAGGAAACCCTCCTCGATTCGAGTCTTTCTCGTACCCTAATCTAGTTAAGAGGCTAGGGTTGTGCTTGAATTATGAATTATAATGACAAAATCTTACATTCTCATGTTGATCATTTCCATGATTGCGATCTTGCATGTGATCATGAAAACGATAGTCATTATAGACATATATGATTCCTTGTCCTAATTGGATTCGGATTTGGAATGATTCTAATTAAGCTCCATGAAGTTGCATGATGAATATATATGCAATATTAGGAGAAGTCTGAGTTTGACACTGTCAAACAAATTCGAGCTGACGTGGAAGGTGACATGCATGCAATATTAATCATTATCTTTTTTTTTATTAATTAATAAAATGTTGTTTATTGTCACCACCGACGTATTTTGGAATCTTTAATGAGAGACGACTTGCAATATTTGATGTTCCAATTTTTTAATTTTTTAAATTCTAGTTAGATTTTCAAGTCTGAAAATTAAAAACGGTATAAATTTTAAAAACGATGATAATTAAAATATTAATATGTCACTGGGTTCAACAACTAGCTAGACACGTAGTAATTGATTGATTGATGACATAACTGAGAGTTGGTACGTCCGAACAGAACAGATAAACACTAACACTACAAAAAAATTTGTCTTTAGTTACTCTAAATTAAAACAGCATGAAAATGCAGTAGCAAATAGTGATCTTTTGCAACTGCAATCACTTTTTTTATGTAGTAGTGATTTGTTGTAGCAAATAGTATTTGCGACACACTATTTACAACGAGGATGCTGAGTGTCACAAATACAATTTGCTACAATAAATCACTACATAAAAAGATGATTATCGTTGCAAAAGATCACTATTTGCTACAACAAACAGATTAAGATAGAAACTAACTAAAAATAATCTGATTTACAAATCTTTGATCTTAGAATCTAACGTCGTTTAGTTGCCCATAGGAATTGAAGAGTGTTCGGTATTTATACGTACGATAGGATGCACTCATATATTAAATGATGACTATACGGGTTATCACAGACTCATTATCTGTCCATTTTGATTATGTATAAGATTAATCGTTGAAATTAAATCTCCCGACTAAAATAGTCAGGGACAATATTGTCGGGGTCGCGCCCCCTATTAAATGAATATTTAGTTGGGGGCGCCCCCGATTAAATGCTATATTAAATACAATTACACATTTAGTCGGGGTGTGGCCCCCGACAATAAAGCTCCAGACTAAAATAGTCGGGAGCTTTATTGTTGGGGGCCACACCCTCGACTAAACCACTCAATTAGTCAGGGGCCAGGCCCCCGACAAAATCTACTCGGGTAAACTTGTTTTCGAGCGAATATAATACTCGATCTCTGATGGGTATGGGACGGGTTTGATCATTATCCATTACGACCTAGTTCATTCCCGACCTGTTCTATACAAAATTTGTAGAAATATATGTTAAATTCTATCATTTCTTGCTCTATATATAATTCTAACGAATTTACTATTAAGTTGTACAATATTATTTTAGTAATATAGCTTAATTCTTCACTATTACCACATGTTTTAAAAATTGTTATAGTTTTTTATTATTTTGTATGAAAATTGAGTTCCTCTATACATTTTTTTTTGAAATCTTTTGTCCCATTGGATATATCCTTTCGCCCTGCACTAAAATACCCACCTTAGACCCGACCCGCATGAGGAGATCTCGATAGGGTATTGAGTTGTCCGCCCCGACTCAAACTCATTGTCATTCATATACGGCTACAACTAAACTTTTTTTCCTCCTGATGGCGAATAAAGGGACTTTCCTGATCAGGATCCATTCTCGGTTTTTACACTAAATAATTTTCTCATATTTAAAGGTTATTAAAATGTCAACTTAAGGAGGTTTTCTATAAATGAATGTCAACTTATTAATTAACGATTTTTCTTAGATGAATGTCAATGCAAGTTATAATCTTCGTTCTGACGTCATCTTACGTAAGCTTCTTGTTTTTGTTATGGATATTTACAGAAAGCATCACCCCATGGATGGATTATATCTTCGTTGCTCATCCATATAAACATCTTTCCTACAATTTATATAAACATTATGGGTCAAATACTTAAAACGTCCTGAAAAACATGTCCTTTCAGATAACCCTCTTGGCTTCTTGTTAATTATAGAAAAAAAGTTATAGGACTATAAATTAACCACTAACTTCCTTCTATGAGACGGGAAAGTCTAGTAATGGTCTGTACTTAGTGAGTCCTCGTCGAACATTAAACTTCGATCTTGTCTTAGAGACAGACTCCCGAACAAGGATAGTTTCTTTACCGTCGTGACACGGACAATCAGCTACTAGTACTCCTAGTTGACCTAGGTGAAAACCCTAATGCCAAGAAATTAACAAACCTAATTTGAATTAAAATAAGTTTTATATACACTATAAATTATAATAACGTTCTCAGAAGGAAGAAATGATGAAGTGTTGTACTATGAAGTACAGAAAACATTAAAGCATTGAGATCATTGGCATCGTATAGGAAGCATAGCGTAAGCGAAGCAATGAAGGTTGCTTGTAGTCTGTACACGATATGTTTACAGACACAGCTGCTACATACGATACATGCACTAAGTAATTACCTTAGATCACACCCAATCCACTGATCATGCCAACAAAAAAGTAATCACACACTTATTTTCCAATATGCAAATACACACCTATATATATCACATAATTATTAATTTCATGGAAGAGAATATTGAAGGACTAGAATGTAAAAACATAAAGTGGAGGCATGAGGAAGCAAGTAGAAAAATGGTGACATTAACGAGTAAAAGCGCGATAATGACGTCGTCGAGTACGCCACAAACATATTGGTTCACTTAAGTTATTGTACCTATGATATTATTAATGTAGTAATACAATATTTTAAAATATGTTTTTAAATTGTCCAAAATGGTGAACGGTATAAGAGAGTGATCAAGACCTGACATGACCTTCTGTTTGATGATTTAAGAGAATTGAAATCAAACCCATGAATACGTCAAAAAAAAAAAAAATCAAACCCATGAATGGATGGAATAGGACTCGGACCTTATAGCTAAAGAAGTTATGAACCCTAAGTATTAAAGTCGAATGGTGCCACGAAACCAGGGGTGGTAACTTAGACTCTGTAAATTGCGATCTCTCTAACCTAGCAACAACACGCCAAGGCAAGAAGGATCCAATGTGGTTAAAACAATTTGAATAGGTGTGACCCGAAAGTGATTTGAAAGAGTCACAATGGTCCATTTATATAGGGGAAGGGAACACCAAAATTGGAGGATAAAATGGCATAAAATTAGCATCTTATTCCTACAAGGGTGGCTAAAATTAATAATTATGGAAAACTGTTAAAGAAAGAGATTCTTTATTATGACTGTCACATTGAAACGTGCATATATCCTTCGTTCTAATGAGTTAGATGGTGCATTACATATATGAATGAAGTTATCTTTCTATCTAAATACTAAAATTGGGCAGGATACAAAGCCTTCTATAACAATGATAATTTGATTCCGGCTTCCTTACCTTCCGAGTTAGGGCTTACAAATGAACCCATGCACGTCCCTTGCAACACTTCTTAGACCTCTCTCATGGTCCACGGGCTAGATGTCTCTAAATAAGCGACCTTCTTGTTAGGGCCTCGTCTAATATCTCATCAAATACCATGATTTTAAAGTTATTACAGATTTACATAAATCTCATGAAATATACATTTACTTAGACTGCTATTTTTCTCAGAAGACCAGAATCAACGAGTATTAATATATTCATAATAATTTGAAATAGTGGATCAAAATGAAAGAAAAATAATCCACATTAGAAGAAAAAAAACAATATAGTACTCAAGTTTAAAATATGAAAAATTTATATGACCATAGTGCAATATTGAAGTGGATTGGGGACCTAGGAATATTGCAACTTGAAACCACAAAACAATTACTAATTACATATAGATCCGAGAAAAAGACAAAAGAGAAATTTCCAACCCCTATGTCGACATCCACTATCCAAAATGTTATAATTAAAAACACATCTTCTCCAAGTAACGTCACCATAAAGTCACTTATTACATTTTTAACCCTCATCAAACAAATCATAGGCTAACTTCTAAAAAAATAGCCGGATCGTTCGTTTGATTTGACCTAAAAAAATCTTGGATCTTCTATTAGATTAGTCAGTTCATAAAGAATTAGCACTTCTTGATTTCAGTAGCGGAGTCAGGACGTAAGTAGACCCTGGGCCCGATACATAAAATACAATTAGCCAAAAATATTTTTGTACGAAAAATACATATATTTTAGCTATTTGGGTCGAGGGGACCCTGGGCTCAGGCCTAGGGTGGCCTCCCCCTGGCTCCGCCACTACTTGATTTGATGTTATTGAATAATTAACCCTTCCAAGTTCATGCAAATTCTTTTCGTCTGGTTTTGCGATTTATTGACTCTAAAAAAGAACGGTGATTAATTGTATAGCCTATTAATATGAATTACGATTTGAATAATTTTATGAATGTTATTGTGTTTGCATTGAATTGATGTTTTTAGGGTCAAATACTTAATATATCCTGAAACTTTGGGTTGAGTTACAAAATGGTCCCAACACTTCAAAATGTTACAGAATGGTCCATAAATTTTGAATCATGTTACCCTCCAGTCTTGTAGTCGTCAGTTGTAGCATATTCCAGATATTTTCCACGTCACCATTGACACGTCATAAAATTTCTAATAAAAGATTATATTTTTATGACGTGTCAGTGTCATTTTGTCATGTTACCACTAACACATCTTCAAAAATTAATAAAATAATTATTTTTCATGACGTGTCAGTGGTGACGTGACAAAATTACTTGAATATGCTACTGTCGGTCACTGCAGGACTGGATCTTAACATGATTCAAATTTTCAAAACCAATCTATAACATTATGAAATTTTAGGACACATCCGACCCCAAGTTTCAGGATGTATTAATTATTTGCCCGTTTATAAATAAATAGTCTAATTACTTAATATTTAATTTCAGTCATAACCTCCACTAAATATTAAGAAGAAGGATAAAAAAACAAATAATTCCTATTTTTCAATATTCTTCTCTTCAATCTTCATCCAAATAATAAATAACTATTATCATCACCGTTTTCATGATTAATTACGTTTTAGTACCTAAACCCAAAGTCGGCCCCGTCCATTCTTCTTCTTCTTCAGGTCTTCTTTCTCTCTCACCACACGAAAACAATCCAAAATTCAAAATCTTCTCTTTTTCTATATATACCAATTCTCTACAAAAAATGGCTTCTCCCCATAATCTCCGGACGCCATTGTTCGCCAGCTTCCACAGCTATATCTTCTTCCTTCATCCTATTAACAAATTCAAAACAGCTAGCTGTTTTAGGGTTGTTCCCCAATTTCTCGCCCCCTTTCTCAGAAACACCTTAATCTCTCCCTTTATCCAATTACTTATAACGTCAATTCGTTCTTCCGGCTGTCATCGTTCGTTGCCAAATCAGAATCAGAACAAAACCCATTTCCCCCCTCCATTCAAATACTCTCCATTTCGCGAGTTTCCCCGTCAATTCGTTTTCATTTAGGAATTAGGGCAAAGATGGTTTGCTTGGTAGCGAGAACTGGGAGGGAGTTGCAGAGGTACAATCCTATGGGAGGCCGTCAAGTCGTCGGGTAAGGATCATGATTCACATTTCAGACACAATTTCTTGAAAATTTGATCAATTTGGTGTAATGGGTTTTCTGAAACTGTTTTCTATTTTGTGTGTTTCTGGGCAGATGCATTCCTTACAGGTATAAGGAGTGTGCTGATGGGTCGGTTTCTGATGAATTGGAGGTTCTTGTGATTACATCTCAGAAGGGTGGTTCTGGATTGATGTTCCCTAAGGTATTTGCAGAGATCCAGTTTGAATTTTATTTGCTCATCCTGTACTGGAAATGGTGGGTTGATTTGTGGCTTTTGTTGTGGTTCTAAACACCAGGGTGGTTGGGAGCTTGATGAATCTGAGCAAGAAGCAGCTTCAAGAGAATCATTTGAAGAGGCTGGAGTGCTTGGAACTGTTGAGGTTGGTATCTAATTCATTGGAGATAAAGATGCTCTGTTCTTTTTTCATGGCAGATGATTGATGAGATAGTTTCTCCATTACTTTTTGGCAGGATCGATTGGGGAAATGGACCTTCATGAGCAAGGGCAATGGCATATTCTATGAAGGGTATATGTTCCCTTTGCTTGTCACTGAGCAGCTTGATTTCTGGCCCGAGAGACATGTCCGCAAAAGGATTTGGGTATGTAGTAGTATAGAGTTGTATGAACTTCGTAGCTACTGCATTTTCGAATCTGCTAATCGAATTCGTGTTGATTACAGTTGAGTGTGGATGAGGCGAGAGACACTTGTAGACACTGGTGGATGAAGGAAGCTCTGGAAGTGTTAGTAACGCGGCTAAACTCGGTACAACAAGAACAGAAGGAAGAAGAAGAGGAGGAGGATAAGGAAGTAGAAGTAATGGAAAGATCAGAAGAACTAACTTGCAGGCTTAGTTAGCCAGTGAGAGAGTCTCTCTCTCTCTCTCGTGCTTGTGTGTACATATAACGATTTGACGGGTCACGATTCGCAAAGCATCAGGCAGGCAGGCATGGCTTCCCAGGCACAGAAAGAAAGTAGCTATTGGAGAAAGCTTGTTTAGGACAGAAACAACAAAAAACAGCAGCTAAAGAAGAACAGGAGGATCTGCACTAACCTAATTTGTAGCTCTGTTGATAGATTTCTTCAGTGTTTTGATCCAAAATTTTCTTTTTAATTTCCGGGTTGTCTTGTGTATGTATGTTATTGTTAACCTCAGAAAGAAAAGAACTTGCAGGATGTACATCTGTTCTTCGTTCTTACTTTCATGGTTGAGTGAAAAATGGGTCTCGAAAAACTGTTCTGTTTGTTCATTGATTCATTCCCAGATACTATGCATATGCAAAGCACTCATCTTTTTTCCATTTGTTCTGTTGATATGAGCTCTTAGTTCAGTTCAATTGAAAAGCAAAATTGCAGTAGCGAATCCAGACAAAAGTGTTTGCAGTGTACAAATGGCGGCTGAAGATAGGGACATATGATCTGATCCATTATTGAAGAAGGGATGACAAAGTGGTATCCTATGTGTTTTGTTTGATTGTTTCTATGAAACCATTGGTGTTTTGTTTGCCTGAGTTGCAAAAGTCTGTTCAAGTCTATCCAAAAACAGAGATACCAGCAGAGTGTTTTCGAAACCGTACTAATACGTCAAATCAGTGAGGCTAACGGTATTTGGTTCAACCGCTACAACTATTACAAAATATACAATTGAACTGTGAATCTGTGATTGAATTATTATTGTAATCGTGCCATTTTGATGAGTAGCTAAATGTCCAACCGATCAAATTATCCATACCGGTATGATATTGAAAATATTGAATACCAGTCTACATGGTTTCTCAATTCCAAGGGGAAAAACAATGGTATAGTCAAAGGATTTTCCACATGTTTCTAGTATTTTGAAAAATATTATTAGCCAAAATTAGAAGAAGTAGCTAAACTTTTGGGAAAAGTCAAGATGAGTGCTCTTGAGCTTAGGAAGGGTTGGGGGGCTAGCTTAGGAAACTTTGATCAAGGTTCGGTTTGTGAAATCGTATCATAATAACGAGTTGGACTGGTTGAATCGCGTATATTTTGATCAGTTATGCATCGTAAGCTTTTATCATGACTTCGTTATTAGACTCGTTGATTCAAATATTAATAAAAAAAAAATTAGTACAAACAAAAGGGAGATCAAAGTCTAGACTCTCTAGAGATAGAAACAAAAGAAACAAACCATCAGTGAAGGCAGCTGAACAAAAAATAAACTAGAAGATTTTCATCTCCACGATCTAGCCATAAGGTCTGCTTTCCGCATCTGATACGAGCGCATTGCTGATTGGTAATTCACTCTACTATCGAAATCTTCTCCACTATATCAGCTAGGTCAACAGCACACTCCCGAGGTCGATTCGATTCATAACACTCTGGTTTTGTAAGCAAAGAGAGGGTTGAAATTGGAAATGGAGAATCGTGAGTAAGGAGATCTTTGGAAGTTGAGATTTAATTTTGAATCAAGAAATTTAGTAGAATCTTTTTTCTTCTTCTCTTTGCACATCTTGAAAGCAAAATTCAGGATTTTAAAAAATCTTCAAATTTAAATTTAGTAAGTCTTATTTTTGGTGCAACATTAAATAATTTCAAATATACTATCTAAAAATAGAATAAAATCAAAATATTCTGATGATCCAATGATGTGGTGACAAAATGTCATTGCAATTTGGACTAATATAAAAAGTAAAGTTGGATTTATATATCTATAGACTGATCAACTCTACCAATACTTTGAAATTAGAGACTTTTTAACTACTTTAAATATTTTAATTAGCATTATTTTAATATGATTGTGACCCATTAAAAACAAAACAAAAACAATCAATAGTATCCACTTTCAAGTGTCATCATATAATGGGTTATAGATATACAAAATAATAATATACAAAAATGCATTTTAAATTTTAGTATAAAACATCAATATCTCAATAATATAAAGATAATAGTTTTTTTACAATTCCCCAAAGATAACACATAGTGTGACAGGAAACATAGAAAATGAAACCTCGAATAAAAATTGAAATAACTTTTGTGTCATTAAATGCCTGATTTGATTATTGACCACAATACGAAATATCGCTAAATAAAAAAACCGTGAGGTCAGAAGCCGGCCTAAAATTGGCTTTGTTCTTCTTACATTTGTCAAATATGTCATTATAATTTTAAGCTTTCGCCTACTCGAAACGTCGGCTTTCTGTGGAGGATATTGTGATGCATCTTTGTTATGCTTGGCCAGTTTATAATTAAGGAGCTGTATTGGAGGTTATAACCCAGTTGGTGCATGGTGTATCTCATAACATTATCGATGAGGCAATTTATCGAGATATTCACCAATCATGTGACCCTTTACATCCTATTGATTGCACAATGTGTCTCAACTTGGTAATCGAGTTATCTATTTAGTGCCATTTTAAATAGATAGAACTTGATTATAATTCCAAACAGACATGTGTATCACTGTCATCACCCATTTCAATTCAACATTTGTTAATTCATCTATTTTTGGTTAACACGATCAATGAAAATGATCAAATGTCTCGAAACATTATTAGGATGACTCATGATTTTGATTACTAGGTTGGTTGGGAGAATGACATTACAACCAAACACAAAAAGCAAAGGCTTCTCCAAGGCCACACATCCCCAAACATGAAATATTGGCCTAATAGATTTGACTGAAACAAATAAAAGGATGTAAGGATGTGATCTCTCTTTCATCAAAGACCATAACATGTAAGGCCTTGTTTTCCGTCGTGGAATTCAAATTTCCCTAAAATTATCTATTTCGCCGAAATCAAATTGCGGGAGAATATACAATTTTGCGAGATTTGAATTCCTTGTTTTCCATAGTAAATGACACATAAGAATTAAAATCAGCACTGAATTAAAAGACTGTTTTACCCTTAATTTATTTAGCAAACTACAAATTCACCCATTATCTCTTCTTCGCTTGCCTGCTGCTCCAACTATCAGTTGCTCTTCTCCATTCATCACAGCACATCCATGGTGTTATTTTGTCTTACACAAATTAATTGAAAACCTCTCTCCACAAAGAGAGGACTCATCTTCTCCCCTCTCTCTCTTTTCACTTTTCTGCAACCAAAATGGCAGATTCGAGAAACAGAGAATGGACTAACTTTGAACAACTTCTTTGTGTGTGTGACATAAAGAATATCAAACACTTGCTAGTTTAGGATTCGAGAGTATTTCAGGTAAGACAATGTCGAATGATGTGAAGTCGTTGATGATTCTGATTCCCTAAACAGACGTTGTTTGAGAAGTTTGTGTCGGGACAAGACTACAACAAGATGTTGGAATGTTTCTCCATAATGTTGTTTGATAACGTGCTCTGGTTGATTGGTTATGTAGTGACCATGAGTTGACAGCGGCGAAAATGAGAAGTCACAAGTGGCATTGATGGATGTGTGGTGGTGTAGGCGGTCAGAGATAGAATAAAGAGTTGTTTTCGATTATAATTAAGAAAATTGGTCATATAGAATGACACATCATCTTTTTAAGTTTTAATTCGGTTTAACTTGACCTATAACAAAAACACAAATTTTGATTATTTCGTGTTTTCGGAAAAGTTTGTCTAAATTGAAAAAAAAAAAACTTCAAAAGGTTGACATCAAATGAGTATTAACCCTTAATTCTAATTATAACAATTTTTTCTAACTAAAAATTTACAACACCACATAATTAATTGTCATCTAATTATGAACACCAAGAGTAAGGTAGAAAACAAGCCAATTTCTTAGTATTCAAACCTAATTACATTTTCAGTTTTTGGCCATTTAGGTGATGGTTAACCTATGAAAAATTGGAAAAAAATTTAAAATGACCAATATTATCCTAGATGGTATGAAATATATTCTCAAACACGTCCGGCCTCGAAATTTAGAGAAAATTGAGGCATTTAAGGCATAATATCGTAATTTTTAGTTTTTGGCCGTTTCGGTGATGGTTAGCCTATGAAAAATTGGAAAAACTCAAAATGTCCAATATTCTCCTAGATTGTAGTAAACTATGCCCAAACACGTTCGGCCTCGAAATTTGGAGAAATCTACGCATTTAAGCCATAATACCACAATTTTAAGTTTTTTACCATTTCGGTAATGGGTTAGCCTATAAAAAATTGGAAAACTAAAAATGGCTAATATTCTCCTAGATGGTAGTAAACTATCTGAAATATATCCCCAAACACGTTCGACCTCGAAATTTGGAGAAAATCGAGGCATTTAAACCATAATACCGCAATTTTGAGTTTTTGGTCGTTTCAGTGATGGTTAGCCTATGAAAATTTGGAAATAATACTCAAAATGGCCAAAATTCTCCTAGATGGTAGTAAAATGTCTTATATGTATCCCAAACACATTCGACCCCGAAATTTGGAGAAAATCTAGGTATTTAAGTCATAATACCGTAATTTTCAGTTTTTGACCATTTTGGTGATGGTTAGCCTATGAAAATTGGAAAATACTAAAAAATGGACAATATCATCCTAGATGGTAGTAAACTGTATGAAATATATCCCCAAACACGTTCGGCCTCGAAATTTAGAAAAAATGAGGCATTTAACGCATAATACCGCAATTTTTAGTTTTGGCCGTTTCGGCGCCTATGAAAAATTGGAAAAAACTCAAAATGGCCAATATTCTCATAAATGGTAGTAGACTGTCTAAAATATATACCCAAACACGTTCGGTCTCGAAATTTGGAGAAATCTAGGCATTTAAGCCATAATACCGCAATTTTCAGCTTTTGACCATTTCAGTAATGGTTAGCCTATAAAAATTTGGAAAAAACCCAAAATGGCTAATATTCTCCTAGATGGTAGTAAACTGTCTGAAATATATCTCCAAACACGTTCGACCTTAAAATTTGGAGAAAATCGAGGCATTTAAGTCATAATTCCGCAATTTTCAGTTTTGGCAGTTTTGGTGATGGTTAGCCTGTGAAAAATTGGAAAAAACTCAAAATGGTTAATATTCTCTTAGATGGTAGTAAACTATCTAAAATATATTCCTAAACATGTTCGGCCTCGAAATTTAGAGAAACCTAAGCATTTAAGCCATCAGTTTTTTACCATTTCGATAATGGTTAGTCTATAAAAATTTGAAAAAACTCAAAATGGCTAATATTTTCCTACATGGTAGTAAATTGTCTAAAATATATCCCCAAACACGTTCGACCTCGAAATTTGGAGAAAATTGAGGCACTTAATCCATAATTCCGTAATATTTAGTTTTTGGACGTTTCGGTGATGGTTCGCCTATGAAAAATTGGAAAAAACTCAAAATGGTTAATATTCTTTTAGATAGTAGTAGACTGTCTAAAATATATGCCCAAACATGTCCGGCCTCGAAATTTGACAAATCTAGTTCAGTTCACTACAAAAAAGAGCGTTTTGGCGTCGGTTGAAACGAAAGAGGATAGCGTCGGTCGACCGGTCGACCGACGCTACATAGAATCTCGCGTTTTAGCGTCGGTCGTTTGGTCAACCGACGCTAAATACTAACCCTAATGAGCTGAACGCCTACCTCTCATTCAGCCGCCTCCTCTCTTCTCTCTTATCTTTCTCTTTTCCCTTCTTCATCTTCCACTCCCAAACCTCTCTTCTTCTTCTTCATCTTCATCTCCTAAACCCAAACCTCTTCTTCTTCTTCAGCCGCCGCCACTCCACCTCTTCCAAAGCCGCCGCCGCCACCGCTCCACCTCTTCCAAAGCCGACGCCGCCGCCCCGCCGCTCCACCTCTTCCAAAGCCGCCGCCGCCACCGCTCCACCTCTTCCAAAGCCGCCGCCGCCGCTCCACCTTTTCCAAGACCGCCGCCGCCGCTCCACCTTTTCCTAAGGTACTTCGTCAGATCTATATTTCAATTTATGGATTTAGGGTTTTTGCTTTCCTCCTCACTGGATTTTTGATGTATCTGCAGAAGAAGAAGAAGAAGGAGGGAAGAAGAAGAAGAAAAAGAAGAAGAAGGAGGGAAGAAGAAGAAGAAAAAGAAGAAGAAGGAGGAGGCTAGAAGAAGAAGAAGAAGGAGGCTAGAAGAAGGCATCTGAACAAGACAGAGGGAAGAAGAAGGAGGGAAGAAGAAGAAGCAGCTGCATCTGCAGCTTTTTTTTTGTGTGATGTGAACGCGTATTTAGCGTCGGTCGGTCTGTGCCGTAGCGTCGGTCGACCGAAAACCGACGCTAAATATTAACGTCACCACATCTGGCGTCGGTTTTGTCGACCGACGCTATTAAATTTAGCGTCGGTCGGTGACCGACGCCATAACGCGCGTCTGACCGACGCTAAACTACCTTTTTTTTGTAGTGGTTTTTTACAATCTAGTCCAGTTTTTTACAAATATAGTCTTAAATTTTGACAAATCTAGTCCAATTTTTGACGAATCTAATCCAAAAATTTGACGAATCTACTCCATAATTTTGACAAATCTACTCCATAATTTTGACAAATCTAGTCCAAAATTTTGACAAATCTATTCTAGAATTTAACAAATCTAGTCCAGTTTTTGACAAATCTAATCCAGTTTTTGACACATTCTAAACCATAATTTTGACAAATCTAGTCCAAAATTTTGACAAATCTAATCCAGAATTTGACAAATCTAGTCCAGTTTTTGACAAATCTAGTCCATAATGTTGACAAATCTAGTCCAAATTTTTTACAAATCTAGTCCTGTTTTTGACAGTTCTACTCCAGAATTTTGACAGATCTAGTCCAAAATTTTGATAAATTTAGTACAAATTTTGACAAATCTAGTCCATAATTTTGACAAATCTAGTTCAAAATTTTTGACAAATCTAGCCCAAAATTTTGACAAATCTAGTCCTGATTTTGAAAGATCTAGTCCAGAATGTTGATAGATCTAGTCCAGAATTTTGACAGATCTAGTCCAGTTTTTGACAAATCTAATCCAGTTTTTGACACATTCTAAACCATAATTTTGACAAATCTAGTCTAGTTTTTGACAAATCTAGTCCAAAATTTTGACAAATCTATTCTAGAATTTAACAAATCTAGTCCAGTTTTTGACAAATCTAATCCAGTTTTTGACACATTCTAAACCATAATTTTGACAAATCTAGTCCAAAATTTTGACAAATCTAATCCAGAATTTGACAAATCTAGTCCAGTTTTTGACAAATCTAGTCCATAATGTTGACAAATCTAGTCCTGTTTTTGACAGTTCTACTCCAGAATTTTGACAGATCTAGTCCAAAATTTTGATAAATTTAGTACAAATTTTGACAAATCTAGTCCATAATTTTGACAAATCTAGTTCAAAAGTTTTGACAAATCTAGCCCAAAATTTTGACAAATCTAGTCCTGATTTTGAAAGATCTAGTCTAGAATGTTGACAGATCTAGTCCAGAATTTTGACAGATCTAGTCCAGTTTTTGACAAATCTAATCCAGTTTTTGACACATTCTAAACCATAATTTTGACAAATCTAGTCCAAAATTTTAACAAATCTAATCCAGGATTTGACAAATCTAGTCCAGTTTTTGACAAATCTAGTCCATAATTTTGACAAATCTAGTCCATAATGTTGACAAATCTAGTCCAATTTTTGACAAATCTAGTCCAGATTTGGCAGATCTAGTCCAGAATGTTGACAGATCTAGTCCAGAATGTTGACAGATCTAGTCCAGAATTTTGACAGATCTAGTCCAAAATTTTGACAAATCTAGTCCAAAATTTTAACAAATCTAGTCCAGTTTTTGACAAATCTAGTCCATAATTTTGACAAATCTAGTCCATAATGTTGACAAATCTAGTCCAATTTTTGACAAATCTAGTCCAGATTTGCAGATCTAGTCCAGAATGTTGACAGATCTAGTCCAGAATGTTGACAGATCTAGTCCAGAATTTTGACAGATCTAGTCCAAAATTTTGACAAATCTAGTCCAAAATTTTAACAAATCTAGTCCAGTTTTTGACAAATCTAGTCCATAATTTTGACAAATCTAGTCCATAATGTTGACAAATCTAGTCCAATTTTTGACAAATCTAGTCCAGATTTGGCAGATCTAGTCTAGAATGTTGACAGATCTAGTCCAGAATTTTGACAGATCTAGTCCAAAATTTTGACAAATCTAGTCCAATTTTTTGACAAATCTAGTCCATTTGAAAATCGTCAAATTTTGTCAAATCTAGTCCAATTTTTACAAATCTAGTCCAAAATTTTGACAAATCTAATCCAGAATTTGACAAATCTAGTCCAGTTTTTGACAAATCTAGTCCAAAATTTGACAAATCTAGTCCAAAATTTTGACAAATCTAGTCCAAATTTTGACAGATCTAGTCCAGATTTTTGACAGATCTAGTCCAAATTTTGACAGATCTAGTCCAAATTTTGATAGATCTAGTCCAGAATTTTGACAGATCTAGTCCAGTTTTTTGACAAATCTAGTCCAAAATTTTGTCAAATCTAGTCCAGAATTTGACAGTTCTACTCCAGAATTTTGACAGATCTAGTCCAAAATTTTGATAAATTTAGTACAAATTTTGATAAATCTAGTCCATAATTTTGACAAATCTAGTCTAAATTTTTGACAAATCTAGCCCAAAATTTTGACAAATCTAGTCCTGATTTTGAAAGATCTAGTCCAGAATTTTGACAAATCTAGTCCAAATTTTGACAAATCTAGTCTAGTTTTTGACAAATCTAGTCGAAAATTTTGACAAATCTAATCCAAAATTTTGTCAAATCTAGTCCATAATTTTGACAAATCTAGTCCATAATTTTGACACATCTAGTCTATAATTTGACACATCTAATCCAGAATTTGACAAATCTACTCCAGAACTTTGACAAATTTAGTCCAAAATTTTGACAAGTCTAATCCAGAAGTTTTACAAATCTAGTCCAGTTTTTGACAAATCTAGTCCAGAAGTTTTACAAATCTTGTCCAAAATTTGACAAATCTAGTTCAGTTTTGGACAAATGTAGCCTAAAATTTTGACAAATCTAGTAAAATTTTTTGACAAATCTAATCCAGAACCTGGATGGTAGTAAACTGTCTGAAATATATGCCCAAATACTTTCGTCCTCGAAATCTGGAGAAAATCTAGGCATTTAAGCCTTAATAGCGTAATTCTCGGTTTTTGGCCATTTCAGTGATGGTTAGCCTATGAAAAATTGGAAACTACTCAAAATGGCCAATATTATCCTAGATGATAGTAAACTGTCTGAAATATATCTCCAAACACCTTCGACCTCGAAATTTAGAGAAAATCGAGTCATTTAAGGAATAATACTGCAATTTTCAGTTTTAAGTCGTTTCAATGATAGTTAGCTTATGAAAAAATGGAAAAAAACTCAAAATGACCAATATTCTCCTAGATGGTAGTATACTGTCTGAATTATATGCTCAAACACGTTCAACCTCGAAATTTGGGGAAACCTAGGCATTTTAAGCCATAATACTGTAATTTTCAGTTTTTGACTATTTCGGTAATAGTTAGGTTATGAAAAATTGAAAAAACTCAAAATGACTAATATTCTCCTAGGTGGTGGTAAACTGTCTGAAATATATCCCCAAACACGTTCTACCTCGAAATTTGGAGAAAAGATTACCCCCAAACCAGTTTTATTGGCCTAATAGATTTGATTGAAACAAATAAAGGAGGTAAGGATGTGATCTCTCTTTCATCAAAGACCATAACATGTACATAAAGTGATCAATTCAATGCCTAATACATCAAAACTTTGTATAACTTTTTTGTGTGTGACATAAAGAATATCAAACATTCGCTAGTTTAGCGTTCGAGGGTCTGTCAGGTAAGGCAATGTCGACTGATGTGAAGTCGTTGAGGATTGTGATTCCTAAACAAACATTGTTTGAGAAGTTTGTGTCGTGACGAGACTACAAAAGGACGTCGAAAGGATTCTACATCATGTTGTTTGATAAGGTGCTCTAGTTGATTGGTTACATGTTGACCATGTGTTGACGGTGTCAAAAAGAAGAATTCACGAGAGGCATTGATGGACATGGTGGTGTAGGCGGTCAGAGACAGAGGAGAAAGTTTGTTTTCGATTATAATTAAAAAAAATTGGCCACACAGAATGACACACCATCTTTTTAAGTTCGGTTTGGTCAGAGACAGAGTAGAGAGTTTGTTTTTTATTATAATTAAAAAAAAAATTAACCACACAGAATGACACACCATCTTTTTAAGTTCGGTTTAACTTGACCACTAAACCAAAACACAAATTTTGATTATTTCATGTTTTCGGGAAAGTTTGTCTAAATTGAAAAAAAAAAAAAAATTCAAAAAGTTTGACATCAAATACTAACTAAAATTTTATAAGACCACATAATTAGTTGTCATCTATTTATGAACACCAAGAGTAAGGTACAAAACAAGACAATTTCTACACCAGTGTTTTCAAAACCGGAGCAGAGGATCAAACCGATGAGTCAAACAATACCCAGTCCAACCGCTCAAACTGTCATAAATCGTACTTAAACCATATCGTAATTAAATCAGAGTTATATAACACCATTTTAGTGAGTAATTCATAATCCAACCGGTTTAACCATCTTTACCAGTACGGTTTCGAAAATACTAGACCCAACATCTGGATAATGACATCTAAATGCATCTTCTTCATAGACTTAGCATTGAACTTTAACCGCCAAAATAAAAAAGCCCCAAATCAGACGGTGCTGCATCAAGAAAATTGACCTAATACTATTCCGATTCCGACATTGATGGTCAAACCAATCTGGTTACGAAGAAACCAGAAGCCTAGAACAACTCGAAAAGGGACAAAATTCAGGTTGGTAGGCGCAATTTGCAAGAGAGACTAAAGATAAGGTCAAGTTGGGGTGGCGGCGACGGTGGGCGGCATTCCATTTCCGACGGCCACCGCCGTCACTGGTACTCTTGAATTTGTACCACTCAAGACTCGGTAGTACTAGTACTAGTCTAACTTATGAATTTGGTTGGACCATTTGGCGTAACTGTGTATCTCAACAACAGGATTACGGCACAGTATCAGACTTAGATTCATGATTATGACAATGTTAATTGTTTTGTTGTGGTGTTTAGCGTGTCTCCTACGTAATTACTTTTCAAGTTGTGTTTAGTTTTGAGATGCTGTTGCTATCTACTTTTAACAACCAGCATTTCGTGTGATTCTTAGCGGTTGTTTTCAGAAATTGATGAATTCAATGGAATTTGATTGATGAGAAAATTGGCAATTCCTTGTTACATTGATTTGGAATTGGAATGAAATTAGCAAATTCCCTTCAATGCTCTTCCATTCGTAAAGGATTTCAGAATCACGTTGGAGCTGGATTTGAGCGGAGGAAGAAATTCAATTCTGGAGATATAAGGTATACAATTAGAGACGAAAAACGGGAATTTAAAAAATGTGACGGAATTACTCAATTTCGCCCCCAAATCCAGGCTGGGAAAAGACCCCTTATAAACTGTACCAAAGATTCTGATGGTATGGAGAAACTAGCTTGATAATAGTACTGTCAAAATCGTACTGGCAAGTTTAACAGTACGTGATTGAACCACTAAAACTGTTATAAATTGTAATGATCGTTATTATATCAATATTCTACCATATCAAAACATTTTGGTGAGTGATTCATGACCCAATCGGTCAAACTATGTGTACTACCAGTACAATTTTGAAAACTAGATGAATTCTCATGGAACAAGAAGCTATATCTCTTCATCGAACCATAAATATTTTCGTATCGATAATGGGAAGGAGCGAACAGCAGTAGTATACATACCTCGCTCGTAGCAGCATGTGGAGAGTATCCGAGCTGCAAGTCTGCGATTCTCAGCCAAAAAATGCAGATCAATCACTGCAGGGCGGAGGAAGTGGTCGGCATTATCTTGTCAGGGGCTAACGAAAGCCGATTGCAGAACAAAAGAGCAACAGAAAGTCAGAAACATCAATCACAAGAGCGTTCTTCTTCGAGTATGGTAGTTAGCTTCCAGCCTTCTGGCCCACGAGGTTCGGTTGGGTGACCAAGTAATCGTGGATCCAAGGATGGCGCACCATCTTAGATTCAAGAGTGCAACGGTGATGCGTTCATCGGGAGTCACGAAGAGTTGGAGTATTTCAGACTCTACTTCTGAATCTTCAGAGAGGATCATATCATCCTCAAACTTCGCCTTGAATTCTTCGAGATCGGTGTCTTCTTGACTAAGCATCCGCATGCTCAGCACTTGCAACGCTTCCAGGGCTAAGTTCTCAAAACGGCCTCTGACATATGCGGAGAACACTGAGGCACAGGTTGATGGATCTGGCTGGACTCCATGTTGTCGCATATGCTCCACGACGAACTCTATAATGTCGATCCTCCCCTAGAATTCGATAGAATGAATAAACATCATACTAGTGAGGAAATAAATATATAAGTTTCAATCGATAAGTACTGCATTGTTGGACAACTATACCTTAGCGAATGCTTTATCCAGAATTGTATTGTACAACAGTACATCAACTGAGACTCCTTCGAGCTCCATGCGATCCAAAAGAACCAAGGCTTCATCAAAATCCCCATTATCCATTTGAATCTGAAGCGTACAAGTAACTAGATAAGTGCCATTCCAACACTGGTAATCTCGTACAGCAAATAACGCTAGATTGCACAAGATCGATAATTGTACCTTCATGAGCGAAGTGTAAGTGGCAGCCACGGGATCAAACCCAACACGCATCATCACACAGAGCAATGATAGAGCGAACTTGTAAGACTGGATACTACTAGAGCAATCAATCATAATATTATACGTTCCAGCATTTGGAAAGACATGACTGGACCTCATTTTCTTGAATATTTTCAATGCTAGACGATTCTGCATAACGAATATAAACAACAGAAACAAAGAGAAACTGGGTAAACATATCGTCAGTTCATTTGAAGAAAAACATTGAATATCCAGAAGAAAACTACTTACTTCCTGAGCTTCAACCAATGCATGTAGGACAATATTGTAGATTGGACTGCCCAAATAAGTGTTGTTGCGAGAGAAAAGGTCTTCAGCGAAACGTAAATGTTGAACTAGTTCATGGGTCATCCCTTCTGTCCCAAGTGCTTTCAGCTGAGAAGAACAAAACATACAGAAATAAGTCAAATAACTAGTTGGATAAAACACTGCTCTCAGAAACTCTTTGCCTGATATACTGATTGAGGTTATACTGGTAGTTGAAAGTCGTCAATGCGCAGACATTATCGAGATTATTCACAATTCAGCCTAAAAGACAAGAGGATTCACAAACCTTCAAGAATATGACCTTGGAATTCAGAAGAACTACTAAAATTCTGTATAAAACATCATCTCTAAGTGAGAGCTCACAAGTCTCCAGACAAAATTAGCAAACAACTACTAGTTCTGGCAAACCGCTTTTATTTGTACGTTCACCTCAAGGTTCTAGAAGCACCAGGTGTTCCAAGGAACAATATTAGTAATCAATACGTCAATAACTGAAAGCCGTAACCTATAAGGTGCCTTTATCTCTCAATTGACTGTTTGGCTTCATCAGAATCAGTTTAAGAGAAGCAAATATAAGAAAACAAGACATACATGATACATGCAGTGTTTTATACTCAATTAACAGCTCAAACAATGCAAGTTTTCATCTCTCTACCAAGTCTATAAATGATAGCTGCTAATTCAAATTTAGAGATCCCTTCAACGTGATATATGATGCATGATACAATCCAAGTAATTACCAGGTTTTTCATTGAAGTATGAGTGTGCTGAACACCATTCTTAGCCATGTCCATCTCTATAGCATCTATTCTTTTAGTAACTTCCATCTGAGACCACATGGTCCCTTCTTCATATAGAGCAATCACGTTACCGAACAAGGAAAACAGCAGTTCATATGTATAGATGTCTGGCTTGAAGTTCAACTTTTTCATCTTAGCCAGCACCCTTACTGCACGCTCAGGTTGATCCTGCGAGAGTGCAAATTTTCACTGGTAAACAAGAATGCTTAAAGTTGAACTACAACCTACAAATTTTGGAAAGTAAAAAGATATTGAAATTAAACTCACCATTCTGTCACATGCTTTGAGAAATTCATTACAAGGATATGGATATCGACAATCAGAAAGTTCATTCAGGAAAGCTTCAGCCAGATCCAATTCTAAATTTTTGCTACAACCAACTGAAAGAGCCGCTAACGTTGAGTCGTGTGGCTTCAAATCCGTCCCTTGCATTAGTTTGAACTGTTCAAATATCACAACATTATTCTAAAAGTCAATAATGCTAAACCAACGAGTAGAACAAATGAAAATTTGTGGACACAAGGATCAGCAGCATATTCCTACCACACTCATGCCTTCTGTCAACCCTTCTCCGCGAACAAGTGCTCTAACTAAGCCATCATATGTACGAGTTGAAGGATGTATCCCTAACTTTTGCATCTATAAGAAAACAGAAAAAGCACAACTGAGAAATGCGACAAATTGGACTAACGAATAATAAGTATTTGTCAATAAATTAGAGAATCCCCAGAAAGTCTTCTGCTTTGAAACATACATTTTTCTTCTTTTTGTGCAACACTCTACATGAAAACACATTTGATACATCAAGAAAAATAAGAACACAACACATAGCAGGGAGCCACAACCTGCTATTCAAAGATAAACCCCAAGATATAGTTCCTTGGAATTGTCTACATTGTAATTATACTAAATCACAAGATGCTTTTACTAATCTTATAAAATTACTGTTAGACACTTCCTGATCAAGGATGATTAAACAACAATTCAATCCCAAAGTGTTCTGTTGGCTCATTGACTTTAGAAAATAAAGAAGGAATCATATACAGCATCCATATTTTCTTTAGTCGCTTTTAACCCAACGAGTTCTCACTTAGCAGTTCGGTTTCAGTTCTGTTACAGGAGAGAAGCCCGGTTAAGATGACTTTTAGTCCATCGAGTATCTTTCAATAACTACGACAGCTCAGTTCAGCAGCCACCTTCTATTTCCGATTTTGTTTTCAAGATAAGATATGACCATAAACCTAGAAGTGCAATAAATAAACATATAAAGAAAGTTTAAGCATATGACACCCAAGAGGCTCCCCACCTGCAACATTAACTGCTTTGCCAATCCACCATTTTTAGTCTTAGCACATGCACGAAGAAGTTCATCGAATGACAACTTCAGCATTTCCATATCTTGATATACTGAAACTCCGCTAAGTGTACCTCTCCTATTATCAATGCCACTGCAAGTATGTGAATTCATAGGAACCAACTGCTCAGTTTGCTTGCAATCGATGTCTTGTGAGACTAGGTCAAACTTGTAAGGTACTGGAATGTCCAATCTTGGAGAACCCATGCTTCCTTTTCTGACGTTCATGATGTTGTTTTCTTCACTAGTACTGGTCACTGCACCGTGTCCTCCAAAAGCCAAAGTCACCATGTATTGCAATGTTTTAAAAGCAGGTTGTATTTCTCTCAAAGTTGCAAAAGACCAAATAAATTTCTGCAAGGCAACTAAACTAGGGGTATAATATCTTATATAATTCTTCCAAATCTCATGGACTGCATGAATATTTTGCTGCCAAACTGCAAGCTGCACATGAGAAAATGAAAATAGTAAACAATTGGATTTACCAAGGCTAATTCAGTAACATATGCATCGCAGATGTGAACTGGATAAAAGAAATACAAGTTTATTTTAAGTGAATACCACAAATCATCGTTCATTCAAATGGGTATTGAATTTGAAAGACACAGACTCGATATATAATTACTGCCTTTCAATATGAAAAAAGCAGTGAAAGGAGTTAATACTTTCACAAACCTTCAGAAGCTCCATGTATGTAACCTCGTTCTTCCCCACCATTCTACTCTCCATATGATCCAAGCAGAGATTAGCATGCACCATATTACGCATTTTAGAACAGCCTCTCAGCACAGCATTATACAGGGGCAAAAGAGGGTAGACATCATGACACTCTCCAGCATAAGTGACCAAGTTAGATGCCTGAAGAAAGAACAATCAAAATGGCAATCCCAGGGAATTAGGACAACCAACACCAAATGAAATTTGGGAAAATTTTGAAAACCACTTTCCAAGCAATGATTTTGAAAAGAATAGGAGGGAACGGAGAGTAAACACACTAAACGAAAGGAAGGCATTGTTCAAAATTTACTTGAATTAATAAGAGTGAAACACGAGTTGAAATTACCTAATAGCCATCCTATAAAAATACTGATACTAGACTTACAGTTTGTTGAATATAATTATACAGTTTGTTGAAAAAAGCAGTAGCCTCAAAATACAGTTTGTTGAATATAATTATAGGCATCTACCTCCTCCAGATAACCCCCTCTGCAAAGTGCTTTCACCATATGTAGATAGCATATATGATTAGGGCTAACATTATTTTTCTCCATGGCCCTCCAAGTCTCCATTGCAAACTGCAATAACGGGACAAAACAGCTAAAAAGGTTGGGTAAGTCGCTCTCCCATCTTAATATGGCAATTACCACTGCATATAGAACATTGCTATAAAAAGTGTGCAGGCGATTATTCACCCGATACATTGGTTAAGGAGAGAAAGTTAGAAGTTCTGTTCCTGAAACAATTGCAAAGTGTTTTATCTCCTAAATCACGTCTGTAAATTGACCAACTTAATGCACAAGATATACTTTGCTTAAGTGATACGGCAAATACTGACAGATATGTCAATCAACTGCACTTACACTACATTCACTAAAAGTTTCCTTTGCAGTTGAAATAAGGGACCACATATCAGAGCATCAAATATAAGATCCTCAAGTTAATTCCAGTTTTAACAACTCTTTGAAATAACAAATTGGCAAGGCACATATGCTATTTCAGATGTCAGAGTTTTCTAATGGATTTACTTACCAAAGGATCAGGTGACCTTGCACAATGTTTGAGAATATCACTAAAGTCATTGGCACCCAAGGAAACATTCCCATTGCCAAGATCATCAAGCAAATTAGAGGCGATTTCTCTCTTTTCCAAGTTTAGTGAATCAATTATTTGTTGCTGAAGGGATCCTGTACATTTTAATCCTCGAACCAAGAAGTCATAACCTGCACCTGGGACTTCACACATACCGTAAGACATAGAATGTTAGAAAGTAATCAAATTCTTATTATACAACTAATATATTGATGAAGACAATACCAGTAAGAGATATCAAGCAAAGGAAAGCTAACTCAAGAAAATTTAGGTACATTGGCAAGGCACAAATCATTTTACTTTCACTTTATACAAAGAAAGAATCTTGTAGTCGAACTGGCCCGAAGGGAGAGTTTGGTAAAGATATTCGAGTATATGCTAATGAAAAATGAACATCGAATTAACACACAATGCTTACATCTCAAGCAGTAACTTCATATACAAAAAAACACAGCAAAATCAAGCATAGATAGCAAAGAAGAAACATCATACAGAGCACCGAAAAAGCTTCAACTTCTCAACCTTGATAAACCACAAGATCAAATACACACTGGAAACAAACGCAATAAGCAGAAACATTTCGAGTGAAATATACAGAGGACTACCATTTGAAGTGGCGAAAGCTCGGCTGAACCACGAGTTGTGAATAGCTTCTCTTCGTCCCTGACAGGTAGTAACAAGAGAACCAGAAGATCCAATAACAGAGTAAGCAGTTCCATCATTAAATTAGACTAACTAACACTATTGAAGCATGAAAGGATTAGAAATTAGAATCAATCACTTACTTGATTATTCACTTTCAACCTACAAATAGAGTTTGCTATTGACCAGAACGGAATTCTGTCACTGTAATCACATCATTCAAAACAAAACAAGCGGAAGTTAAAAATCAAAAATCCCCCCACACACTGGAAACAGGAATCTAGCAATAATGGGAACAACACTTACAGATGCCTATACATGGCGTCTGTACTCTAGAAAAGCTTCTGAATTCTCTTTGGCATTTGGTTTAGGCGATTACGCTATAGGGAAAAGAATCCGGCTTTTCACTTCCCGGCGAAGGAGGGGAAATGAATCCCGGGCGTTGCTGAGATTCAATTCAAAGACAGAACATGGAAGCTCAATGCTGAAACTCGCTTCCGCCAACTTGCCGCCACCGCCACCGTCGATTGGTGAAGTTTACCGGAGATGAGAAGGCGATACTGTAAATTAAAGAGAAGGAAGGGGGGATCCGGAAAGGGAGAACCGGGCGAGGGACGGCGGCGAACGTGGCGAAGATTGGAGGTGAATTGAATGAGTGTTTGAAGAAGAAGGGTTTGACTGGAGAGCAGAGCGGCTCGGCGAACGTGGTAAAACCACTTATGCTTTTACAAGATCTGCTCCTGTCTCGAGTGTTAAAAGTGTTTATTTTCCTAATACTTCACTCTTATTGTCTAATGGACGTGGCCGACCATCTTGGGGGTGGCAGAGTTTGATTCTTGGTCGTGATTTATTGTTACCGGGGATACGATGGCAGATAGGAACTGGGGTTCAGGTGGACTCGACACAGGATTTGTGGTTGCTAGGATCCGTCCCCCAACACCCACAGCTCCGCTTTGTTGGGATATTTTTGGGTCCGTCATCCGTGGCCGGATTCATAAGTCAGAGGAGATGGAATGTTAGTCTCCTCCGATATTGGTTTACGGATGACTCGGTACGATTGATTCAATCAATTCCACTGCCACGACATCCCCAACCAGACCGTCGTGTCTGGCATCACTCTCCGTCTGGCTCTTACTCGGCTTCGTCCGGTTATGAGTTTGCGATGAAATCACGTCCGGATCTCTTCTCGATGAATTTATCACCTATGGAATCGTCCATATGGCTCTCTGTGTGGTCTTTAGAAATTCAGCCAAAGCTACGATTTTTCCTTTGGAAGATCTTGCACGCATATTACCGACTATGCACGGGATTAAAATTCGGATCCAGTCAGAGACTTTGGACTCAACGTGTCCGGTGTGTTTGGAAGGACCGGAGACGATAGAGCACTTACTCTTACGTTGTCGAATATCTCAGTGTTTTCTTCTGATGTGCTCGTTGCATCCTCCAAACTTTGGGGACACTCATATCTCGATCTATTGGAAGCATCTACTCGCTTTCCAACCACAACTTCAACAGGTTTGGGTCATGGCCAATTGTGACATCTATTAGAATTGTTATTTTGTCCTAATGGGAAATTAACACTAATTAACTCCATTAAATGTGGCAAACTGTGTATAGGCTTCATCAGCTTTCATTGGTTAAAAAAAATACTGGGAAAATATACTAGAGGTGTCCAGTCCACAATCAACAACCCCAGAAATATCAGCTCTCAACATTATTCAGAACATGACACACTAAAGAGTGTTGTTTTGATACTGGTATTTGCAAAACATGTTGTTAAAAGGAGCACAAACCAAAAAAGAAACAAAATCGTCCAGCGGAATGCTGCCATTTCAAGAGTGCGATCAGAATCAACATCGTAACGGGAGTTCTCGAGATGAATCGTAGTCGCGGAGCAATGCAATCTAGGTGATGACGGTGGGAGCATTTCGGCCGGTGTACTCTTGCATTTTGGAGAGCTTCAAAGCGACCTCAACCTGATGGACGTGCATGCCATTTTAATCAGATAGATCATCAAGTTAACCTGAAGGGGAGGGGAGTGTAGTTAAATTACCAGGGGAGAAAGTGCATCTTGAGAATCTCTACCGATCTTCGATGGATCCTTCTCGTACTGTTCAATGTAAAGACGGATGGTTGCGCCCACTGATCCAGTTCCCGAGAGGCGGAAAACCTGCATCCACGCACATGAGGATTGACACTCATAGCATTCGTAACTCTAGATCGGGATTAACCATGTTAAATAGACGAAGCTTACCAGTCGAGAGCCATCCTCGAACAAATAACGAACTCCCTGGTGTGCTGAGATGGAACCATCAACGGGATCTTTGTACTCGAATTCATCAGCGTGGGCGACCTTGGAGACATCCGATCGGATCCCCTTCACAGTCCTGTATGATGAATTGGGTTCCTCAATATGTAAGCATGAACACAAGCAAAAGGCAGTCCTATAGCAAATGTAATTTCTCTAATGAACTAGAAACCCAACACAACTGCTATCTAACAGTAGAGTTTTGAAATTTTGAAGGTGTAGAACATACTCGTTGACTGCAGCAAGATTCGATTGGAGTTTGACCAAATTTGCCATCAGTTCTTTAGCTGCACCTGCATCAACATTCTTCAGAAACCAGATAATTTGGATGTGAGTTTGAGAATCTGTGCTCTGTAGACTAAATAAACCACATATTTAAGAATGTTTTATTCAAGGAAATTTAGTACCTCGTAGTCATATCGAGTATAATAGTGGCGACCATAAGTAGCCCAATGCTTGCGGACTATATCTTCCACAGTCACAAGCTTTCCACCACTGAGATTGTCCTTGTTCTTGTAAGCCAATATGGATAGCCAAGCGAGAACAGCCCAGATTCCATCTTTCTCACGAATATGGTCAGAACCTGTTCAGACACGAAACATAGCCACAACATAATTTTTAGCTTTGCCAAACATCTCACAGGTGACATTACGGGTTAACAGGGCCAGAAACAAACCAGTTCCGAAACTTTCTTCACCACAAACTGAGCATAACCCAGCATCCATCAAGTTACCAAAGAACTTCCAGCCAGTGGGGACCTGAGATAGAATAGACAAATTAGGAATGCACTACAGAAGAGTTTAAAGGGGAAGGTCATTATATCATACCTCAAAGAATTTCAAGTTCAAACTTTTCGCCACAACATCAAGAGCAGCTGATGTTGGCATGCTCCTGAAATGTAAAACAGACCAAATTTAGAAAGTTTTAAAATGATAGGGTATTCGAAAATGATTCATTCTAAATTTCAACGAAGATAACTCATCTAACTAGCAGTCAGAATACCATTACGAAGTTTGGGACATCTAACTTACATGGACAGTGTGAAGTACATTTATGAAATCAAAATTCACAACCTTGGAAACTTCAAACTGGAAGTAGATTGACATCTAACTGATACCACATGGACAGAGTGAGGCTAGCATAAAAATCGAAACTTAGGAAATCTTCCAATTGAAAGTAGATTGAGTGAACAAACAGTCAAGACCATGACCTGGGGGAAAACGTAAAAGCTCTACGAGTGGACAATAGTAACCAAGGTAAAACAGATGCAGAATGTTTCCTCGAAATTCAATTTCACTATCTTTAAAGTTCAGCTTTTACATTAAGGGTAAAGAACCATCAGTTTTGCAATGATAAACTACACAAGTATCTCAATGTCCTTATTTCTATTATGCACAACTCGAAATCGAAGACTCCAAAATCCAAGCTTTAATGTTCTGACATTTAACCAGTTTTAGGGAGTTCAATAGCAACCAAAAATATTGCTTCTCAGCAATATCAAAAGCTAGGCGGAATAAAGAATACTATGATCCTTCAGGACAGAATCTCAAATAATTATGACTTAATTTGACAGGATGAATTATGCTCTGCTGGGACAAAGACAAAGGAAGTTAATGAAAGGACATTTGTCACCTGGCAACTCCTTTCAGTCCAGAAGAGAAATAGGGTATGGATTCAACTGCATTTGCAGCAATGATAGCCACAGAATCTGATGGAGTGACAAAGAACCTGACAAGTTAAACATATCATCAGCAAAATATTTTCCTGTTCAAATCTAAAATATATTTTTCCTTAATATTGGCATAAAATTTAACTGGTACCTTTTACCCAGGATCATGTTACGATCTGCATCACCGTCAGCAGCAGCACCAAATTCTGGTGGTTCACCATTAGTGCTTGATTTTCCTAGCCCCATCCGATCAACTAACTCCTTTGCATACGTGAGATTGGGATCAGGGTGCCCTCCTCCAAAGTCTTCCTGTGATTAGAAAAATAGAAAAATTCCACGTAAAATTCTTAGGATGCAAAAGGTGATTTCTGCTCAGCTAATTAATCGCCATGACCAGGGACAGACCTTGGGTACACAGTTCAACAATGAAGTCTCTTTTGCACCAAGCTCCTCCACAAAAATGCTTTTAGCATAAGCACCGGCAACTCCATGCATTGCATCGTAACTTTGACATAATAACACAGCTCATCAAACAACAACTAAAAGCAGAGTTGAAAGTGCAAAAGTAAGAAGGTCAGATGTCTGCAGCATACCAAAAACTGAAGTTTGGAGATGTTACCAGCTTCTTCATTGACTCGAAGTCAAAAATTGACCTGGAACAGTTAAGAGCATAATCAACATTTTGAAGAACATAAAATCAGCAGTTAGACAGATACATAAAATCAAGAGGACTATCATCAAGAGCTACGTGGTCCGATAAAATAGATATCTCAATCTAAGACCTAAAATGTAAGTACAATTGAGAAGAAGGGCTTACTTCATCAATTTTACATAATCACTAGCACAGTCAAAAACATCCACGTCAAATTGTCCCTCAGGCCCAGTGAAGCTAGAAACAGCAGTTGCAGAAATATCCACCTGAATGCAAAAGAAGAATTGTAAATGATTCAAGTATAACATCGCCAAAGTCTTACAGAAACAATAAATTAAAGGAAGTATAAAACCAAGAGAGAATAGTTACATCAGGAACATCAGAGGTTAGGTACTCCTTTATCTTTGTGGTGTTCTCATAAATCTTATCTGTGATTCCCTCTGGAGCTGGGCCGCCATTTTCCATGTTATATTTGATCCCAAAATCCTGCAAACGAGTAGTTAAAATTACAAGCGAAGAATTGTATAGGCCCCTTAAAATAGTAAGAATTTGCAACCAAGCATGTCTAGCTAGCTAATTGAGATTGATTACTCATGACATTTGCCAAACATGGCTATATTTTGTATTGTCTTGGGGATATAATTTACCCCCTCCTTCTATGGCAAGATATAAATCTAGAGGAGAAAAACAATACAAACTAGTGGTGCTCACCTCGTCGGGGCCTCCTGGATTGTGACTTGCTGTCAATATAAAACCACCTGTTGCCTTGGATCCCTGTAATTGAAGATCATAAAGATGAGCACGAAAATTACACACATAAGTTTAATTAAAATATAATAGGCACAAAGCAATAACTTACATCTTTTCCAACTCGTTCACGTATCACAGCCGAGAGAGCAGGAGTTGAGAGCAATCCATTCTGACCAACCCAAATACGCCTCACCCCATTGGCAGCGGCCATCTTGATAATAACCTACCAATGAAACAAACAAAAAAATTTGGAAATCATGAATTGGCATTTGTCAATGTTTTCTTTTAAAACAACTCTGACTTCACGTTGAATCTTTGCATTAATGAAAATTATATCCCTTTTTATTAATATTAGCCGGTATAATAGATAACCTTGCAGCCAAGACCTAGGTGCTAATACTATCAAACTTAACCACGAACGTTTATATCATGGTAGATATGATATGTCAGTGATGCGAAAATAATTAATGTATCTTGCTGACCATTACAATCTCCAAAATGTGAATGAAAATAAGACTTTGTTCAAAATCAGCAATTCAATTTTTCACCCTGTATATTGAGTCATCATCATACTAATTAATTAATCTCAAAAGGCAGCCTTGTTCAACATATAGACTTGTTCCACAGAATGTTGCTAAACACTAACTGGGCACTAGGAGCACAATTCAATAAAGTTTACATCATTCAGATCATCTTGAATCCTCCACATCTTCAATTGTAAACTTTTTCCTCGCTTAATATAAAAATTAAAGGTGATTGGTCATCAGACAAAAGTGAGAGCTAGAAGAACAAATTTAGCCCATTCAGATGTATGTATGTAGTACCTGAATAGCTTCCTTGGAGTAGTAACGACCATCTCCAGAGACAACAAGAGTAGCACCTGTTCATGGAAACAGACAAAAGGGTTATTACATGTATCATATATCAAGCTTCTTAAAATAGATAGAAATTAGGCTATGCAAAACAGATTCAAATGAGGCAATATAAGCTAGAAAATAATAAGAGATAGGAATTCCTAGAGAGATGTTATTCCCGTAATTGAAGTAAGTAACAACCAGGAGTCCTCTATCAACTAGTCGACTATATAGTATAAATCCTTCGGCCAATCAACCATTCCTGGCCAGCCCACACAGAGCTTAATCATGCCAAACAACAATGAACCTAAAAACACAAAAGCAGCTTGCTCTACCAAGATGAATTTAACAGCTCTGCCTGGTAGTAAATCACAATAACACAATTTGGCGACCTCTAATGGTTTTACTCCATACATCAGCGGATCAGGCACAACTTATAAACATGAACAGATCTCAACTGATCTCTGAACATTGGAGCTCAGGAATGGGAGATAGCGACTTTTCATCCTAGTACCAGCCATACAAGAAACAAAAGGATAAGCAGTTGACTACTTTGATGTAAACGTCAATCACGGACATCAATCGAATTCATAGCAGAAACGGCAGAGCAGCTTAACGTAAAACAACCAGCAATGAGCAAACATACCTCTCACTTTCTCTGCCGTGAGTGCGTTGAATGTTGATTGAACGAAATTTTCCAGGTAATGTTGTTGCATGAACACTTTCACCTGCAACAAAAGAATTAAATTATTGTAAATCAAAATAAAAAAATACTAACATTTGACTGTTGGAGAATGGCAATAAATATTATACATCAACGCAAAATTCTCGAGTATCTGTAGCGTAACCATACTAGACATCAGTAACAAACGATGCGTCAGTCACCATTAACAGAGCCATACAGACTTATAGACATCAATATGAATATTAAGATCTACATCGAAGCAGAAACATCAACTAGCTTCAGATCCAACTGATCAAATCAGCAAGACCACAAGAGTCATCCAACAAACAACAAAATGAAAAGCCAAAAAAAAAAAAACAATTCAATGCAATTGTCCATTCTGAGATCACACTAAACAAGATCTAATATCTACAAATATACATGTTCGATCCGATCTAATTCATACTGCACAAAACAAGCAAGCAACAGATCCACATTCTACAATCCAACACTCCACAACCGGACTCCGATCCGATGCATGACGCGCATCCAAACTTCCAGCACGAGAATATAAACTAAGAAATGCGAGACGCAACAACGAGAGTTACCTTCTTGCGGAGGCCAGAGGTTCCAGGCTTCTGGCCATCGATGGGCGAAGACTGTACGGTGGAGACCTTGAACACCATTGCTTCTTATGATTTTCTTCCCCTGCAAGAGATTATCGAGAGATCAGAGGCTGCCGGAGCGAGGAAACAGAGAAAGAGAAATGAAGAAGGAGAGGGAGTTGAGATTACGCTAAGCGATGGGAAATGAGCGTTTCAGGGGAGAGTGACGATTTTGCTCCTCTGTTGCTTTGTGAGGCTTTTATAATTCTGTTTTTCGAGACAATTAGATCCAGAAAACAAAGGAAATACAGAAACAGGCAGATATCTCGGAGACACGTGGCCGAATCTGGTAATGGTATAGAGAATCATTCGTTTCCAAAAAAAAATTTTAATTTTTTTTTTATTACATCTGTTTATTTTTCTTTCAACTAGGGGTGGCAGTCTCAACCTGAAACCCGAAAACCTACCCGTAATCGACCCGGTCAACGCGGTTTTATAACCAGACTGACCAAATAACGGGCCGGAATCGGGCGGTTAAAAAAAAACGGCCAAATATTAGGGCGGTTATTGGTCCGCCAGATAACCGGGCCGCCCGGCCGAATGCCACCCCTATATGGATGACTTGACGAGAGTTGGGATCATCACATCGTTATGTTTTAAATTATTTTCTTCGAACTCTTAGTATTCGCAATTTCGGATGTTAATTAGTTATTATTAAACAGAAGTATTTTTGTTATTATTTTGGGATTTCAGATTTTTAGTTTTCGGATTTAATTATTTGGTTAGTTGTTTAGTATTTCAGAATTAATTTTTATTAATTGTGTCACTTAATAAGTTAGTACGAAGTACGAACTAAATTATGAAATTAACATATCCCAAATTAAGTGCTATAATTGAAATAACAAATTATTTGGGCTACTAAAACCCATAATTATGCAGCCCAATTGGGTTTGGAAGCAGTTGGGCTGCATTTGGATTCGAATTTGGGCGGCAAATGTTGGGCTTCAAGCTAGGCCGGGTATAACCGGTGGTGCCCGCCCGCCCGTCGGCCACGGTCACGTAGGAAAACAGAACGACTAGTCCGGGTCGGGCGGTTAAAAAAAAGGCCAAATATTAGGGCGTTATTGGTCCGCCAGATAACCGGGCCGACCCGGCCGAATGCCACCCCTACTTTCAACTGTAAATCTTCAGTTTTACTATTTTCTTTCTGTTAGTCCATTTTCTATAGGAATCAATGATTTGAGTTCTTAACCGAGTAACCGATCAATGGCGAAAAACATGTATAGTTTAAATCTCACGCTCGTATCTGGAAAGGAGCTCCAATTTTTCAAATACAATTCCCAGCGGTCCAATTCCAATGACCAATTCCGTCATCCAAAAGACGATATAGTTTCAAATATCACATCTTTACCACATTTAGCATCTACGAGTAAAGATCTCAATGTTTGGACGAAATATCAATTCGTTATCGAGATCTTTACCAAGCCATTGTTTTGCTAAAAGAACGAAACATTGAGTGATTGATTTGTTAGCTCACCCAAACCGAAAACGCTTTTTACTCGAATTTGAGTAGATAACACTCATAACATTTCTGCACAACTCATCAAAGAATTAATTGAAATCTGTGTGCTATACAACCTATAAAATCAAGATGATCATCAGAAATTTGACCTACCTAAGTGTCAGCTATCCAGATTACACATTAGTAAAGCTTCAGCTTGACATAGGCCGTTTCCCATGCGGGTCAGGTCTCGAGACTGAATAAGCTGAAGCTGAAGCTGAAGTTGATGAAGCAGCAGCGGTATTAGTACTAGTACTACTGCTGGGGCTCGAATCAGACCCACGAGAACCGAAATGGCCAGATGTCCCAGCAGTTGAAGACATTCCTGTGTGGGGCCTATGCGATCTTCTATACCGTGAACCGGGCATCACCGGCCTTGTTGGTTCTTCCAAATGGCCGGGTTTCTTGGATAGCCAGAGAACTACCTGTCGCATAGTTGGTCTCGTGTTGGGCTCCCCTTGTGTACAGAGCAGTCCTACGTGGATGCAAGTCTTTACCAGTTCGGCAGTTGCTGATGTTACTAATGTTGGGTCCATAAAGTCCATGCTCTTGCCGTCTTTGTAGAGTTTGTATGCCTGCAAAGTAGAACGATATAGTAGATCGGTTGGAAGATGTATCGAATGTGACATAGAATGAACAGCAAAGGTCGAGGAACTTACCCACTCGAGTAGATTATAGTTGGCATTTGCGAAAGTTGAATTCTTCTGCCCACTGATCAGCTCCAGGACCAAAACGCCAAAGCTATATACATCAGCTTTCACTGATAGGCGTCCATGCATGACATACTCTGGAGCCATATAACCACTGTTACCAAACCATAAGCAGCGTTCAATTACGTCATTAGTACTCTAGAACACGAAACTATCTCAGGTGTTCTATCGGGGAAAACATACTTGGTACCAACTACACGAGTGTTGACGTGTGTTTGATCTTCGGGGAAGAGGCGAGCCATGCCGAAGTCTGCAATCTTAGGTATCCATCTGTCGTCGAGCAAAATGTTGCTAGCTTTGATGTCACGATGGATGATGACGTTGTGTGAGTCCTCGTGGAGGTACTGCAGGCCCCGAGCAATGCCCATTATTATGTCGAACCTTTGCTTCCAATCGAGATGTGTTTTACTATTGGACTCTGCATCAATAGCATCAAGGCAAAAGATTATTCATGATTCTTTTTTCTTCTCAGCTTTTACTTGGTATTAAGAAGCAAAGCTTAGCAGGGACTGATTCTTTTATCAGGGGAACTAAAAATACAGTTGTACAATGGTTGGAATGAAAATTTCAAACTTAGGCCGTTTGGTTGATGGAATTGGGTCTGGGAATTGAGACCCAATTCCCGGTCCATTGGGAATTGACTCAAATATTTACACTACAATTCTCATTGGGCCGGGAATTGAAATCCAATTCCCAGACCCAATTCCATCAACCAGAAAGGGGAACACATCAAGTTCATACAACTGTTTGCAACTTTTCATTGCAAAGTCTTCCCACACCTTGGAAAAATCAATACCGAATACCAACTCCGAAGAGATTAAAATTTTGGAAGAAACAAAGCCAAGAGTGTTCCCATGCAGCCCTAGAGAACTCGTCAAAACAATATGTTACAGCCAAGATCAAAGAATAAACAGCTACTAAACCCGAAAGGTACTTACTGAAAAGAAGCTTGTCAAGGCTCTCGTGAGCAACGTACTCGTAAACTAGTAGCTTCTCCATGTCATGAACGCAGTAGCCTAACAAGCTCACAACATTCCGGTGTTGGACCCTCGCTAACAGCTTCGCTTCAGTGGTGAACTCCGTATTCCCTTGCCTAGAGCTGAGGGATAGCCTCTTCACTGCAATCTCTCTACCATCACTCAGCTTTCCCTGGTAACAAAAGCAGCTTAGAAGTTAGGTGCAGTTAAGCTATCCTATGTAAGATACTCAGCAACAGTAAGATATGATCTTCAAGCACAATTACACTACAGATAAAACAAGTTTCTTTATCATTATAACATCAGTTCCTGCAGAGAATCGGCATGTTTGATTCAGTTCTTCATGTACATTCCAAGATCAAGGATGATCATGAAGTCAAAAGTTCGTAAAAGACATACAATTTGAACAATTCCAAAACTCCCCAAACACTACAGGAGGTGCAGGAAATGGCTAACAGCAACAGACAGTAGAACAGCTCAAGAAAACTCCAAATGCATCACAGAATCGCCTGAGAAATTGCTGCAAGAACAGCCTCAAACAGCCACCAACTATAACAGGAAACCCAAATGGGAACCATCCCATAAACCAAATCCAGCTAATCATCACACTAATCACCAAGGGAAACCCTAATTAAGAAGATGCAAGAGAGGAAAGTCTTACTGTCTCACCTTGTAAACAGGTCCAAACCCACCTTCACCAAGCTTGTGAGAAGGATGGAAATCCTTGGTAGCTGAAACCAAAGTCTGGAATGCAAATTGCTTCCTCTCCTGTGCAGCAATCTTCTCCAAATCCCCTTCATTCTCTCCATCTAAAAAAAGGAGAATTCAGCAAATGGAAGAAAGGAAACCGATTGGGATTTCAACAAAAGTACCTTTTCTGGAACCGAACTTGAAAGGCTTCATCAAATTGTGGAGGAAGAAGCTCTTGGGCTTGGACATTGTTTAAGAAAGGAAAAAAGGCTGCTACTTTAAGGAATCCCAGATGAGAACTGTTGGATGCATCTGTGAATTCAAGATGGAGAACTTCTTTTCGCCTTTGTTCCCTGTTCTTGGGTTGCAGAGAGCGCGTTTGGGAGAGGTGGGGTAGAGGGAATTGACCTGGAACAAGGAAATTTCGGAAATTTAAGGAATGAATCATAGATAATGATGATGATGATCGAAGTAAAAGATAAAAAAGAAACTAACACGAAGGTAGCTGAAATGGTTTTACAGTGTGTGAAAGGTGCTGACTTTTCTGAAGGGTTCATGTACTGTTCAACGAAACGTGCTGAGGAGATTGGACTATTTTGCGTACCCATCTCTTCGATTACCTGTTAAGATTAGAGGTCGCCAAATTGTAAGATTTTCAAACTTGCAAAGGATTTATATACAAAATTTGTGATCAAATGTTATTCCTATTCGGTTTTGACTTCGGTTTTTCAGTTGATTTGTGATATCACAATTGTGGATACGACCTTAGTAGTTATCTTATGTTAGTTTTAATTGGTCTTGATGTTGCATGGAGCTCTTTGTTGTGTTTGTAGACTTTTGATAACGGTTTCTGAGTGATTGAAGGCACCAATAGATGGTTTCTCGAACAACCAACAGTTCGAGAATGAATGGGTCTTCAACAAAGTTGTTGAAGGATCTACTGCTTGCGAGATGGCACCTCCCTTACCTTATTCAACTGTACTGTCAAGGTGGATCTTCTAATTAATGTGGCAGATTGATTGAGCATCTTTTTATGAAGAAACTAACGAACAAACTTGGTTGTTAATTAGTTAAGTCGACTACAATGATAAAGTAAAATTGAGTGTTTTGTGATGTATGGAGCAAACTATTAACTTAACAAAGCAAAGGAAGTAATAATATGTTCAATCTCGACCATTCAGCATCTCATAAAGTTTGCCACTTCAGAAGCATTGGCGTGTGATTTTACCTCCATTGTCCACTTCAGAAGTATTGGGTCGGTTTTTCAATTCGGTCGAAAACCGACCAAAATCAGTTGGTTATGACCGACCAATTTCAATTTTATCTAATTCAAAATTGGCCACAATCATGACTCTGGTGCCAAATTCGGTCATTAACCGAATTTGACCAATAACCGATCATTAGTCCAAAAACATGAATTAAATGTGCAAATTAGAGAGAAATAAGTGATTTAAATGTCCAAACCAATAAATTAATACCCATGATTAAATGCCCAAACACATGATTTTTAAATGTCCAAAGCCATATAATATTGTTCAAAATAATGTGAATTCGATTATGGTCATGATTGATTGAATTCGGCCAAGATCACGGTTTTTTTTTCAAAATCAAATTCGGTCATCAACCAAATTTTGTTCAATGTGACCGAACCGACCAATTTCCCACCTCTTATCACAACGTGCGAGTCCAATAACATTTGTACCTGTATGTACACTCTCTCCCAAAGCTAACGTAATCTTGTTACAACACCTTTCAACTCATCTCCAGTAACCAAGTAAATCTCTAAACTAACAATGTACATTACAAAATGATGATCATAAAAAATCAAGCCTCGTACAACTGCCTCAATCGATAAAAGCAACTCATTCAAATTGTCGCTAATAAATACTTAACCATCACATTAAAACCTTAAGAAGATGTCATTTATTTGACCTAATCGTTGCCTCCCAAGCCGAGGAGTGGTAAACCTTACGGCTTGGGTGTGCCCTTAATTTTTTTGAATGCTTAGCTATCTCCAGCGCTCATGCGGGAGTTATCTACCAAAAAAAATCATCTGGAATGCATCACAATCAATAAAAATTTAATTTTTTTTGCTCGATCCACCTCACATGAATTTCTATAAACAACATTCTGCAGAATCTATTTATAGTGTGAGGTAGATAGATACCGCATCTGATCCCTTTTCTGTAAGGAACAGATTCATTCCAGAGTCAATCGATTTAATTACCCTTTTCTTTCTCTGTTATAACAAAAAAACACAGATCACAAATCATAATATTTGGCAGAGCTGAAAGAAATGGATCAGCAGATGCTTGGATTGCTCCGATTGAGGATCAGGAGAGGGAGAAACCTCATCGTTCGAGATCTCGGTCGTGATAGCAGCGACCCTTACGTTATCGTCACCTTCGGATCGCAGGCCTGTACTTACTAACCTTTTCCCCTGCTTTCGTTTCCTTTGTTCATACTTCTGCTGTTACTAGTGGTATCTTGTTCCCTGTTTTGTGTATCGCGGGACTGATCTTTTGATTATCTGATGAATTGGGTTCTCTGGATTTCCTGTTCTTTCTTCTGGGTTCATGGCCGATCCATCGATTTTCGTTGTTTGATTGTTGATATGCGGTTGAGATAGTGATTTCTTTTTGTGACAGAGTTTGGTGTTGATGTTGATGTTGATGTTGTGAATTGTAATCTGTCCAAATCCGTCCATGGCGGCAGATGAGTGTTATTAAGGTGTTATTTATGGTTGATAGTTATTCATGTGTTATTCGTATGTTACTCGTGAGATATTCGGCTGTTAATTCATCAACAAATAACATATGACATGAGTAACACGGTGTTGCTCGTTTCTTATTCTTGTGTTGTCCGTCAATATGGATACCATATAAGTAACAACTAATCACAGATAAAACCGTTGTAACACTCAGTTCGTTGCAACGAACGAGTTTGGCCGTCGGCACAGAAGCCAAACTAGTAATGGGGCCTTCACATTGATCTTGGTTATGCATGTCTTTCTGACTCTCTCTTACTCTGGTCCTTTGATGCAGAAGCTGAAGAGTAGAACGGAGAAGAATACATGTAACCCGGAATGGAAAGAGGAACTCACCCTTTCCGTCAAGAACCCTAATCTGCCAATCCAACTTGTAAGTTCAAACAAAGTTTCGTCGTTCGTTTCGTTCATCTCAGCAATCGTGGTCATAACTAGAATCAAGTATATACTGTCCTGGTTTTTGACTCATTTACCGGCAGACTGTTTACGACCATGACACGCTCAGCACTGATGACAAGATGGGAGAAGTGAGCATCGACCTGAAACCATACGTGGAAGCACACAGAATCGGGGCGAAGAACCTTCCTGACGGATGCTGCCTCAAGATCGTCCAACCCACAGAACATAACTTCCTAGCAGACGAGAGCCGCATAACTTGGCACGACGGCAAGCTCCTGCAGGACATGATTCTGAAACTGCAGCATGTCAAATCCGGTGAGATCGACGTCCAGATTGAGTGGCTCGATGTTCCCGGTTGCAAGGGTCTCATCTCCCATGACGGTGAAGTCAATGTCATGGAATAACAAGTTGGTCTATATCGACTGAGCCTCGGAACAAGATACTGCCGTCACCTGCTGTTGTAGTAACTCGTAAGATAGGAATAAACGATCACCGAACGCCTTCCCACTGTTGTACGAGGGTTAGGCAATGTGTTGCATTGTAGAACTCTGTATCTTTATCATAAGGAACTATATAACTATGTATGCTTTCGACTCAAATCAACATCGAGATAAGGAAACGAAAGACGAGAGCTTTGTAAACAGTATAAAACCAGTCAATCAATTTTCATTCATTTGGTAAGTTGAAAGAGACACAAAAGAACAAACCCTAAATTAACTTAGATCACCTCATCTTTATTATCTCTTCTGCTGACCAAGATATAAGAACAGCCTATTTTCTCAAGATCTATGTGAACCAAATCAAACCAAACCAAATCGAACTAGGGTTCCTGAATTAAAGTAAGAAAAAAAAACAACTTTCTAGCTTGCTCCTTTAGTTCAGAATTAGAGAGGGTTCAAAAGTACAAAGAAAGGCATCACTGAGCAACTGGATTTCAGTAAGAAAGCTGAGAGTTGAGGAATACAGACAGCTTCTTAAAGTCCCAGTCCTCCAAGTTCTGGGACGTGACGGCAGCACCTACGGCCAATGCAACGACGACGAATGCCATTCCTTTCAAGCAGCCGTTTCCGCGAGATAGCTTGCCTTGTATAGCCTTGCAGTACTTGTCTGCTTCTTTGTAGAGAGCCGAGTCTGCATCGTTGTGTCCTTTTGCCATTGCCTTGTCGTTCTACAGAGAAGAACGATGATACAAGTAGATAAGTTTAAGCGTTTCGAGATTCTAAAGCAGAAGAGATGGTTGTTATCAGGGTCGATCTACCTTTTGCCTAAAATCTCGGATAGTCTCCCTGAGAGGATCGAAAGGAGCCAATTTCTCGGAATGATCCTTCCATTGCTCGGAAAGCCTTCTAAGAACGGCAACGCTGGCTTTTAGGTCGTCTTGATAGACCTTAACCTGTTTCCGAATTCATGTAAGGAATTTTCGAGAAGAGATGATAAAGTGACTTGTATTCCAACGAACAAGAGATTAATAGTGATGACTCACCCACTGCTTGTAGCACTCAGGATTTTGTGTGAAGCACCAGATGGAGATGCCAGCGGCTTCCTTGGACAGCTCTGGATTGCCTGTCATAAAAATTCAAGGGTTAATTTAGCATTGGAAAGCTATGAACTTGTTATATAATTCAGGCCATAGGAATTTATAACGTACTTTCCCCAGCTGCTTTCAGAGAGAAGCTCAATGTCTGCTGTGCTACTTGTCTCATAGCTTTACTTCCAGCAACGCCAGCAAGAGACACCTCTTTCAGGGTAGGGTATATTGCTTCGAACCTCTCAGTCGCCTGCATGACATGATGTGACAAGCAGCATCAGTAGAATGATCACAAAATCACAGGGAAAAAATCATTTTGTCAAAAAGGAAAACATATATATCAATAAAATAGTAGCTCCATATGTTAAGGAAACAGTAGTAGTATTACTAATTCGAGAGCGGTTAAATGCTTGCAGCTTAGGTTAGCTTTTCATTTGCTCTGTGTTATAAAGTAATTCGTTCATGTTCATACCCAACAAGAGTTCATATGTAACTTCTTAATACTCAACAAGTTCAAAAATGAAGATTTACGAACTTAGTATCAGGCACCCACCTTCACCCTAGTTGAAGATGTAGGAAAGGTAACTCTTAGCAACATCTCCAATGCAGTAGGTGGAACTAGACGTTCCCCTTTCCTAACGGCACCATTTAGTAAAATTGTCCTAGCTTTTGGAGCAGCTAAAATCCTGGATACCAAAAAGATATATTAGAACCGAAGACTTCAAAGCGACAAGTATAAGAAATTACTCAGGAAGCTGACATACTTCTCCACCAGTTGCAATATTACATCCCTAGACAGAGGATTGGAACTTTTGCCGCTCACTAAGGGCAAAAGGTTATGTGTCCAAGAGAGCAACCCAACAGCTAAGTCTGCTTGAGCGGCCTACAAAGAAACAAATGATTAGAGTTTGAACAAGCTACTGCAACAAAGTGCTACCACTAAAAATAACATGACCTGCTTACCTGTGCAATGGTCCAAGCAATAACTTGAAGTTTGTCTTGCCCTTGATACTTTGAAGATTCTTTCAATGTCGGCAATACAGTGACCAATGAGTCAGGCTTCCGTCGCAAGACCATCGCTAAAACCACAAAGATGGCAACCTGTATAATGCACGATGAAATGAACCATGTCAGAATCATTTTTGACACATACTAAAACACAAAGTCTCATCATTTCAAATGGAAGGAAAGGTGGAAAGTAGCTGAGCACAGTAGACTGATATGACAGGAACTAGAACTAGAAAGTACAAAACCAACTTCTGCAAGAGACACATTCCCCTAGTGCAAGTCTACTACAACCCTATCTCGTCAGCATTGCAAAAAATTGAGACCTTGAATCAGCAAAGGCCACCTATGGCTAAAATAGGAATTGGAGGATCTGAAAACTAAAAAGAGCACAATGACTTTGAACTGTCAAGAACTGAAAATATCATTTGAGTTTGTATTTAGTGATGGTCAGAATCATTGTTTGCAGATATAACAGCAAACACAGACTATCTACAGACGAATTCCATCTTTATCGAGCAAATCCATTGGTTAACTAGCTCTCTCTCACAGTCAAACTAGATTGCAAACATAACCTGAGCTGTTCAAGTTTATACACAAGCATACAGACATGATCATATGGAACGACTTGATCTTGACCTAAAAAATGTAACTCTTCCCACTGATGCAAGGAGAATATGGTGCAATATAGCAGGTGAAAGCACAAAGTATAAATGACATCAATGACATTATGGCATCAATGACAATGTAGCATAAATAGGCAAAGCAAAGTAGCTTCAACTATCTGATAACACTTAGGCAAGCAACAGTTAGGAAAAATAAAGAGAGTGAAGCAAGTATAAGATCATCCAACTTACTTGGGACTTTGACGATGCTTGTTGCCCACCCTTCTTGGCAGCTTTGGGACCGACATTCTGGCTTGCCAAATCTGCAAGGATACTGTCCAGACACCATAGTACAAAGGAACCAAGTGCCTCAACTGAGCGTTGAGAAATCCAGTCAATTGATGTCTTATACACGGGTTCTGAAATGTAAGACAGAGGAACCTGTACGAAAACGTCTCAGTTAATTAATCTTCTAATAGTTGAAAATTAAAGAGGAAGAATCAACCTAACAGTGGTAAAAACCATCTAACAACAGCAGACAAGTTTCAGAACTGTAAATCCTGCTATGAACAAAAAACAAAGATTCTCAGCCACCACAAAAGACCACACAGAAACAAGTAGCTGAACGTAAATCAAACGGCAGATGGCTGTGAATGCCTTGAGCGATAGGACTTGTAGAGCTCAATTAAGATGCATCATATACAATCTCATTCCAAAGAAACGTGCAATATCACATGCCCATCTACTCAGTTGACTAAGATAAGCAGATAAACCAAGTGAGGACCACAAATGAAATCATTTTCCAACAGCATATCCACATCTCATACGAGTTATTCATTTTCAAAGAGAATTGCTAGTCAGAATCAAAAGTGAGAGGAATCTGTATCACCCACGTCTACAATTTTGGTGATAGGGTTCTCCCTGAACAATTTCACCCATGGAAACTGTGCTGAGCTCACTCCGGTGAATGCCCTCCCAAAATAATCCGCAAATCTCATTAGCTGTATCTCCTGCTGTCCCTCAAACGAAGCCTTCACAAATGCAAGGATCTTACATAAGCACATCACCAAAAATCCAACAGATCGAGTAAAATTCTGACACAAAATAATCGGAAGAGCATACTAACAGATATATCGAGAAGGAATGCCGCGAGATCGGACTCGTCGATCTTAGCAGCGGCTTCAGACACAGTGATCTTCGGCTTCTTAGGCTTCTTCTGCTTCACCTTCTTCTCCTCCCCCTTCTCATTGACTTTCGGAGCCCTAGCATCATCGCTATCATCATATTCGTCATCGTCATCATCAGATCGATCCCTCGATCTCCCGGAAGCCGCGTTGGCAGTGGATGCCGCAATCGCAGATCTCTCGGCTTCCAAAATCCTCCGGCGCCGCTCCTCCGATTGCTCCTCCAACGATCGAAACACGTTCGCCTTCTCACCTACCGCCACCGTTCCGTTGATTTTCCCGGCGGCGGAATCCGCTGCACCAGGCTTCTGCTTGCGATGCTTCTTGGCGTAGGTCACCTTCTGCCAGCCGTGATCGGGATTCTCCATGGCCTTAGAGGCATCGACGGCGGCAGCGATCTGCTGATCTTCGGTGGCGAACGAATACTCCATACCTGTTCTTCTATTTGTTCGTTGGAAAAGCTTCGGATTTCAGTGTATTGAGTTCAGGCAAAAAAAACACGAAAGAGTCTGAAACAAAATGGAAGCAGTCGAACCTTAAATAGCGGAGCGCTCGAAGAAGAGAAAAAAGGATAATATTTTTATGGGAAAAATAGCACTTTGCCCCCCTCTACTTTTCCAACTTAACAAATAACCCCTATACTATAAATCGCTTGTTTTATCCCCTCTTACTTTGACCACTTTTCCTTTTAGGTCCTTCTGTTCCAACTTTCGTATTCGTAATGTTAATTGATGCGCATTCAGTACACCACGTTAGCTCCAATAGCCATGTATTAGTTTACTAAGCGTTTTTTATTAGGAATATACGTATATATATAGTTAGATAAGATGAAATCGACGAATAAAATGTGATTTTATAATCATTCGTATTTCACCATACTCTTCATGATGCCTCCCCAAATTACCTCCTTAACCGACTCTTCATCTCTTACCTCTGATATCTCTCTTTGTCGGTGTGTGGATGTGCCAAGATTTAATGTTAAAAAGATAAAAGTTGAAACAGAAGGACCCAAATGGCAAAGTGGTAAAAATAGAAGGGGTAAAATAAGTGATTTATAGTATAGGGACTATTTGTTAAGTTGGAAAAGTATAGGGGGCGAAAGTGCTATGTTCCCTTTTTATTTTCCATAAAAAGGCCAAGGTTTGACTTCCCTTTTTCGCCTCAAACAAGGCACCGAATTACGAGTCGCCCACTGGTAAATTCATTGTATTTTTATAATAAAATGATGTGCTTTTTAGGAATAAAAATGTTGTGTTTGGTTGTGTTTACCTATGCTTATAAATCTTAAAATTCTGTAATATCTGAACTTAGGTCATGTTTGGAAGTCTGATATTTAGAACACAGTTTTTTAGTGGAGATTGTATAATGTGGGAGATTTGATAAGAGATAAGGTTTAAAAGGCCTTTATTACGATAGTTAAACCTCAATATTTATACATGCTGAAGTATCCATGTTTTTATACAAGTATTTATGACACATGTAAATGTGTTCGCTGATTATAAACAGTATGCAGCCGTTCATTGATTTATTCATACAGTACGCAGAGTAGCGCAAAATTGAGGTATGTGTTTTATTCATAAGTCGGCACATGTCTCAGCAATGCTTTTGAACCTAACAGTTGTCTTTCGGTGGTCGGACGTTACAGCGACCACAAAATGTTCAAAATCTTTGAATGCAAATCTTCTAAATGGGCGGCGTGTTTTTATACAAATATTTATGACACCTGTAAATGTGTCTGTCGATTATAAATAGTATGCAGATGTTCGTCGATTTAGGCGAGCGCAGAGTAGCGCAAAATTGAGGCATGTGTTTTATCCTTGAGCGAGCACATGTCCAAGCAATGTTTTTGAACCTAACAATTGTCTTCCTTGTCGGCGGCCGGACGTTACAGTGACCACAAAATGTTCAAAATCTCAGAATGCAAATCTTCTAAACGGGCGGCGTGTTTTTATACAAGCATTTATGACACCTGTAAATGTGTATGCCGATTATAAACTGTATGCAGACGCCCGTCGATTTAGGCGAGCGCAGAGGTGCGCAAAATTGAAGCATGTGTTTTTATCATTGAGCGGGCATATGTCCGGGCAATGCTTTTGAACATAACAATTGTCTTTCTTGTCGGTATCCGAACGTTACAACGACCACAAAATGTTCAAATTAATGAATGCAAATCTTCTAAATGAGCGGCGTGTTCTATACAAGCATTTATGACAACTGTAAATGTGTTCGCCGATTATAAACTGTATGCAGACGCCCATCGATTTAGGCGAGCATGCACAAAACCGAAGCATGTGTTTTATCCTTGAGCGGGCACATGTCCAAACAATGCTTTTGAACCTGTAGAGAATCTCGGAGTTAATTGCATATATTATTATTATTATATTAGTTATGTAATTAGAGTAAGTATTAATTACTAGTCTCCTAAATAGGTAGGTCTCTTATTCCTAGCAGTATATATATATGTATCGGCAGCTTTTCTAATATACATACAATTCTCATAAACTCTATATGGTATCAGAGCCTTCTCTGACCTAACCCTTCCGCCGCTGAAATTTTTGTTCCCAGCAGGCCTTCTTCTTCTTCTTCTTCTTAATCTGTCAAACCAATATCAATGGTGACAGAATCAAACCCGAGTGTTACTAGCAGCCCCACAATGATGCACCTGGATGTTCCTCGAGCACCGTGGCACCTGCAACTGACTACTCCGGAATCCTCACCACACATAAGTTGGATGGGAAGAACTACCTCCAATGGTCTAGAACCGTGGAGATGCATATTAGAGGCCGAAGCAGAGGAGGGTATCTGACTGGAACTACCAAACAGCCAGAACCTGAAGATCCTCAGTTCGAGACCTGGAATGACAATGACAACCTGGTGAAAACTTGGCTGATCAACTCTATGATGCCGAGCATTGGAGAGAACTTTCTGCTCCATTCAACTGCTCAAGCAATCTGGGAGGCAGCCCGCACCACGTACTCTACAGTTGACAACTCATCAGCCCTATTTGAGGTTGAAACACAATTGTTTCACCTAAAACAAGGGGACAAGGATGCAACTGAATACTTCAACATGCTAGGACGATATTGGCTCCAACTAGACATGTATGAGACTCACAACTGGGACACACCAGCTGATCAAGCAAGATTCAAGAGGTATATTGAGAAGAAGAGAACCCTATATTTCCTCTTGGGGCTAAATCAGAATTTGGATGATGTCAAGGGACGAATCATGGCAAAACAGCCCTTCCCAACTCTTACTGAGGCATTCTCAGAAATAAAAAGGGAAGAGAGCAGGAGGCAGCTTATGAATCCCGAGACAAAGACCCAAAGAGAGAGCTCAGCGTTGGCTGTTCGAAGTCACCAAAGACAAAAACAGCTGCAGTACAATGCAACAAAGGATCAAGATGAGGATGTCCCTGTTTGTGATCACTGTCACAAACAGTGGCACACCAAAGCTGAGTGCTGGGAACTAGTGGGGAAACCAGCTGATTGGAAACCTCGTCATGAGAGGAGAAGAAGGGCTCACATCGCTACCTCTGAGAAACAAATTGCTGAACCTGAAACTGAGTCAGGCCCCTTCTCTAAAGAGCAAGCCAATGCATTGGAAAAACTACTTGCTAGAGCCTTAAGCAAGAGTCAACCTCAACAGCAGCCAACTACAGAGACATATAGTGGATTATTTGCTAAACAAGGTAATCACTCAGCCTACTTAGTGAATTCCCAAGATTATGTGAACTGGATAATTGATTCTGGGTGCTCAGACCACATGACTGGGACTAAAGGGTTATTGTCTGAATATCAAGAGTATCCTACAAAAGCAGGGGTTAGAACAGCTGATGGAAGCCTCTCCCCAGTTGTAGGCATCGGTAGGGTTCGATTGAGTAGGACAGTTGAGCTATTCCCTGTACTCTATGTACCTTCATTGCACTGCAACCTAATCTCAATTAGTCAAATCACTAGAGACTTAAATTGCAAGGCTGTGTTCAGTTCTAATCGGTGTTTTCTACAGGAGGAAAGCTCCGAGAGGACGATTGGAACTGCTGAACTCCAGGAGGACCTATTCATCATTAAGGGGCCAAACGGAGAGAAAAATTCAGAAGAGCAGAGGACTGCCTTAGCTGCTAATAGTTTTGATAGTACAAATAGCCAGATTATGTTATGGCATAGTAGATTGGGACACCCAAGTTTCGGTTATCTTGAAAGATTGTTGCCTCATTTATTTCGGAATAAAAGTTCTAAGGATTTACGGTGTGAAACATGTGTCTTGGCTAAACACACAAGGAGTGTGTATTCAGCCCTCAACTACAAACCCTCACATCCGTTTGCAATTATACATAGTGATATTTGGGGCCCTACACGGATCAAGAACATCAATGGTGCTAGGTGGTTCATCACATTCATCGATGACCACACTAGAACCACTTGGACTTTTCTCATGAAAGAAAAATCTGAAACCACCAAAGTGTTCCAAGAGTTTTATGAGATGATCCTCACTCAGTTCAAGACTCAAATCCAAGTTCTAAAAACATATAATGCTCACGACTATTTCAATACTACACTCGGACATTATCTGTCTCAACGGGGTATTATTCATTGCAGCTCTTGTGTGGATACCCCACAGCAGAATGGGATTGCAGAAAGAAAGAATAGGCATCTCCTAGAAACTGCCAGAACATTGCTGTTTACAACATCAGTACCCAAGTATCTATGGGGAGAGGCCATCCTAACTGCCACCTACTTGATTAATCGACTTCCAAGTCGAGTTATCAACTACAGAACTCCTAAGGATCTACTGCTGGAGGCATACCCTCATGTCAGAGCCTATCTCTCTGACCTGAATGCACGTGTATTTGGCTGTCTAGCATTTGTGCATATTCAACAGCACCAACGTACAAAGCTAGATCCACGTGCACAAAAATGTGTGTTCATAGGGTATGCACCAAGACAGAAAGGGTACAAGCTATATTCACCAATCACAAGAAAGGTGTTTACTACAATGGATGTCACATTCTTTGAGAATCAAGCCTACTACTCCAATCCTGAACTTCAAGGGGAGAGAATGCCACAGGAAGTTCAAGATTGGGAGAACTTGATCAGATTAGAGGAAATTCCACCTCTAACAACACCTACACCAATTCCTCCAATTCCGGTTCCAACCACTCCTACTGTTGAAGGAGAGACAAGTGCAGCTCCCATAGAACGAGCTGCACCTCCAATTCACCAAGTTTATCAGAGGAGGAGAAGTGAGACCAAAAATGCAGGAATACAGGAGGAGGTTCCAGAAGCTGCAGAAGCCACTGAGAATGAGGAAAACATGTATGTGGCTGATACTGAAATTCCAGCTGACTTGGTAGATGAATTATCAAGGCCAATTGCATTAAGAAAGGGAGTCAGGGAGTGCACAAAGCATCCCATTCAGAGACATCTCAACTATGGACAGTTAAGTGATGAATTTGAGGCTTTCACATCACATCTAGACTCTCAACCAAGAAACATCTCTGAGGCTATGCAGATACCAAAGTGGAAACAAGCTGTCCATGAGGAGATTGCAGCTTTAGAAAAAAATGAGACATGGACCATTGTTCAATTACCTACAGGGAAGAGACCTGTAGACTGCAAATGGATATTTACCACAAAGTACCATTCAGATGGCAGTGTTAAGAGGTACAAAGCCAGCTTGTGGCCCGTGGCTTTACTCAATCATTTGGAATAGACTATCAGGAGACCTTTGCTCCGGTTGCAATGCTCAAGACAGTTAGAATCTTGCTGTCCATAGCTGTAAATGAGGACTGGCCCCTATTCCAAATGGACGTGAAGAATGCTTTTCTGAACGGGGATCTAGAGGAAGAAGTGTATATGAACATTCCCGAAGGGGTAGTTCACAAAGGAGAGAAGAACTCGGTGTGCAAACTCAGAAAGTCCTTGTATGGACTCAAGCAATCACCGAGAGCTTGGTTTGGAAAATTCTCCAAGACTGTTATATCTCTTGGATACACCCACTGTCAAACAGATGATACCATGTTTGTCAGACATAACAAAAATGGAAAAATCACTATCCTAATTATTTATGTTGATGATATAATCATCACGGGAAGTGATTTCGAAGAAATTCAGATACTAAAATTCAAGCTGAGCCAGGAATTCGAGCTAAAAGACTTGGGGGAAATGAAATACTTTCTTGGTATGGAAATTGCCAGATCAAGTAAGGGGTTGTTGTTATCCCAAAGGAAGTATGTTCTAGACCTATTGGCAGACACAGGAATGACTGGTTGTAAACCAGCTTCTACTCCAATGCAGGCCAACCTCCAATTCAGCCGAGAAACACCTGGAAAACCTACAGACAAGGGGAGATACCAACAGTTGGTTGGAAAATTAATCTACCTAGCTCACACTCGACCAGATATAACTTTTGCTGTGAGTGTGGTAAGCCAGTTCATGAATGAACCAACCGAAGATCATCTCACTGCAGTCACTCACATACTCAGGTATTTGAAGACAACACCAGGTCTTGGGTTAATGTTCAGAAAGAACGAATCTAGGTCAGCTGAACTGTATACTGATGCTAGTTGGGCGAGTGAGATTACATATAGAAGATCTACCTCGGGCTACTGTTCCTATGTATGGGGAAATCTAGTCACATGGAGAAGTAAGAAGCAGATAGTCGTAGCTAGAAGCAGTGCAGAAGCTGAATACCGAGCTCTAGCACTTGGTATTCAGGAAGGTATGTGGATACAAAGAGTTCTTAAAGAACTGAAGCAACCGGGACATGAAATAGTACACATGTACTGTGACAGTCAAGCAGCATTGAGCATAGTCAAGAACCCTGTCCATCACGACAGAACAAAGCATGTCGAGATAGACAGACACTTTATCACCGAAAAGGTTGAACATGGCAATGTGGATGTCAGCTATGTTCCCTCAAAGCAACAGATTGCTGACATCCTAACCAAGGCTTTGTCATTTGATCTCCTCGAACATTTCAAGTCCAAGCTTGGCCTCCACAACATCTAACCAAGCTTGAAGGGGAGTGTAGAGAATCTCGGAGTTAATTGCATATATTATTATTATTATATTAGTTATGTAATTAGAGTAAGTATTAATTACTAGTCTCCTAAATAGGTAGGTCTCTTATTCCTAGCAGTATATATATGTATCGGCAGCTTTTCTAATATACATACAATTCCCATAAACTCTATAGAACCTAACAATTGTCTTCCTTATCGGTGACCGGACGTTACAGCGACCATAAAATGTCCAAAATCTTTGCATGCAAATCTTCTAAATAGGCAACACGGGGAAGTCTAACATACCATTTAGGTTTGGACCTAACAAATGTCTCCCTTGTCGGTGGCATGAAATTACAGCGGACACAAAATGCTCAAAACCTCTTCATGCAAATCTTCTAAAAGGGCGACACGGGGAAACTCGACATACCATTTATGTTGACTCATTATGTGTCACCGTCTAGAAGACGACGTTTTGACACGAGTTGATCGATAATTTTGGTTATTAATTAATTATAGTACAAAGGTCCATATGTACCAACCAACACGAATGTCGATCTTTTCGAATCGGTTTTCAGTTATCTCGATAAAATGGATCAACCATACAAAGAAATCAAACCATTATGTATATGTTTTTCATCATTTGATGTGGTATGTATATTACTCTTTTCCAATCATAAGATTTCAATAAGAACTGTTTGTACATGAAAACCCTAAACTGATTCAATCAGAATTTTACTGTAATACAACTAGCTCAGCAATTTGTCACAAAAGAACAAGAGATTACACAACCAGAAGAACAAAATCTAATGCTACATCTTGTGAAATTCCCAGGCTTAATCCGGAACGAACGATTCAGCTAGGCCGCGTACGAAATCTGTATGAAGTGCGTGTCCGCCCTGCAAATTATAGAATCGAGAGAAGCTTACTCATCAAGGAACAAATTACAGATCACAAGAAGAACACACGGAACATGTAAAAATCCCCAGAAAGAGCTTGCCTTGTAGGCGACTATGTGCGCCACTAGAAGACCTTGATTGCCGGACTGTGCATAAAGGAAAGGTCGCCGATGAGATCCAACACTTTGTGACGACAAGGTTCCTCTGGGGAACGAAGAGGCCCGTTGATCCAACCTTCGCTGGCACTGCATCGCAGATGAAAGTTCAAGACCATTTTTGAAATTTGTTTCATTCAGTTTTGATCAGATCACGAGTATCCGGTCTAGCAGTGTGTAAAGCAGAAGCATTTCAGGAACCGGAACAATCTTTCCTGCTTCGTAACTGTGAGCTATCATTCTCACCTGCAAACGATGGCATTGTCTAACGACCCCCCTTTAATCAGTCCTGCATTGCGCATCTGCTCCACCTGCAAGGACATTTTTCAGGAAAATCAATGGATTTACAGGTTGGTTTCTTACTTTCAGATTCACTTCTATCCGGGTGGTGTGACAGTTGATGCTACGCTAGCCTATGGAACTTTTAATGCTCGCAAACTAGGAAAGGGGAGAACTTCACGAACCTGCTCGTGTAGACAAAAAGTTCTTGATGAAGCTATTTCCTTGACATACAGAGAATCGTCAAAGGGAGAAAAAGAGACCCACTGAGAGCCAATTGCAGAAACCTGTCAGCATAACCAAAAAAATAATCATGTCAGTACTCAATTGTTGTGAGCTTTCGACAACAGGGGATGTACGAGATTAGTACTTAAACTTTCAAATCCTTGCCACAGACTCTTAAGATCGTGTTCTGGTAGATGAATTCACAAATTTGACAAACAGAAGCACAACAAGAAGCATAAAGCTTCATGAGATAATATTTCACTGGAGTTCTAGGTGCATTCCCTTGACAATTAACTCCAAAATTTTTCAAGCTACTACCTCAAATTCACTAATGGAGCTTGTAACAAAGTTATTCACACTAGAGATCTGTAATCCTTGTCTCCTATCTTTCATCTATCCTGTGTCAAGAATGAATTGTTGTTTGTTAGTTCATTTGCATCACTTGTTTCCTCTCAAATTACTCATTCTCTATTGGAAAAGTCTAACACAGAGAGATTAGAGGCTGGAAATTGGTTTAACATCAAATCCATTTCATCTACATGATGGAAGTCTGTAATCTAAACTAGATGCATGTCAATCACTTTAAGAATGCAACAGGAAACAAGTTACCTGAGGAAAGTGAATCCCATAAGTGATACGAAGCTCCGGAGAAGGGAAAGCAGCAACGAAAGCATCATCATTCCTCACATGATACGGTTCATTCAAATGTGGAGCCAATCGCTCCAGGGAGCAACCATGCTCATCAACTGCCACTCTCAGACCAACTTCTCGAATCTCATCCACCCAGTTCCTTGCTGAGCCATCAAGTATCGGAACCTAGAAACCTCTGACTATAAAGAAAATATCAAAGCTGAAAATAATAATTCTTCAATCTTCTCTCAATTTGCAAATTCACTGACCTCAACTTCAGAATCATCAGATTCCAGACTGTCGATTCGAATCCTGCAGTTGTCGACGCCGGTTGCTTCAAGAGCGGAAAGCAAGTGTTCCACAGTCCGGACGTTAACCCCATCCTTGGAGAGAGTTGTGCAGAGGGGAGAAGGGCGTAGCGCGAAATCAATGGACGCTGGGATGCTACAGTTGGAAGTGATATCGAATGACCTCCCTTTACCGGCGAGCTCCGGGGATATCCGCACCTTTGAAGACTTGCCGGAGTGAAGGCCAACGCCGGTCAACTCCAAAGATCTGGCTAGGGTTTGCTGGAACCTGCCAGTCTAATCCGATCGATTAGGAAATGCGGATTATTAACAGAAATCGGGAAAGAGAGAGGAGAAAGGAATCAAGCTTTACCGATTTCCAGGAGATGAATCCTCTGGTGAGCGCCATTCGCATACAAATTCAACTTCGTTTGTTTTAGCGACGTTACAGGCTAATACAGTTTCAAAGATGTTACATTTGAAAATGTCAAAATGCTCATTAGCTAACTAAAAATTAAAAGTTCAATGTGTCACCTAAGTTTGAAGTTGTAACAGCGTGGTCAACTAACTTTGATTTGTAACAGAGCACTCATTGCTAGAAAAGAAGAAGAAGGCCTGGGAGTTCACCATAAGGAGACGTGGTCGCGTTACCTTCAATTGCCACGGCCAACCAACCTTGTCGACAGGCCAACGCACAAGCATCCCTGGAAGCAAGAAGTTCAAGGACTAGGGGATCGAAGATACCTGGATACGAGATTCCTATCGCAAACAGGAGGACTGATGATGGATCCCGAACCACGTAATCGATTGCCCCGCCTGTTGAAGCTGTTGTAGCTTCGTCGATGTTGATCTTTAAGCGGCCAGGAGAGGGAGGACGCCATGCAGTGGCGAAGCCAGGATCCTAGATGACCCTGGGCCTGATACATAAAATATATCGGCCGAACATATTTTTATACGAAAAATATATATATTTTAGTTATTTGGGTCTAGGAGACCTGGGCCCGGGCCAGAGATAGACTCCCCCCCTGACTTCACCACTGACGCCATGGATAATTAGGAGGTAACGGGGGCGAGCAGGTAAAGTGGAAGAAGGGAAAGTTCGTCCCAGTTGAGCAGGAAGTGACGATAAAGAGTAGGGATGAAGTACTGAAATCGCTCAAAAACCACCCAATTTCGAGATTTTCAAATCCGTCACCAAGAAAAACAAAATTCGGTATCAAAATACATAAAAAAATCATTTCTTTTACCAGAAAAATACATTTTTTTTTTGTGAAAAAGTAAGCGAGAGCTTACATATTATTAGAAATCAATCTCGGAGTACAAGCTCCAAACAAATCGAAATGCAGCCAATGTTGAAGAGAAACAAACGGAACATCAAAGACATGAAAACCCAAATCAAAGGAGTGGCCAAGGTTAGCCATGTGATCCGCTGCATAATTTGCCTCGCGGTATATGTGGTGAATAGAAGTCTGCCAGTTACGGGCCTTCAATTCCTTAAACTGCTCCACAAGAACAGCATGTGTACTAGAGCCCGAGATAGAGCTAGAGAGGAGGTCCACAGCCGCCTTTGAATCAGATTGGACCCGCAACTTTCTAATTCCTTTATCCCACGCCAACTTCATCCCCTCAACGATGCCTCTTAGCTCGGCTCGTATGATAGAGCATCTTCCGAGATTAACAGAGAAAGCTGAAATAAACCTACCCCCATCATCCCGTAAAACACCACCCGCCGCAGCACTCCTCGAATCGGTATAGAGGGATCCGTCAGAGTTCAAGGAAAACCATCCCTCATCCGCCGGCCGCCACCCAATCAAGTGAGCCTGCCGAGCTAAACCCGGCGCTTCTCGACTCACGTGAAGGGCCTTCCAGAAAAATACATATAATAAATCATTTTCTAAATGGCCTAATACCCCCAGATGTCACGAACTATTCCGTAATTACTGCGTATATACCACCTAAGGCCTATCTGGAGGGCGTCACCAACTATTGAATTTTAAGTTCGAAATAACACGCCGTTAAATTTCTCTCGTTTCCGTCGACACGGGTGCTAACGGGGTTAGCTGACTCACCCCGATGGCCTCGTCACATGCTGATTCACAACTTGACTGGACTTTCCACTAACTATTTCACTATTTTTGAAAGAAGAAAAATTCATTAACTTTTATTCTCTCTTTTTTGAATAAAGAACAATCTTTATTCTTATCCTATTTCTCATCATCTTCTTTCTCTTTCTCTTTCTCTTTCTCATTCTACCATTGCAGAACTCCTCCATTAAAATCAGCCCGGAGCTCTATTTTCGTCTACCAGCGTGAAGTTAATAACGATTTCATACGGAGAAGATTGTTTGGGCAATGGATTCGTCTCCCTCTCGTTCAAGCTGTAGATCAAACGGAGCTGGTGCCAAAGCTTTGCCGACGAGGACGACACCGCGACTCAGAAGTTGTGCTCACAACCGGGAAGCAATTTTGATGGTAGCACGGACGCCGAAGAACAACGGTAGGTCATTCTACCGTTGTCCGTATTGGGAAGAAAGTACGACGGACTGCGGGTTTTTTAAATGGGCAGACGAGCAGCCGAAAGTCGAGCATGGGTCGTCGACGACCGGCGGCAATGGTTCAGATCTGGTTTATGTCTGGATGAACTCCGCTCTATTAGGGTTACACTTGAACGAGGACTTAACGAAATTAGGTTTCTGCTGCTATTTGTAAGCTTGTTGGGATTAGGGTTTGCTTGTTGGTTTAGAATGTAGGATTGAGCTTGTAGCTGGTATTAAATAGGTGTTTATGTTCAATCATATGTACTTCTAAGAACTTGTTGAATCATATGTTCTGTAATAAAAAGTAGTTATGCATTCTAAACTCGTAGAAAGGTTCAATGTTGTTACTGGCAAGTGTTATCCATAAGCATTCGACATCAGACACAAAAGCATAGACCTCAAACCTATCATACTGAGGCTGTTACAAAACATTACAAAAACTAACAAAATATAGCTAAGTTCATTCTTCTCCTTCATGCTTCTTTCTCCGTCATCTTAAATACCCCCTTGTCCTTCTGTTGGTTGAGTCCCAAATTGAGGCTCAAGAATGTTACATCACATAGTCTTAAATGGGGACAATTCCATAGTCTTACATACCCTGTAATAAGAGTTCCCAGTTTGCTCGTTAGTGTAAACTCCTACTCCTTGCATCACAGTTCGAATCTCAGTACCTCTGACTCTTGCTGATGTGTTTGGATCAACGACAGCCTGCATAGTACATGGACATAAGTCGATAGTGCCTGTTCAGTTAATGAAAATCTCAATGACATTTTGGCAGAAGACATACCTGCAGGCCTTGGAGCAAAGGACAGGTTCTTGCATTGTGGCCTGGATTCCTACACTGACTGCAGACCAATCTCTTTCTTGCCCGTTCATGTTCTGCTTCAGCACCCTGGCCCCTTCTGCTTCGCCTTGGCACGCCTGGTGTGTCAGCCGCCTTGTCTGGACAACAACGGGTGTTGTGGCCTCTCAATCCACAATTCCTACAATGCATAACTACCCCCTTTCTACTTATTACAGTTCCAGATCCATTTTTTGCAGGTCTGACTTCCAACTCCTGTCTTTCCTTCCTTCTGTTTCGTTTAGGCCTCCCTGGCATTAGTCTGGTCTTAGGTGGTTTTATGACATAACCCTCAGCTGGCTCCCAAGCTTGTTGTCCTGGAATTGCAGGTATGCCACCAAACCCGTAGGCTTCTCTAGCATGGCAGGTAGTGTAAGCTTTGTTGGTCCAATATACTATGTCCTTCCTCAGGTATATTGCAGAGGCCACGACATGCACGCACGGGATGCCACTTAGTTCCCAGTACCCACAACTGCACAAATTCTTATCCAAGTCTACAACAAACCCTTTTCCACCTATCTCGACTTCACATACTAATTGTAGAGTCTGAAGAACATGACAATGTCTGGCTACTACCTTTGACCGTTCTAGTTTCTCTTGTACCCTAGGACATAGTAACCTACAGTCTGAAGAGTTCAACAATTTTGATTTTGACACCACACGAGACATTACATATGTGCGTATGCCTTCTAACATATTAATTATCCTCAGACAACGGAACTTGACGATACACCCATTAAAAGTTTCACAGATGTTACTTTCAATTGAATCACACTTTGGAACCCTAGACACAAAAGCCCTGGAAAAGGTTTTAGGATCGTACTTCAAAAAGTTTGTGTAACAGTCGGGGTCATCACCTGAGTCTTGGAGTGCCTTCAGTTCAGCAAGGTGGTACTTGTAATCAGCTATATTGCAGCTGTATACAGCATCCCAGAAAGCCTTTCTACCAACACTTGATTTGTGTTTGATCTTCCAGTTGGCTGACACATGTCTGGCACACTTTCTGTGCTCAGCAAATGGTAGTACGTCAACCAATGCCTCAACAAGTCCCTACAAATTAATCAATGAGTTAGTGTCTTTCAATAATAGTTAATAGTTCACAAATGCACTTTGAATAACAGTTAGTAGTTTACCTTTTGTTGGTCATAAATGACTGACCAGCCAGTACCATCTGCCATGTCCAGGTGCTCCCTTACATTGTCTATGAACCACGTCCATGAGCTGCGGTTCTCCCCCTCAACTACTGCCCAGGCGATGGGATACTATTGATTGTTGCCATCCCTGCCTATAACACTTAGCAACATCCCCTTTACCTCACCTTTGAGGAAGCAACCGTCGAGGCCAAACATTCTTCTACATGCAAATCGAAATCCTCTCATCAAGGCACTGAACCCTATGAAAATCCGTTTGAATAAGACATGTTCTTCACCTGGAACTGGATCCACCTCCAACAGAAACCTCCCCCTTGGATCTGATGCCTTCAACTGTTTGACGTATGGTCTTAGCTTAGCATAAGATTCTGCAAGGGTCCCTTCTAGCATTTTCTTTGCCAACAATTTCGCGTTGGAACATACCCTATTTGTCACCGTAATCCCGCGAGTCTGTTTAATCTCTCGAGCTAAGTTCTTTATGTTCAAATCTGGGTCGATCTTGAACCGGTTGTAGTACTTGCTAACAATCCATTTGGCAGTAGCACTCTTGTTCTCTCTAGCGCGTGGACAGTTGTGAGGTAAACCCACTGCCTTAACCAGGTACGCTTCATTCCTACCAAACCATGAAGCGTAAACCCTCCACTTGCATCCTTCAGCAACGCAAACTACCTATTTGTTCTTTCGGTTACTCCGGAGCCAGCGTACTTCTGCCCCTACAGCAATGGTGAAGTTCACCACTGCTTCCTTGAATTGGGTAGGACCCGTGAAACGCATCCCCTCTTTGAAGACCAACCTGCTGTGATCACAAGTCGGATCGTAGTATACTTGACCAGCCAACGAATTCACTTCCTCGTCGTCTATCTTGTCATCGACATCATGCTCAGATTGAGAGGATCCACGGTAGCTTGAATGAGGCGTGGATACACGGGTTGGAGTATTGGTACGAGTAGGCGATGGACTTCTAGGAGGAGTGCAAGTGAGTGACACAGTGGAGGTTCGACTAGGTGTAGAATTACCAACTGGTGGCTCGAAATCCGAGTCCTCATCATCAGCATCAGAGTTCATATTCTGATATTCCATGCTTGGCATATTTAGGAAGCCCATATCCCCTTGATCTTCAACATCGATAAGGACTTCCTCTTGCTGATTCCCATTACCAGCTGCTTCGTTCAGTTGGTCCACCTCAACACCACCGTCGGCTTGGTAGGTAGCTCGAACTTTCCTCCTCCTCAACCCAGAGATACCAAGATTTTCCATAGCTTCTTGGAATTCTGGGTCACTAGTTCGATCAGAGTCATCAATCAAATGATTGAATCCCTAATGAGCCCTAATACCAGAAACCTCAGCCTCTGAATCGCTTGTACCATAACCATGCTCATTCACGGGGCCTGCATCCTCGTTGTCCGCCACCACAGTTGCCTCCCCCGTTGCTTCAAGGTACATGGTGACGACACCACTCTTAGCAGCTAAACGGACTCTCTCAGCATCGGCGTCGTCGTTTATCTCCCTCAAATCATCTCTAATTGTTCCTCCCGGAGGGACGTACCACATCCGCTCCACCGATTCATAACCAGAATCTCAGTCCCAATCTTCCTTAACTAGAAGAAGCATACGTAGTCGTCCATGACGTCCACCTCTGACACAAGCCCACCCCGATACTCAGCACCTCCGGGTGCTATCTTCATACGTCCCCCGTGATATACTATAAGCTCCGCCCGAAGATCCATCCTGTATGGAACCAATATCGTGCAAAATTAGTTTCTGAAAACAAGACCAAAAAGAAACAAACTGAACCCTAAAGCCACATACAAAGCAAACCCTACTTCCATAATTGGAAGACGACAAGAACAGAATCGACACATACAGACAAAAATAACTGGTCCCCAACCATAAATACGATGAGCAAATAGAATGTTTATTAAAGATAGTGTACTGACCTTTCACTTTCGCACAGACCTCTCCCCACCACGACAGTGAACCCTACCCACTGTACTTCTTGTCAACGAAGAGGAAAGAGCCACAAACCAAGCAGAAGACTAACAAGACCGGTGACGAAGAAAGAGGGAAACGAAGCAAGACGAATGAAGGAACGAAGAGGAAGAAAGAAAAGGCCGGATGCGGAGGAATGAAGAAACGAAGAGGAAGAAAGAAAGAAACGAAGCGGAGGAATGAAGGAACAACGACGATGAATGAACGAAGCAAGTATGCAGATCGACGGTGGAGAGAGAGGTTTAGACTTTAGGGTTCCGCCGGCGACCAGAAAGTAATGGAAGCTTTGGGTACTGCAATGGAAGCTTGGGAGTAGTAAAAGAGGATAGGGAATCGGAAAAATCACGTGGGGAATCGTGACAAGAGATAATGCTCATTTAAAAAAAAAAACCCAAATCCATTTTGGTGACATGGCGGGTTACTCAACCGACCAAGTGTGTTGGACAAGCCACGTAACCACCTCATGCCAACTCAGAACACGGACTTAGACGGAAACGAGAGAAATTTAACGGCATGTTATTTAGAACTTAAAATCCAATAGTTGGTGATCGCCCTCCAGATAGGCCTTAGGTGGTATATACGCGAGTAATTACGGAATAGTTCGTGACATCTGGGGATATTAAAAGTGGAAAATATCTGTCAGCTAGATAGTTCTTTACTTGTTTTGCCGTGTGCATTCACCGTATATATACACAGGGCTAACAAACGCTTGACTGAGACTTATAGATTCACAGTAACACGAAGAATAGCAACAGTCTCCCAAAAACCTCGCAAAGGGAACCAAAAAGAAACGATCCCTTGCTTCTTCAATCGGAATTTCCAATTCATTTTTCTGCTTTTCCGTCTCTTGCAATGGTGAAATCCGGCGACGATGGCGCCTCTCTGTCGATCACTCCGTTCTTGAAGAAATGCTACGATATGGTCGACGACGACTCCACAAACTCCGTAATCTCTTGGTCGCCGAACAGCGATAGCTTCATCATATGGGATATGACTGAATTCTCCGTCACTTTGCTGCCGGCCTACTTCAAACACAGCAATACCGCTAGCTTCGTCAGGCAGCTTAACATCTATGTGAGCCGTTTTGCTCTTTTACGTTCCCTTTATGTCTTTCGAATTTCTTGATTTGTGGGAATGATTGAGTGGTTTGGGATTTTGTGATTGTTTTTTCCTGACCAAAATTGGGATTATTGCGTTAGCGTTTGAACCAGGGAGCCTGCTCTGTGTCTGTATAGGGTAAGATGGTGTTGAGATTTTTGAAGGTTATGAAACGTTTTGTATAACGGTATTTCAAAATTTTGCATTCAATGGCTGGATTAGTGTTGAACTTCATGTGTGGATATGTCTGCGTAGAGTTTCGTTTTCCTAGTTTTCACAGCTGCAGCATATGGATACTGGTAGGATTGAGCATTATCTGGATGTTTACCTGCTCCCCTATCCTCAACAGCTGTGCAGAATTGATTTTGATTGATGTTCTGATATTAAATTTTGTTTCTTGCAAACTCTTTGTTGGTTTTCCTGTGGATGCTGTGTTGGCTTTATGAAGCTATGATGTCCTGGTTTTGTTGCTAGTACCTTTCATCTTTGTCCTTGTTTGGGGGTTTTGGAGATCTGTCTGGTGTAGAATGATAGAATTGACAGTTTGGTGAGGTCATCTATATGCCTATAGTTGAAATGGATGTACTGATTGTTGCAGAACTTCCCTATTTGGGAACTAAGATCAAATCAATTCTTCCATACTGTTGAACTATTCAGTTTAGTTGCTCCTGTACATGTGTTCTTTCCTGCATCCGTTTAGCTTATATAGGTCCTCAATGTGAAGTGATTTTGATGTAAGATGGCTGATACCTTGGATCTTTGCTATGGGATCGGCTTTCAAGAAATGATTCTGCAATGTGAACTTGTAATGAAACTGAAGTAGGTCCTGAGTTCATATCTGACTTTATGTACTGGACTTTTGTTTAGAGGTTTCTGCTCAAAGGACAGTTGTGTTTTCAGCTTAGACTGTCTACCTTCAAGATTTGTTTCATGAACATTCAAAACATTTTGCAGCTCTATCCTACGTTTAAAAGAATCTTAATTTTGAATTGAGGATATAAGTTCCTGAACCAGCAATGTCTACCTCTATGATTTTTCATTTTGACTAGCTATGGTTTATCTTCTAGTTTATTTTCTCTACTTATGTTCACAACTGTATAGGCTGTATGTACTTATGTACAGAAATTTAAGTTCTGTGTGATTTACTGCAGACAAAGTACTTAGCAATTGCATAATATTTTTTCCAGGGATTTAGGAAAGTTGATCCAGATCGATGGGAATTTGCAAATGATGGATTTATCAAAGGTAAAAAACATTTGCTGAAGAACATTACCAGACGCAAGAACCCTCAAGGCTCAGGAAACCGCAGGGCAACACAGTCAAAGGAGAAACCTGTCGAACCTTGTGAGGAAGTTGAGAAGGTAGACCTTTGGAAGGAAATCGAGAATCTGAAGATTGACAAGAATGCTGTGACACAGGAGTTGGTCAAGCTCAGGCAACACCAGGAAACTGCCGACGAGAAGCTGCTTCTCTTGAGGGATCGTCTCAAAGGGATGGAAACAAATCAGCAGCAGATGCTGTCATTCTTAGTAATGGTTATGCAACATCCAGGTTTTGTGGTTCAGCTACTTCACCCGAAAGAAAACAGCTGGAGGATGGCTGAACCAGGAGTCATAATAGAGCAAGATGCAGACGACAACGAGCCGTCAGTTTCCGATGGAAGTATAGTGAGATACCAACCACAGAAAGAGCACAAAGTGAGCGAACGTGCTCATGAGCCCTCGGTTGACATTAGACAACAAGATGATTCAAACTTGGCGTGGGATTGGATGAAAGATTTCTCCATAAGTTCTGATTTCATGAAGATGCTCTCAGAAGAAAATCCTTCTGCGGGAAACAACAGCCCGTTCATTATACCAGAACTTCATGACGATAGCTCTTGGGAACAGATTCTCCGCAGCACTACTTCTCTCGTCGATAATCATGGTGGAGATGGAGATCGCGAAGACACAGATGATGATCAAGTTGAAACGGGACGAACGTTGCCAAGCACACTGATGACCGCTGATCTTTTCGAAGAGCAGATGAGAGAATTGGCTGACATTCGAGGGAGTTCCTCACTGACCAAGTGAGTGTTTAATTTATAGAACCGCCTTGGAGAAGTGTTGCATCCACAAATGGCCAGGCAGGTCCTCTCTCCCCGTGTTTTAAGGTCGAGCTGAAGACTGGCACCTGCGGATACTGCACGGAGAGATGCCAATTCTTATTACAGGTATCGTATACATTTTCGACACGCTTAACGGCTACTCATATCGTATATCATGATCTCTGTCTTTGTAGAGAGAAGTATGGTATGATAGACCCTTGAATTGAAACAAGCAAGAATATCAGACTCTGTGTCAGTAACTCAGTATGTGCAGATATAAGCTGCTGTTATATTCACTTTCTTTCTTGGTAATCAAATGGGGAACCAGAGTGTGTAATGGTTCTTATGGTTGAACCTTAGGGATGAGTGCTAGGTCTGTTTATGAGCCGAGTTCGGGTCAGCTCGAGTTTGATTTGAGCTTGAGTCTGGCTTGATTAAATCTACTGCTCAGGCTAGGTTACGTTAGGCTTGGGCTCGACTCGAAATTACTATTAATGGCCCCATAATCATAGTGGGATCGGCTCAATAACCGTTGTAACCGAGTTTGGCTTGAGCTCATAGTAAAAAACCAATCTTTATAAGCTAATTGCCATCTTTTTGAATACTTACACTAAGATAAAGTTGCAAGTTGTAACCTAAATCATCGAGCTCGTAATTGAGCATACTCGCGAGCCACTAATGGATTCGTTATCGAACTAAATTTAGCCAGACTCAACAAGCTCATGAGTCGAGTCATAGTTGGCTCGAGCTTGGCTCGTTTACTAATAAGCTGACTTGTGTTTGTTTGTTTTCGAGTTGAATTAAAAAACCTTTATAGTAGGTTTTACGAGCCGAATATCAAGCTAATCGCGAGTGGATCGAACCCTAGAGATGACCCTTTAGCCTTTTCTTAACGAAAGCGTGTCGTCGTTAGTCGGTTATATTTCAAGGGCTTAAATGTTAAAAAAAACACAGTAGAAGGGCCTGTTTGCTAGTAACTCATACTACAAGGACCTGCAACCACAGCTTATGTTATTGACCAAAACAGAGTCTTTACAACAGAGACCATAGATAGGAAGGATATCAAGTTTAGACAGCTTTAGCAATGCCGAAGGCGGCAGCGGAAGCAATTGCGCCGATAAGAGCCGTTTGGAAGGCGCTAACGAACGGTCTGCTCCCTGTGAATCGGCCCTTCGCGTATCCAAACAGTAGAAGCGTTATTAGGGTTACGATCACCGATGCAATCACAGCATCCTGAGCTTTGGGCATGAACATGTACGGTATGAGCGGCACCAGCCCTCCGACTATGTACGATACCGATATCGTCATCGCACTTCGAATCGCTCGTCCCGGATCTGGCTTCTCCAATCCCAGCTCGAACCTGCAATTTTGTCATCATTAGTGAATTACATATCGCAATCGGGAAAAAAAGAACTTACTTCATCATGAAATCGAGCCATGCTTGAGGCTTCTTCCGGAGAGCGCTCACAACCGGCGCGTATTCGTGTGGCTCAATCCCGTATTCGGCTAAGATCTCCGCCACCTCCGCCGCCTCTGCATTTTTGTTCGCCGGTTAGAAAATTAATAATTAACATCTGTTTTCCGGGGAGAAGAATTTCGAAAAAACCTGTATCGGGAACTGCGACGATCTCTTCCTGCTCTCTCTTCAATTCCCTGGCGTAATGATCCGCCTCGCTCCTCGCCGCCAAATACCTAATTGAAAACCGATTTGATTGATCAATTGACGATTCAAATCCAGCGAGTTGCAATTCGTTTGACATGTATGAATTACTGACCCGCCGAGGCCCATGGAGATGGCGCCGGCGGAGACTTCGGCGAGGCCGGCGGTGAGGACGAGGGAGGAAGGGGCGTTGGCGCCGGATAAGCCGGCGGCGAGGGCGAAGGGGACGGTGAGGCCGTCGGAGACGCCGATGATGATGTCGCGGACGGCCTCTCCGGCGGTGAAGTGGTTCTCCTGGTGGTGGTTGAGTAAGTTCTGCTTTTCTGGCTCTAGTTTGGATGCCATCGGAAAACGAAGGATCTGCGTCGTCGGGGGAGGAAGAAACAGAGTGTATTTGAGAAATAGTGAATTTGACTATTTTCTTTTTTCTTTTTCTTTTTTTTTTTAAGTTTGAAAAATGTTATATAATATTGTGTATTGGAATGAGGTGGCGGTAATTCCGTGAGATACGGGGTGACACCGTCCACGTCAGCTTTTGACATGCTTACTTCTCCTTCTTTTCTCGGACTCGGGTGCCCATTCGGTCCCAAAGTCAAACTTGTATCAAAATTTTAGAACGGGAAAATAACACTTTGGTCACTCTACTTTGTCAACTTAATAAATAGCTTACTGAACTGGTGAGATTTTAAGGTGAGAAATCCTAGATATTTCTTATTTAAGAAATTGAATCTGGACTGTTGGATTTGTATCTTTAATCAAATGGTACTAAATGTACCAAAAGATATATTGGTAAATGTATAATAATAAAAAATAACCACCCACCTCTCCACTTTCTACATTTCATGGTTCCTACGGTTGTTTTATTTATTTTATATTTTTCACATTTTACCTTTTCTTTTATTAAAAATTATTCAATGTGATGGTACCATTCATCACGTAGTTGTACCATTCGTTTATATATTGTACTTTTGTATATAATGTGACGGTACCATTCATTATGAAATTGTACCATTCATGTATTTTTATGAATAGTACAATCTAACATCGAATGGTACAATTAAAGTATACATTGGAATTCTACCATTCATGTTTGCCATGCATTAATAAAGATTGTGTTATTATTTTGATTATTGAAAATTCTAGTTTTTGCATATTTTAAGTGGTATGATCACAATGTTATTATGTGTGGTACCATTCGTTGTTAAATTGTACCATTCATGAAATAAATGAATGGTACAATTTAACGACTGAGTGGTACTATAGCTATTTCTTATATAAGAAATTTCCTCAATTTCTCACCATACATAATCCGGTGGTGGTGCAATGGTAAGAAGTACCTGTAACCAAAAGGTCATAACTCGTGTAATCATGGACAACAAGTCCAGTGGTTCCTCCAATAGACGGGCGGAGCCTACATCGCTTGATGGAAATAGATGTCGATTGTTGATGGGCCCGAGTTGAATCCGCCCTCGAACATGGTCAGGGCGGTCCGTCACTCTAGGGCGGTCCTCTGTCCGCCTCAGCCAAAGGATCACCTGTCATATCTACAGGAGGCCACCGCCCATTACTGTTGATGGTGACTCGCTGCGGCCCACTCAGAGCAGGACACGTGGACCCTGCCAGACCAATGGGACCTATAAATAACAGGGTCCCCCATTCAGAAGAGGACACACAGACCTGGGACCATACGCCTGATACTACAAGCTTTCACGCTGTACGCTAAAGGCTATCGGTTCCGCCCACACAAAAAGGGCTCTCGCCCGGTACTTCTCTGTAACCCATTCTCCCTACATTATCCACATACTTGCCACCTTACATATACTAACCCCTTGCACGTCCGCCCTGCAAGGTACCATCCGCCGAGACACTCCGAGGACGGATTCATTGCCTAAACCTCCAAAGAACCACAGTATTGATCCACCGGTCCAACTGGGCTGATCAATTAGCGCGCCAGATAGGGGGCAGCTAAACGTTTTGTTCCCAAAAGACAAACAGCATGCAGAATTTGGAGGAAAATCCCACGAGTGGTGTCCCCACGGAAACGCTCGTCACCCCGGCCAAACAAGTCGTATCGGCGGGTGTCCCCCGAGACCCTCGTCCTGCCATAGACCCACCCTTGGGAACGGCTACACAAACACACCATCCAATCCGCCCTCTAGGCCTTGGATTGCTCCGAGGAGAGTCCCACATCCCCCCTCCGTTGGAAGATAGAACGGCGGCTGATCCCGCTGCGGGGGACCTAGCGGCACAGGTAGCCGATCTACAAAGACAGAACGCTGAAATGGCAGTGATGATGAAGTTCCTGGTGGCCAAGGCAACCCCCGGAAATCACACCGAGGGCTCATCCGGCGGACTGGCAACCGGCATGGCGGACTCGGACGAAATGTACCGACTGTTCCTCCCTCGCCACCAGTCAGGCCCAAGGCAACTCGCCATGCGGCAGCCTCTGGACAAGAGTCTCCTCAGCTTTCCTCCCCCACAAGGATTCGTGCCACCAGCAATCAAAGCGTACGACGGAACTGGGGATCCCGACCAGCATCTGTTAACATTCACCATTGCCATGCAGATGTTCACGGCCCCGGACGCTACCTACTGCCGTACGTTCCCTGGAACGTTAACTGGAGCTGCACTAACCTGGTACGGAGGTTTGGCAGAAGGAATCATAAAGAATTGGGAAGATTTCTGCCAACTCTTTCTCCACAAGTTCTCAAACCAAAAGGAGGCGGGACGCAACTTGTCCGCCTTCTGGAACTTGAGACAGAACCGGTCAGAGACTCTTCGGCAGTACTACGAGAAGTGGGCCAAGGCGGTCGCGGCGGTGCCCAACCTCGCACTGGACATTGTGCTCCACCACATCCAAACCACCACGCTTAGCACCGAGCTGGTGAAGGACTTGGTCCGGAGAAAGCCAAAAACCCACACCGAATTGGAGACATGTATCCTCCAGTGTGCTGAAGTGGAAGAGAATGTCGCCATGATACAGGACGGGTACAGGCGCTCAAGCGATCAGAACAGGGACAAAGGATACCAAGGGCGAAAAGAGAAACGCCCTGACGACAGAAGAGACAACCGCCCTCACGGAGAGGGAAGATCGGAAGAAGGGTACACCCCCCTGTCGGAATCAAGGCGAAGGCTCATGTACGTCCTCCAAGAAAAGAAAGGAGGATTGCGGTGGCCGGCCCCGTTACCCAAGGCGGCAGTAAAAAGGGGAAACCCAAATGAGTACTGCGAGTTTCATGGGCAGAAGGGGCACGACACGGAGGACTGCCGGGAGCTCCGCAGTGAGATTGAGCGAGCCATAAAGAATGGTGACCTCAAGGAATTCATCATAAGTAACCGAAGGAGAAAAGAGCGGGAACGCTCAGAATCGCCAAAGCGAAGAGAAAGAGCATGGCCGGGTTCGAACTCCCCTAGGAGGAACTTCACCCCTGTGCCAAGCTCGGGTTCCCCAAGGCGGAACCCAGCATTTCCTCCAAGTTCGGATTCCCCAGGGCGGAATCTAGTTCACCAGCGTTTGAGTTCCCCAAGGCGGAACCCAACACTTCGTTGAGTTCAGTTTTCCCCAGGGCGGAATCTAATTCATCATCATTCGGGTTCCCCAAGGCGGAACCCAGCATTTCCTCCTTCGGATTCCCCAGGGCGGAATCTAGTTCACCAGCGTTCGGGTTCCCCAAGGCGGAACCCAACACTTCGTTAAGCATGGCCGGGTTCGAACTCCCCTAGGAGGAACTTCATCCCTGTGCCAAGCTCGGGTTCCCCAAGGCGGAACCCAGCATTTCCTCCAAGTTCGGATTCCCCAGGGCGGAATCTAGTTCACCAGCGTTCGAGTTCCCCAAGGCGGAACCCAACACTTCGTTGAGTTCAGTTTTCCCCAGGGCGGAATCTAATTCATCATCATTCGGGTTCCCCAAGGCGGAACCCAGCATCTCCTCCAAGTTCGGATTCCCTAGGGCGGAATCTAGTTCGTCAGCGTTCGGGTTCCCCAAGGCGGAACCCAACACTTTGTTGAGTTCAGTTTTCCCCAGGGCGGAATCTAATTCATCATCATTCGGGTTCCCAGGGCGGAACCCAAAACTTCGTTGTCCAGTTTTCCCCAAGGGGAAATCTACCTCAGTAAATCGTGCGAAGTTCACACAAACAAAAAAAAAAGAGAAGAAACAGGGGATGACAACTGGATAACAATGGCATTTCCTTTCTCATCCTGACATGGCGGATTGATACGTTGGATACAAAGGAAGCCGAAAGGAAGAGGAAGAGCAAAATTTACAAAGGACAGGAATTACTGGCGCCCGCCTGATGATCCCGATTTGTCCGCCCGGGACTTCTCAGCCCGAGCCTTCTTCTTCAGCTCCTTATGCCGGAGATTCACCTCGGAGTACGCCTCGGACAACAGCTCCTTGCGACGGTCCGAGGAGAGCACTTGAGAGTCAGCGGACTCCTCCTTAAACTCCTGCGCCATCAACCTCCGAGACGCAGAGCGAAACATCTGTTCCTGATTCCAGGAGTAGTCGGTGTTCCCCCGTCGGAGTTCATGGCGGACGGCAGTAAGGGTGTTGTCAAGAGCGCCCTGCACCCGGTCGCCTAACTCTGCCTCAGTCTTCTCGGTGACCGTCTTCTCAATGTCCGCCTTCAGCGCCTGAAGGGTCTCCTCCGTTTCTTTCAAAACAAGGTCGCGACTTTCCAAGTCTTTTGTCTTGGCCCCCAGGTCCTCGGCCATGACCGCCTTGTCGGTCTCTAAGAGGACCACTTGCTCCTTCAGGGCGTCCTTATCCGCCTCCGCCTGGGACAGGGCCGCCTCCACCTTGTAGCGTTTCTGCTGCTCCGCCTTTAAGTCCAACATGTGTTCAGTGGCTTGGTTAGCGTGCGCAACACGGACCAAATCCAATTCATAAGAGGTAGTTACCAGAAGCCGGGCCGCCTCCTCGTCCATTTCCTTCTTCGCTTTGGAATACTTAGCCTTCCATTGCTGAGTGGCGGCCCGAGCTTCCCGCAGCTGATTCTCCAGCTCCTCAGCACCTTGGGGCTGCTCGGCCCTAAGCGCCTTATCCGCTGAAAGCAGCGCGCCGGCGGTTCCCAAAAGCTGCAAACACGGGCAATCCAAAGATTACTTACAAAAAGAGTGGGGGCAGGACAAAACTAGTGTATGACATCGCAAAGAGATCTTACCTTGGCTCCAATCGCCATTTGCTCCATCGCCATACGGCGAACCCCATCCTCTGACCGGGGGTGGTCGATATCCCAGTCGGCTGCCAGTTGGAGGGTGGCCCGCGTGAGAATCTCGTTGCCACTTAGGGTTGGCTGCATCGCCGGAAGGCGGGCGGTGCTGTACTCCCCAGAAGAAGCATGGGTTTTCGAAGAGCTTTCCGACCGTTTCCTCTTCCCGGAATCTTTCCTCATGGGGAGCTTGCGGCGCTTTGCCTTTTCCACGTGCTGCGATGACGGACTCCCGGCCGGCTCGGCTCGTTTCTTCTCCAGGCGATCATCGTCCGCCTGCTCTTTTTCTGGGTGGGCGGTTCGTGCGCTTTTCGTTCTCTGCTGCTGATCCGCCACCGGAGTTTCAGGTTGAGGCTGAGTATCAAAACAAGCAAACATATTAGGCGGTTGGGAAAGAATAAGAATGGATATATACTAAGGGCGCCCAACTACAGAAGCATCGCTCTCAAAAATTGTCCGCTCACCACCGCCGCCTAGCCAGGCCTTCAGGACGCTCCGGCCCCTCTTCTTCAGGTTGTAATTCCAGGTGTTCACCCAGTTCACAATGGCAGCATCATTCTCCTGAAGGCGGCCGGGTTTATTGAACTCCTCGATGGCCCCATACGACCATGTAGGTCGAAGGCGCTCCGCCCAGAACGCATCCTCCGGCGAATCAGCTTTAATAAAGAAAAAGCTGTGCCACCATACGGAGTCCGCCTTGATGGCACCATAAACTCCGCTCCCTGAGTACGCTATCCTCTTTGAGAAAGTAATGCCATTTTGGTTAATCTTGGCTCTGTAGAGATGGCGGAATACTCGGGCGCTGGGAGCGACATGCCTCTTCACACATGACACTTGAAACGCTGCCATGATTGCCCAGGCGTGGGGTTGGAGAGCTCCCAAGGACGCTCCTAACAGATCCAGGACATCCAGCTCCCAGGGATCCAGAGGGAAACGGAGACCGTACATAAGCGCCTCCACCCAAACGCCCACCCATCCGGGCGGACAGTTTCCGATTGAGCAAAGTCGGGCAGGGGCAGCGTACGAGAAGCGTTGAGGCATGTCACAATCGTTCAAAACCTTCGCCAGGGCGTTCGTCTTGACATAAGGAAAGTATCCCGGCCCAAACACTACCCGGCAGTCTGCGGGTGACCCCTCCCACATCTGCTCCCAGGTTCTGATCTTGTACCCATACTTCTCCACAGCCCCGGTGTCAAGATCAAAACCCCAAGACTCCTTGGTAAATCCGGTTTGCCACGACGCGAACCGGCGAACGCTGTTCGAATTGGAATTCTTGAACCTGGCTTCTGCCTGACGGCGGAGCTGCTCCGCCGAAGGAGAAGGCAGCGGATCAGCATCCTCAGTGAAGGTGTACTCCATGTCAAAATCGGCGTACGGGTTGAAGACTAAATCGGAATCCTCCGGATAAGGCATCTGTCCTTTGAGTTTGGGATCCGCTGCATCCGACCCTTCCTCATCAAACTTTTCTTCCCTGAAGGGCTCGGGGGACAGAGGTGGGCTCGATTGCCGAGACGGAGATGACGATGACGAAGCCTCAGACGACGCATCCGCCCCCGATCCTCTCCTCCCTTCATCATAACCTCCTACAACAGAAGGACAAGGGGCACAAATCAGAAGAGGAGGAGGAACGAACACCAGGGGGAGAACGGATACCGGAGCCGTGCTTGTCCCGTCCTCTTGGGACGGGCGGGCGGCAGAGCGTCGACGTTCCCGCATGTCTCTCAACACTCTCTCTAAAAGGTCATAATCCACGGAGGATGATGACCCACTAGACGACATCTCACACGCCAAAGAAGGAAATGGAAAGGGCGAGGCACGCAATGCAAGCAAAAATGCGAAAGGAAAAAGCAAATGGGCGGATAAAATTGAATGCAAGAATTTTCAAAGAAACCTACTTGCTTCGGCGGAAGAAGACGACTCAGAATCAGAAGGCATCTTCGGTAAATGTTTTTGGAAGACGGCGGACAAGGGCAAAGAGTTGTAAGGATAAGGCGGACAAGGGGACAAGCTCAAGGAAATTGGCAAGGAAGGGCGGAAGCTCTCAAGAGTTTAGTTGACAAACTGAGGTGCCGAAAGGAAGGGGAGAGCCTCTATTTATACTGGTGACGTGGGTAAGCGAAACGTCGCCAAATAAAATCGAGCCACGTGTCCCCTAGGCAGTGGGCGAATAGGCTAGTAGCCTGCAACGGAAAGAAAGCGTGCAAAAAGGGTGAGGCGCGTGCAGGTTCACCTCAAAAGAAGAGCTCCGCCGGTTTCGGTCACCGGTAACAGCATCGACAACAAGTTAGAACTCGCCCCCCCATGGCCAGGGCGGTCCTTCACTCCAAGGCGTTCGAAGCAGTTCCATAATATCGCCTCGAGCCTCTTACGGCCTCGAGACCATACTGGGGGCAATTGATGGGCCCTTGAGTTGTATCCGCCCTCGCACATGATGAGGACGGTCCATCACTCCAAGGCGTTCGAAGCAGTTCCATAGTATACCCTCGAGCCTCTTACGGCCTCAAGACCATACTGGGGGCAATTGATGGGCCCGAGTTGAATCCGCCCTCGAACATGGTCAGGGCGGTCCGTCACTCTAGGGCGGTCCTCTGTCCGCCTCAGCCAAAGGATCACCTGTCATATCTACAGGAGGCCACCGCCCATTACTGTTGATGGTGACTCGCTGCGGCCCACTCAGAGCAGGACACGTGGACCCTGCCAGACCAATGGGACCTATAAATAACAGGGTCCCCATTCAGAAGAGGACACACAGACCTGGGACCATACGCCTGATACTACAAGCTTTCACGCTGTACGCTAAAGGCTATCGGTTCCGCCCACACAAAAAGGGCTCTCGCCCGGTACTTCTCTGTAACCCATTCTCCCTACATTATCCACATACTTGCCACCTTACATATACTAACCCCTTGCACGTCCGCCCTGCAAGGTACCATCCGCCGAGACACTCCGAGGACGGATTCATTGCCTAAACCTCCAAAGAACCACAATATTGATCCACCGGTCCAACTGGGCTGATCAATTGTCTCACCAGATGAAGATCTACATTGAAATGCCTCTGGATGATCTTCCACACGGCTTTTTATCTCATCTTATTTCAACTACTTTGCCTTTTGGTCATTCTATTCCAACTTCTGTTTCTGTAACGTTAAATCTGGATACATTCGCAACAGAAATATCATACCACCTAGAAAATCCTCATTTTCATTACAAGAACAGAGCTTCATTTAACCCATAGCTAGAGTTTGAGTCGATCCGTACATAAAGCAACAAAGTTTAATAATAAAAATAATCGATCAATTAATTAACTACGGGTGTATAAGGGCGGATGAGCCTGGCGATCCCGTAAGCGGCGGAGCACGCCAGAGCTCCGACGAAGACGGTCTGGAGAGCGGTCTTGAAGCGGGCCTTGTCGCCGGTGAAATGGGCCTTGACAAATCCGAACACCACCAGCGCCGCCAGGGTTACCACCACGGAGGCGATGACGGCTTCGCCGGCGGAAGGGAATATCACGTACGGAAGCAGAGGGAACAACCCTCCGATGACGTAGGAGGCGGCGATCGTCGCCGCGCTTTGGATCGCCCTCGTCGACTCTGGTTTTTCTAGCCCTAGTTCGAACCTGCATGAAATTATTAGGTACATTAGTTTCAATAACGGAATTAAAATGGTTAGAAAATTCTATGTGAATTTTCAAATTTTAATAATTTTACTTAAAGTTTCAATGACTTAAAATTAGGGTTAGTAATACGATTACGTTTAAAGGTTAAAATTGATTAACCAAGTTAGCGATTTAGCTACTGGTTGGGTTCCCGTGACCACAACGGTAGGGTGCTTCATTAGCTTGCAGGGATACGGTTGCTTGGTGTTTGTCTACTATTTTTTTTTTCAGGTTGATTTTGAAGGAGATCCAAAGTTAGTGGCCAAAGCGGTCTGTTTCAATGAAAACACAAGATCTAGTGGTGGGGTTATTGTTCATGAAGTTGTTTGACTTGTGGCAGTCAATTCGACTTTCAAACTGCTCTCGGTCCGTCTTTCAGCTAACAGGGCTACCCATTTTGTGGCACGCATGACTCTTAGATATCTCACAGGGGTGTTGCCGGTAGTCCTCACTCCCTGGGTAGATTGTAGTTGATTTACTGCTCTCTGCCTTCATATTTTATCCATGACTATAGTTATCTTGACCGAAATCAGCATAACCAACCCACTTCAGTTGGTCAATCAGTTAGATCGATACCAAGTCAGTTAGCCAAAACGAGAGATTTGCAATTTCCTTAAATGATTGATCAATCGATATCTATTGATTATTAACCTAACTAGCACCACCTCTATCTAAAATGATGGAACTCACGACGATAACCTAAGTTAGTCCACCCTAGTTTTAGCATCGCTTCTATACTAAGAGCAAAAAAATTAATTAAGTACCAAAATGCAATTGACAAAAGTAATTAAGCTAAATTGTAAATTAATTACTTCATCATGAAAGTTAGCCAATGGTGAGGGTTCCTTCTAAGAGCATTGAGGACTGGCTCAGCCTCCTTCGGTTCGACGCCGTATTTGGCTAATATTTCTCCACACTCTGCTGCTTCTGCCTCACACAAATTAAAATAAATATATTTCGATTAACTCGGTAATTACATTACAATGCTTAGTTAATTTTTCGTGCATGATATCAGAACCTTCTCATAATTTATGTTGCAAAAAATACCGATATCAGGAACGAGGATGATCTCTTGCTCTTCGCGTTTCAGCTCTCTCATGTAGTGATCGGCTTCACTCTTGGCCGCCAAATACCTATACGAATTAGCAACCATTGTGTACATGTCTCTTTGAAAATTGATCGAGCTTTCGAGAGAGACGAAAAGATAGTACAACCATCGTAATTCATAATGTGTTTCAACGAAAAAATCAGAACCAAAGTCTTTAAGGTTTGAAGTGGGCCCGAAGGATAGTGAGTATACCTGAATGCCAACAAACTAGGCTTTGGATGAGTTTCAAGTGTATTGAATACTCACGACAAAAAGTATAATGAATCTGAGTACTTGTGCCCATCCCATTATCCAATCCTAAAAAACTTGTGCACGCTAAATTTCAATAGCGGTACCAGGGGGAGCTGGGGCAAGCCACGACGCTCCTCCCCGGGTATCGAGTCTAAAATTACATGTAAAATTTGGTATTTTCAGAATTTGGCGTCGGGGTATTTGAAGTTCGGCTCCCCCACTACGTTTTTTTTCGTTGAAATGGTGTCTTAAATTTTATGTAATAGTTACTCATAATCCATTTATAGTATGTAAAAATATCCGATAATAAATTATCCATATTTGATCAAAAAATTATCGATAACACATATAATTTTTTGTTGGTGGCACTTTCTTTCGATTTACAATAATTCATTAAAAAAAACAAACTTACACTCAAATTAACTAATTAATTATTATCATATAAAGTCCAAAAATAAATAAATAAACTTACTACATAAAATATAAATGGTTTTCAAAATCATAGTAAATACTCAAACAGTAAATGTAACGATACGTAGTTAAACCACTCAAATCTTTATAGACCATAGTCGAATCATAATTACCAAATTATTTTAATTAGTCGTACGTAGTCCTCGAACTAGTTACATCGTATCGGTACAAATTTTCGAAACACTAGTATGTGACAAATTTAATTAGGTTATAAATTAAATATATATGTATGCTAAATTAAATAATTAATTACCCTCCAAGGCCCATGGAGATGGCCCCAGCAGCCACCTCAGCAATGCCGGCGACGAGGATAAGCCGTGAAGTGGCCTCCACGCTGGACAGACCGGCGGCGAGTGCAAAAGGGACGGTGAGGCCGTCGGAGACACCGATGATGATGTCTCTGACCACCTCACTTGAAAGGAAGTGTTTCTCCTTGTGGTGGTGTTCCAAAACCAGATTCTGCTTCAACTGATTTATGGTTTCGTCGGCGGTGGCTGCCGGCGGCGACGACGACGTGCTGCCGTTTTCTAGCATTTTATTTTGATTAATGGTTTGCTACAGGCACACGCCACCATTACTATATATATATACAGAGAAAATTATTGTACTTTGTACGTAGTACTTGATCTTAAGGGGTTTTCTTCTTTATTTGATTTAATTTTATTATAATTGAGCTCTTTTTTTTAATCCTCAAAACGTTATCGGTTATCGTGTAAACCATGATACAAAATTAGGGCTGTTGACAAACCAAGTTGCGCGCGATCAGCTTGGGAAAAACTCGTTTGTGACTCAGCTCGATTTAAAATTAGTCAAGTTTGAACAAGGGTATGTTTGACTCGATGGGCTTGGCGAGCTGGCTCGAGCTCGAGCTCGAGCGCCAACTCGAATACTATAGATCAACTATATGGCTCATTTTAGAATCAATAATGAAACATGTGATTTGTTATATATAATAAATTATATGTTACTTGTGATTTTACTAATAAAAAATACTATCGATATATTGTTTAGGTTTAACCATTTTAAATGAGAAAAGTAAAACTTGTAAACTTGATAACAACTTGTTTTTTTAGCTTGACGCACTCGTTGATGTTTTGTTATCATACAAACTCCAAATTTGCATCAATTTGGATTCATCAAAGTGGTTTTAATAATCGAACTTGAACTCGAATTTGGTTCGCCAAGTATAGTTACCGATCGAGCCAGGCTCGAACTCGTCACAAGCTTGAAAAATTCAAGCTCGAGCTCGTCTAAAACGTAATAAACAAGTCAAGTTTGAGCACGGTGAAGCTCAACTTGGCTCGATTCGTGAACAGTCCTACACGCAAGTGGCTAAGCGCAATGCTAGGTGGCATCAACACTGCGCCATCTGCATGTAATCATTGTTGTGGACAATATTGAACAATGTGTCAACATTGTTACGTAATTTTATTCCCTACAACTTTATGCAACATTGACCTTCTTGATCCTGTAATTCGCAGTCAACTATATGCGTATGCATGAGCAACCATACGATGTAGTGTTAATGTGTTATGATATGAACAGAAATTGGTGGGTGAAGTGTAGAGTTTGGTGAAGAACACATGGATCACAGAGAGCAGCTACCTCGTGGGTGGAGGTTAGATCGTACTATCTATATATATATATTGAGTCATGAAGGATGCTTCTCAATCGACCAAAACTGTATGCATGCAGTGCAGTAGTACTAGTACTAGTACTAGTACATATGCATCATGTTACCTTTTATTATAACAAGGACATATCAGGCAAGTAGCTAGTACTACTTGCTACTAATCATCTATTTATGAATCAATGGTTTTAGAGAAAGGGGAGCGTGGCCTCCACATCTACACTAGCTAGCTAACATACTGCAGACCTGACTGAAAGCAATTAGCACATGCATGTGAGAGTTCAGCTAAACTACTGATAAGGAATCAACCAGCTCTGACTATGCTAATAAGCATGAAGAAGGAAACATTGTAAGGGAGGAAGCATATAAGCTGTGTCATCTTTGAAAATTGCAGATTACCGACATTGATTCTTAAATCTTACGAGCACCATGTACGCAGCATTGGAAAGATTTGTTCAGAATGCTTTCAAAAGGTGGGGATTGAAACAACATACCCGATAAAGATAGGCTGAAGTTTTTTCCCGAGCGGCCGATAAGATGTCCCACTCCTAGCCGTTGTAACGAATCTGTTTCATCAATTCAGTCTTTCGATTCTTCGATCTGTTTTCTTTCCTCTGCCTCGGTTTTCTCTTGATCTCGTATAATTACATGCTTCGCCGAGTATTTCGAACAATGTCTTGCTTCACAACTTTTGAAGAGTGAACACGTGCAGTCGAACTCCACTGGTTTTGAATTCTGCTGAACCAAGGAAGAATAACAGAGCATTGTGTAAGGTCGATACGCGTTTTAGACACACATAACGAAAATATAAGGAATTAGTTGTTATTCAAGTGTTTCTTTTGTCTTTCAGATTTTTGGTTCTTTATTGTGTGGACTATCTGTCGAGCTTCCTACATAGGATATCACAAAAATAAGTTATCAAAGACTCAGATTCACCTTCTTAGTTTCGCATAAGAGTTATTGTCACTGCTCTTCTACATGCATTTCCTTTCCATTGGCTCCTAACTTAAATCATGTGTCGCATCATGAATCCAATATGTTTTCTACTTCAATATGAAAATATACTTAAAATTTAGAAGAATAAGAGAACATAAACTGAAGCTGCAAGAACAACTGACCTGCAGAACATGTTGGATGATCCTTATGTTGTATCCACTATCCAGCCATACAAGTATTGAGATTTCCAGGTCAATACCATGGCCATGGTTCCGAATTCGCATCATTGGACGTGGCTTAGCAATCCCATAACGGTTCCTTGACCAAGGAACTTAATTTCTCGTTTAGGAACTTAAGTACATCTTCCCTTCCTTCTTTTACAAGCAATTGCCTTAACCTGCCAAATGTTGTACCTGAAGGCTGGATTCCCTTTTCAATCATGTCTTCTAATAAAATGCAAGCCTGAGTCACATCCCCTTCTTCACAAAGTCCGTTTATGAGAACTGAAAACGTATGTAGGCTAGGAATAAACTGCTTTTTCTTCATGTAATCCCAAACTTTGAGAGCCATCTTTAGATTCTTTATATCGCAGAACATCTTTATCATCATTGTATATGTATCTGCATCTGGGTCACACACCTTGATCATGCTGCGAAAAACGGTAAAAGCTTCATCTGTCTCTCCACAGTCAATCAAGCTGTTTAGAATGATATTGTAAGTTCTTGAATTACACGAGACACCCTTAGATTCCATCTCTTTAAGGACTCTGTACACGTTCTGGTGTTTTCTGACCTTGCAGAAAGCTCCAATCAAAGCATTATACACAGCTACATCAGCATTGATTCCATCCTTTTCCATTTCCAGGAATGTATCAACAGCATCTTCGATTCTTCCTTCTGTCCCGTACATATGAACCAGAACGCTGTAAATGAAAGTTGTTGGCTTACAAACCTTATCATTCATTTCCCTAACGATTCCTAAAGCTTCATCAACCCTTCCAGCCTTGCAGAGAAGATTCACCATGATACCATACGTGACAACATCAGGGTTACAACCATCGTCGACCATTTCCCTGAAAATCTCCCTTGCTTTGGAGAGATCCGGAGCTTTCCCCCATCCCTCCAACAGTATGCTATATGTCTTCGAATCGGGAACGAACCTGTCCTTCATACTGTCAAATATCTCCTGAGCCTTCCTAACATTCTTGGACTTGCATAGAGCACTAAGCAAGCTATTGAAAGCAGCCAAATTCTGTGGCACATCATACTTCTCCATCACATTAAACGCATACACAGCTTCCTCCACCTTTTGAGCCCTAGCATATTTCCTCATTATAATACAGAACGTCTCGACATTCAACAACCTGTTGCTCTTCATCGCATTCACAAGATCCCACATTAGCCTGTACTGCCTTATCTTGGAAAGAGACTCTATCATCGTATGGTAAGCCCTAATACTATGCTCATAACGCCGTTGCTTCTCAGCCCATTCGAAAAAACGAAATGCTACCATACCAGCGTTCTCAAACCTCTTAAGCACACTTTCAACTACTTCGATTGAAACTCTGACCCCGCTCTGATCTAGTGCAGCATCAAGAGTTACAGCCGGAGTCGACATCATTATTTTGCATATAGTTTTGATCGAATCCGATTGTTCAAACGCTGAGGGAGACGTTCCATAACCTCTTATCAACACACGCCTTAAGAAACATAGCTTACTGAACTGACTCCGAGTCCACATCACGGAGGAGAAGAAAGCACGCGATTCAGGTAGCGGGGAAATGGTGCATACCTACCTCACTATCAGCCGATCCAAGGCGCCGCCGATCAGAAAACGTCGGCAGAGAAGGAGCAGGTGACGTCAATCCTAAACACGACGGCGGCCGTGGGAGATTAAGGAGTCGATGCGTCGTGCGGCGGAGAAGAACGAACTACGGTCACCTTCACTCTTCAGCTGAAGCACGATGATACAGAGAAAGGTTGCTTAGGGTAATGAAACGGGTACCCGCCGACCCGGACCCGGACCCGGGCCACTCGGGGTAAAATAGTAAATTAGCTATCTGTGGCCATCTATCACATTTTTATTTTTGTCATTCTGATCGATCTTCTCCTCAGCCAAACACAAACTCCATCGGAAGTAACACAGAAAAATGGCGAAGCTCGGAGCGAGGAGAAAGCTCCGGCCTAAGATGGAAGATTCGACTGCAGCAGCTGTAACTCCTCTTCAGTCAGTAATCGCGAAGAAGAAGACGCGGACTGAACGGACTCGCCGGGGTCGTTCGAGCATCTCTCCGATTATGTTCGCGTCGTCGAATCCTGCTGCTACTCCTCTCTTCACTCCGACTATCTCCGGTTACGAAGTCTCGTACTGTGGGACGACTGATAATGCTGTTGCTGCTGCCACTGTTACAGCTGGCGGTCACGATGGTGGTGTTGAACTGAGTCCAGAGTCGAGGAAGAGGAAATTGGCGGAGAGCGAACCAGCGGAAGAGAGACCTGAATATTCACCGGGAGGTAGGATGATCATCAAGAGATATTACAGTAAGCGGAGGAAAAGCGCGAGGTCACTGGCCGGGAACGGAGTAAATGATCAGGTGAGCGAATCGTGTCGTGTGGCGACGAATTCTGATTTAGGTGGCGATGGCTCCATAGCTAGGGTTTGCAAGACGAAGAGCAGAGCTGGTATTTTGAAGTCGGTTTTCGAGACGGACGTACAGAAACAGAGCAACAACACCGGAGAGCTGAGAAGAGTCCGTTCAGCTGTTAGACAGAGCGAAGATGAAATCCGCGGCACTCCCGATGTTCACGAATCGTGTAAATCTCGCGAAGCTAGCCGAATCGGAACAGTAGATCGCCCTCCGTTTCCCAAACAAGATGCTGATGAGATCTCCGTCGACGAATCCGCTTTGATGGATCAGACGCCAAACAGCTTGGCTGCAGGGATGGAAGCTGAAGGTGAACTCACTATCATGGAGCAATCTCCTCGTGAAGAAGTAGTATCAAATGACGACACGGATTCGTCCTCTTCGCCAACTCACTCCGGCCTCGTCGATCTTAAACAGAGGTTGAACGGATCAATTTCTCCGGACAACATAACATCAGCTGCCATCGTCGATGCACAGCTCCCAGAGCAGCCGCCCAGCGTAATGACTTCTCCTCTGTTATTTTCTAGCTTGGAAATTTCTTCTCTACTCGTCTCTTCCATTTTCCTGACATCATTTGTTCTAGCGTTTGATTTACTCATCAATTTCTACTCCTAGCTTTCTTCATACAAGAACTCAGTTTCTGCATCCTAATCGTGTAACACTTCCATTGTTAATCAGATTGTTCATCGCATCAACTGTACTCTATTTCATTTGTTGACTCTAAAACCCAAAGTGGTTTTCTGTTCTAAAAGATAACACAACCACATTGGGAAGGTTTTACACTAAAGCTTTTACAGACACAGAACCAAACAAAGAAAATGAATTACAGCTTGTCAATGGCTTCCTCTCCATATTAAATTATAAGAAGAGGGCCATACTAGAGATATACAATTTTACAAAATACTTCTTCTTCTTCTTCATGATGCAACTTTCCTCTCCAAGGAGCCAAATTTTACAAAACACTGAATCTCCAGTTATAGCTGTAACTGCCCTGGCCCTTTCCTTGATGCCACCCTATTTACTTCTACCATCGACGGAGATGAAGATGACGTAGGTCGTTCCGCTTCTTCTGGTTTTTCAACCTCCACCTGTGGCGGAAATTGGAAACACAGCAGTAGATTGTAAAGGAGAGCTTCCAACAGACCGATGACTAACAATGTACACTTCGATCGAGTCCGACAGACTCGAACTTACCTTCACTGATGAAGAGGAAGTAGAAGTGTTTCGGGAATGCGCGCGCTTTCTTGTGTGGATACGGTGCTGGCGTTGAACTTGCTCAAACTGCTGCAAATTCGAGGTGAAGTTGATTCCATTATGAGTATTAGAAACTCCCACCTCCTGCTGTGCGTCACCGTCCTCTGAGACTAGCGATCCATTTGGACTGTGGTGGCTGATTCGAGAATTCGCGTTTCCTGAAGACGTCCGCTTAATTGGATCCCCGCTGAAGGAATATGAAGGTACTGTCTTTAATCGAGTCCTTAGAATCTTAAAAGCAGCACTTTGCTGCCATCAGAAATGGGAAACATGAACTACATCAGCAACCATAGACTCAGAACAGCCGTAAAGAGAACGATAAGCAATGCTACTCTTTATCGCACTAACAACATATCAGCGTCGACTAATCAGGAAGCGTACCTGGGGAAGTAACATCAGAAGGCCGTACAAGGCTTTTAACAACCATGTGTATCTTCCAGGTTCAAGAAGCTGCACAGAGCACAAAATTGCTCAGACGCCACGAAGAAACAGAAGAGGATAAAGAGAACAACGATTACATATCAATGCCTCAGAAATCACCAGAATATAGTCTTACAGAATCGTATACAAATTGCGGCGAATGTCAGTACTAAACAGTGAATTAATTTTCAACTAAAGTACCTGCAGCCTTAGGTAAGCGAAGATTGGTGTCTCGAGCAAACGAATCAGTTTGTCCACTTGCACCAAGAACTTGACATTGATATCCTCCTCTACTAGCGACTGTATCACCACACTCGCATGCTGGTACATCTGGGAAATCGCACGGCAATTGAGTTGAAAAATTAGCAATCAAAAGTTAGACTGGTGAAAATTATCAGAAACAACGAAAATTGTATTACCTGGACTAAGAAGCAAAGGCTAATTATAGCCACGGTGAATGGCACCATGAAGCATACAAAGATTGAAATAAATCTCTCCCAGCAGTATTCACAAGTGATTGTTTCAACAGATCTCGAAGCTCAGCTAATTCAGAGGATGTAAGCAAAATCAAATTCAAAGCCTGAAGCAAACAGATGAAGTACATAAGTAAAACATCAAGAAAAGAATAGTTTGAGCCTACTTTATAGAAACTGTCAAATAAATCGGACCAGCGGATTAGAAGATAAAAATGTCAAGTGACTAAGCAAGTAGAAGATTTAACAACTGAAGTCCAGCTAAGTAAATGCAACTCTGTAGAATCGAAGGGATCTTCTTAATCCGTAACACAATTCTAGCAGCAGACAATTTTGATCCCCACAATATGGTAATTATAGTTACTAGGGCAGTGGAAAATTGGAGTCGAGATGAACACACCTGAACCATCATGGAAGCAAAATCAAGATCTGCTTCACCCTCGAGTATTTTGGATAGTTCCCTATACACCCTTTCAGCATCTAAAAGCACACAGAGGCGTCGAATGATCAAAGCACCACGCCTAGCAATACAGAAAATATCATCACGTAATTGCAGATAGGACCTATTTCCCCCACCAAGGGAACAAGAGAAAGTGATTTAACTTGTGGGCGGATATACTCACTTCTCCAGAAGAGAAATATCAATGCGGAAATTATGCATTAAGAAGACAACTAGCTGGCGGAAATGTTGTGGCTCCTCAGCTATGCATGCATGAACCTCAAGAACAAGCAGGACTACCTGGAAAAAGATTGAGGTGTGCATCAAATCAAATAACACATAAATCTAGCGTCCTTCACAACTTACTTACAAGCCATTGCAATATTTGCAGAATTGGTATAATCAGATGCAATCTGATATACAAGCAAAGATACACCACCAAGAACTGGTGATGCAACACCATATGAAAAATGATAAAGAATATACATAGGTTTACAATAGAATGCAAAGTTGACAAAATCTACTCCACCGAAACAGAGCTAGAACAATATGAAAATAGACAATAATGAAAAATTGTGACAAGAAATAGACTCGAGAATTAAAATACTGGTCTTGTTACGCCCAAAATAAGAACAGGTAAATATACGGAAGATACGAAACAGGAAATGAAGAATCAAGTGCTGGATGACAAAAACAGTGAATTACTGTACAAAACAATAAGCACAATATCAACAAGTCAAATTACCTGATCAGAGGGATCTGATAGGGCTTTCAAAAGAGAGTCAAATATGTCATCAAGAAAGTTCAAGACCTGTTTCATGCAAAAGATAGAATTAATCAAGAATGCAGAGCTATTTCCTGCACATGTGGTAAAGGAACCCATAACTTTGAAGTCACGTCCTGAGTACAATGTCACATGAAGTTGTTTAAATGTGGATAACTTAACACAGGTATGAGCACTCTGAAGGGATATGAATCCTAGAAAAGCACTTATCCAACACGAACAAGAATCCATCAATTTTGTCTTTCCCAAGAGGATGAAGAAAACCCTAAACCTTTAGAAACTCAAAGAGGAAAAGAAAGCCATATTTAGAGAGACAACAGTAGATTGTGTGTAGGTAATGTCGCTTACATCAGCCCGATGTCTGTTCAAAAGAGCAGATATCCAGTGCAATGCCTCGATTTGAGTAGCCTCTGACTCACTTGACAGTTGACTGGAAATTTCAGAAAGTGAACAACCAATATGTGAATAATTAGTTGTATTCAGAAGAAAAAAAATCTGACAACAAGGTTGGTAGTTAGCTTTAACAGTAACCACAAATCAGACAGACATGGTATTTAACAAGATCACACCTCCTTGCAATAGAGAGAATCGCTCCAACATCAAACCCTTCTGTAGGATCAGCTTGTATTGCTCGAAGCTCATCATTTGTTTCACGAGCAACCTTAATTTAGAAATGGGAAACAACTGATCAATAGCTAAATCCAAATGCCGAAATCATAAATGAACAAACATCCATATTCAAATTTCAGATTCAACTCTATTCGAAATTCCAAAAACAATGATGAGCAATGTTCATAAATTACTGATCCATCATTGAGGTTATTGATTCACAACATGCAACCCTCTGCAAATAATTTCTACTAGTGAGGACCTGAATAACTCTTTCCCTTAATTTACCAGTTCGGCCGCAAAATGTATACAAAATACACAGCACATACAAGCTTATCTTAGTACCAACACATGCAAAAGTCGCAGAATAGCATATGTGGACACACCCTCAAAGAGAACCCGTGAATAAATCATGCTTTACTTTAGACATTTCACCTCAACCAAGGAATAAATACTGATACATTACGGATGAGTAAGATAAAATTCAAGTATAATCAAGGAGTTGAACCAGCTTACCACTCTAATCTTCTCCTCTTTGTCGGATATACACGGCAAAATTGCTCCAAGAATATCAGCATAATATGGCACAAGTTGGTCCCCACCAAGTTTCACAAATTCATTTATCTGTCATTGATTGAGCAAAGAAGTACAAATGTGTAAGAGATATAGCAGAGGAGAGCAAACTGTTTAACTTCACAATTAGTACAAATGTACAACGAAAGTAGCAGGATTTAAGTTCAAACAATAGACATAGATAGAATAAAGGGTTAGGGCATTCACCCATGTAATAGCTGTCAACCGAGTAAATTCATCAGAAGAAGCTGCCCTCTGCACCAATATCTCGGCCATGCGACCATAATCTACAGACTTTAACAGTAGCACTGCTCAAGTCAGAAAATTACAAATGAAAAAGAAGATTTATTTGCCATTCAATCAATACAGTAATTACGAGATTCCACTTTATTGGGGAAAAGTCTAGTAAAGTTCCCAAACGCAAAAGAATAATGAACAATGAAAGCATTTACTATAAGACAGTCAGAGGAAAAAACAACAATGTGACTGAACATCCAAGTTCTAAAATAGAAGAAGCCTACTGGAGAATTCTTGATCTCTTGGAGAAACTCTGAAAGTGCAGAATCCGCTTGTTGCCTTATTTCATGGCTAGAGTCGCTCAGCATATTGAACAAACCTAACATTCATGCATAATCATTAGAAACCAACAGCCACATACAAAGTTCTTATTTTAAGAAGCAAAAGAATATAAACATAGTGTAGTCTATACCATCGAGAAAATCTGGAAGAAAACCCAGCATGTCAATGTCTGGAACACTGTCCAAAACTGTAATCCATCCTACCAAAAATTGGCGGACATATGGATTCAGCACGTTCATTCGTTCCCTCAGCAGAGGAATAAATTCTTCAATGCTGACAAAGAAACCCATAGAACCATTGAGATCACACAAAATTTACAAAGTCCTACAACAGTCAATACATCAGTATAACATACCTGAACTGATCACTTTCTGTGACAATGTCCTGTGGAAACGTGGAAAATATGAGAAGCCATATGAAACAAAGGCACTCATACCTTCCAAGACAACTTTAGATCACTCAAGAAAATTTGGAACTGAGAAGGAGAAGCAACTCACTTTGACAAGGCGATCTAACAAATGTGCAGCACTTTGTACATTGGCATCTGAATCTGCAGAAAGCTTGCAGAGAGCATCAAATATTTGATTAAAGAATACTATGAAATCCCCTCTCACAACCTGCACGAGACATAAAACAGAGTACTATAAGTATCTAGGCATGAAAATGAACAGCAAGAATTTGAATTAGCAATGGTTCTCACCTTTGCAATGTTATATAGAGCTTCACATGCATAATAGCGAACCCTACTATCTTGATCAGAGAAAGAATGAAGCACAGGTGGCACGATTTGCTGGTAAGACACAACCAGAGCAATAGTGAACGAAAAGTTCAAAGAGTAAGAAGATAAGTAAGCCAACCTCAAAGAAAGGAAACATCATGCAACTGAAAAGATTAGCAAGTCTCAGTAATACAAAAAGACATTAGTAAAAATTAGATGCAGCAGAAACATATACTAAACAGATAAGTAATGGCAGCACTCTTTCTTTGCCACTCAAAACTAAAAGAATGGGAACAATATAATAATCAAATCTGGGATAAACAACTGAAACAATTAGTTCTGGTCTTCTAATAACAGGTTTTTCCAGGTGATTGAGTCTTGAAAAGTAAAGCAAATCACTTAAATGATCTTGAAAAGTAAAGCAAATCACTACTAACATAATCTTGAAAAGTAACAGACCATATATCACTTAAATGATAGTTCATAACCACTCCAGAATAAGACCTAAAAAGGAAAGCAAATCAAACTTTACCCATCTCAGAACCAAAAGTCACAGAGCACCTAACTCTTTGTTATTGCTAGGATTGCATTATTCTGTTGGTTTTATCTTTCTAAAAAAGCCTTTCAGTAGTTACCATTCATAAGCCAAATAGACAGATTCCCACAAGTGGACTTCTACATGAGCGATATCTTAGTAATCAACACCGGCAATAGAAAATTTTCTTAGACCATCCAATCTAGTGAGATTAACAATCAGTACTGGGGAATTTTTCAATACAATTAATGGCAGATTGCTCAATTGCTATATACAAAAAATACGAAACATTCCCTGACCCGTAAGCCAGTATACAGAGACAAACAAAGAAAGGTCCAAACGTGGAAGCATAGCTCAATTACCTCGAGATGCTGGGATGCTTCAGATGTCAACCCTACAGTTGCGGCAGCCAAACCTATCAACCCTCCCTGGATCATTAAATAATAAAAATCCAAGGAACAATTCAATTTCAGCATTCTTTCCCCAACAATTTTCAAAATAAAACTACAACTAACTGAGCTTCAGAACTCTGATTAACTTGAAGAGACCTTTCGGTGGTTGGCCTGCGGAGAGTAGGTGTACTCATGCGTCAATAATTCGATAACTGCCGATATCTTATCATGATCGCCTGCTGCAGTCAGTTGTTTCACTATGCCCTCAACCTACATCCAAAAAAGAAAAACAATACTCAAAACCTCAAGTAAGCAAAAAACCAGAAATTCTCAGCAAACATAAGCAAAGAGAGCATTCAGCAACCTCCAACGCAGCATTTTTGCGCTTCTCGTATAGCTTATCAGACAAACTACGAAGGACGTTGGCCGAAATCACGGACAGCGCATCGGCCATGTCCAGAAAGCCGCCGCCGAAATTACTCGGGCAAAATCGTCGAGCTCCTCCTCCCTTCTTCCCACAGGCAAAGCCAGAGGAAAAAAGAGGAAAACACGAAAAGATCAACAAATCCGTTTCCTAATCTTCTCCTCTTCGAATCTGAACATGGAAGTGAGAGCTCCACGACCACCTACACGGCCATCCCGTTAGGGTTCAGCCACCAGGAGATCGACGGTGAAGGAAGTGAGAGTTGATGAGGAATCAATCAGATCGGACGGAGGAGTTTGGGGAAATGGAATCGGCGGCGATAAAAATGTGAGAGACCTACTGAGCTCCGGCAGCAGTTTTCCTTCTTCTTCTCTCTTTTTTCTTTGTTTTTAATTTCAGAACCAATTTCGTGTGTGTAACTGTTACTTTAATTTTTTTAATTAATTAAATTTTATTTTTGCTGACTCATATGAAATTGTTTTCGTGGATTAAATGATTATATTAATTACATTGATAGCTTTATTTGGGGTCAAATGCGTAATTTCCAACTATTAGTATCTACTTGACGTAAGAGAGAAATGGAGAATCAGGTAACAAGTCTTTTTTGTCCTCTTTGAGTCAATAATCGTGCAATTAGTTTCTAAGTTTAAGAATCAAATTGGTTCGTTCGGTTCGAGTCGACAAACCTTAATCACTTGTTAGGTTGTTTGATTTAAACCGCTCGTGGAGGAATTTGAGAGTTAGTTTTGTCCTGATATTTGGCGTGAGGGGAAAGCAGGGGAGTTTGTTGAGCACAAATTGACCTATTTCATCGAGTTCACCAACCTTGTTAAGTGGTTTGATGAACAAACCAGTAGAGAGAAAAAGCTCATTCGGAAGATCAATAATGGCTTGAGGTTGGAGATTCGGGAGGGAGTCACCTCTGTGGACATGAGGGGTATTGTGTCGGTCAAGGCAGCTGTTTTGGAGAGGGAGATGCTAGTACAAAAGATGAGGAAGAGGAATACGGACTCTCATCCTTCCCAGTTAGCTACTCATAGCCATCCGGCTAAGAGAGTGCAACCATCCTACTTTGGTCAGAGGAGTGTTTAATCTACTCCACACAAGAGTGGAGTGACTTGTTACACTTGTGGTCAGCTAGGTCACAAAAGTGTGGCGTGCAAGGGAAAGGATGTTGGATCAGTTGGGGAGGAATTGCATAATGATGTGCATTATATGGTGCACACCATTTACCCCTTTAGTTGACTTTAGTCAACTTGGTGGTTCCAACCTCCTATTCGACTTGACAAACTTAAATCAATAAAAAAAAATGGTGACTTTCAACTTATAGTCTAATTCGTATCTTTCTAAACTAACAAAAAATATAACTGTTGAAAAATTCAAATGACAGGCTGGAGGCACAAAACTATCGACATTGGACGTAAGCAGAAAGAGCATTGGTCTCATGGATGGGTCATCGAGTCAACTGCGTGTCACCTTCTTCTAGGCTCAGCTGAACAACACAACATTAAACGACGTTTAAGTATAAGCAAACTACTAAACCAGGCCTTAATTATATGGTTCTAGGAAAGTTTGGAGCGGACGCGGTGGTGTGGCGTTAACGACGGAGGTGTGAGTTGGTTAGGTTAGATTGCTTGGTTGGGTTAAGTTTATGATGAAATAGATGACATGACATAGACGTGGACAAAACTGATGAGCTGGTTTGATGATCTCATCACCACATCAACCTAATATTTGAAAGAAGAGTTAACAAAATTACCAAATGGTTACAACTGCAATAGATTAGTGACATATTTGTCACTTTTTAAAAGCTAATGACCATGTTGGTAACAAGTTTTGTCGTCAAAGTTTGTTTCCTCAGTCGTGAAGCATTGAATAGTCGTAAAGTAAGAGATAAAAGAAAGGTTTGAGAATCCGTGCACAATTAAATTAGCCCAAGCCGGCGGGCGCCCACAGACAACTACCAACTGCATTGTGTGGGCGTGTGATTAAGATTATAACTTTATCATCATCGGAGTTATGATGGGCTGGTCCACCGCCGGCCAGCTCCGGCGACTCTAAACCAAATAAATAACCAATCAAAGTACTGTTTTGGTCTTTTTCCAAGGCTTAATTACTCATCTTGCCAAATGTCCGATGAGGGTGAAAGGGCGAGGAAGATTATCAACTAGCTTTTGTATCTACGGCCTATAGCGGTGTGTTATTAACATAAATTTTATGGCTTAATAATTTTTATTAATTTATTAATTTTTAATAATCCTACACGATATTTTTGTTAGTTTTTTCTCGTAAAGCTATATCATAATACATTTATATTATTTCATATTAATTATTAAGTTTGTAAACATTTTTAGTTTGGTATTGGATTCTCGTTATTGATATAGTAATATAACAACTTAGAATAAATTAAAAATTACATAACTTTGTAAATAGTAGATAAATAGAAATTATTTAATTTTAATAATCAAATTATAAAGAATTATATATAGTATAAAATTTATACTATTTTAATAAATAAACGTGAGAGTTAGAGGTAAAGGATCTCCCCGTCCAAAAACTTTTCAGTTTGGAACGTTCCAAACCAAATACCTGGAGGGTATCCTGTCATTTGAAAATTACACCTTCACCAAGATGCTCTCGCCGCCACCCCTTAATTTCCTCCCCAATTCCATCACCGCTGTATGATTTTTGACACTGCTCTCCTCCAGCTGAAGCATGATTCATCCGCCCTCTTTCTCCTACCGCCGCCGTCTCCAATTGCTAGGATTAAAGCTGATATGACTTTGGTACTGAAGGTTAGGAAAGTGGATAAGCGGCGGAGATCCGGCCGTACCTCTAGCACATCCACACCTTCTTCGACGAGCTGGAGGGGAGGAAAAGGGATTTGAAGCTCAACATGAACGTAACCGACGGAATCAACGCGAACTCCATGTGGTGAAGGTCGACCCTTCACTCATGAAAATAGGATCTGAAATTGAAATTGAAATTGAAGTTGAAGTTAGATATCGAATCCTTCCTCAAAACGATTCGTATGGTCGGAGTTCGTGCAAGAATGTGTCAGATCGAGTTCTATTTTCTATTATTGCTACCGCGGCGACGGCGGAAGCAAGGCAACGCAATCACTGTTTTCCGATTACAGTTAGGTTGAAGAAGAGTGACTGATTTGTCACATGGTTAAGTTTAGTGACTGATTTGTCACTTGGTTAAGATAAGTGACTGATTTGTTATGTGGTTAATTTAAACGGCTGATTTGTGGTTAATTTTAACGCAGCTGATTTGTCAGGTGGTTAGATATTGTTTTAAATAATGGACAAGTTAAATAATCTTTTATAATCATATACTTTCATCGTCGTGTTAATTAGATTGTATAACTAGTTATCAACTAAATAATCCTTGTTAATTTGTTATCTCATCACATTGTTAACTAGTTAACTCGTTACATTATCTAGTTAGTAACAAAATAACTAGTTAACTAATTTTGATAACTAGTTATTACCTAAAAATCTTGTTAACTAGTTATCCAAATTATATTGTTCACTAGTTAACAACTTGGTAACTAGTTAACTCGATTGGTTAACTAGTTAACTAGATTTGGATAACTAGTTACAACGATTGGTTAACTAGTTAACTCGATTGATTACTAGTTAACTCGATTGAATAACTAAATTCGACAAGTTAACTAGTTAACTCGATTAGTTAACTAGTTAACTCGTTATCTAAATCATGATGTTACTTAGTTAACTCGATAAGTTAACTAGTTAACTAATTTTGATAATTAGTTATCAACTAAATACCTTGTTAACTAGTTAACAACTTGGTAAATAGTTAACTCAATTGGTTAACTAGTTAACAACTTGGTAACTAGTTAACTCGTATAGATAACATATTCACTAGATAACTAGTTAACTATAAAAAAACTCAGGTTAACTAGTTAACTAGTTATCAATAAAAAATCTTGTTAACAAATTATTAGTAAAAATCAGGTTAACTAGTTAACTTGTCCTCGCCGGAAAAGTCATCGAAGTTTGGTCGGTCTCCGGAGCCTCGCCGGAAAAATCACCGAAAACATGTTAACTAACTAGTTAACTGTAAAAATCCAAGTTAACTAGTTAACTAGACGTCGTCAAAAAAGTCACCGGAGTTTGATTGGTCGCCGAAAAAGTAACCAAAGAATTCCACGAAAAAGTCACCGGAAAGTTGTCGGAAAAGTCACCGGAAAAGTCTCGACGACTAATTTAACTCAATTGGATAACATGTTAACAACTTGGTAACTCGTTAACTGGACGTCGGAGCAGTCACCAGAAAAAAAAGTCACCGAAAAAAATTACAAAAAAAGCCACCAAAAAAAGTCGCCGGAAAAAATCACCGGCGGCCGGCGGCCGATAACAGCGGCTGGCGGCAGTGGGTTGATTAAAATAAAATATTTAAATAAAAAATAATTATAAAATATTTAAATTAAATATAATAATTATATTATTTGTGTAAAGTCTTAAATACCCCTAACAAATCTGGACCATTAGATTGGTCAAAGAGTCAAACTAAATCTAATGATTGGAATTGAGTTTGGAACTTTCCAAACCCAACAAATACTGGACGCTGATCTGCTTCCGAGAGTTAGAAATAAGTACATATGTGGAATTAATAGGATATTTAATAAGAAAGATAAATTATAAAATTTTATATAAAATATTAACCATGACGTGAAAATTTAAGAGAAGGGCTACATCCTATGTGGCAAAAAAAATCTCAAGATCTACCATAGTATATTTTAACAGATTTAGTCCAAATTTTGACAAATCTAGCCCAGAATTTGACAAATCTAGTCCAGTTTTCAAATCTAGTCCAAAATTTTGACAAATCTAGTCCAGTTTTTACAAATTTAGTCCAGAATTTTGACAAATCTAGTCCAGTTTTTTACAAATGTAGACCAAAATTTTGCCAAATCTAGTCTAGTTTTCAACAAATTTGGTCCAAAATTTTAACAAATCTAGTCCAATTTTGACAAATCTAATCCAGAATTTTGATAAATCTAATCCAATTTTTTACAAATGTAGTCCAAAATTTTGACAAATCTAGCCTAAAAGTTGTGACAAACCTAACCCGGAAATTGTGCCAAATCTACCTGAAAAGTTGTGTCAAATCTAGAATGTGTGTCAAATCTAGCCTAGAAGGTGTGCCAAATATAGCCCAGAAGGTGTCCCAAATCTAGCCAAGAAATTGTGTCAAATCTAGCCCAGAATTTATGCCAAATCCAGCCTAGAATTTATGCCAAATCTAGCCCAGAAGTTGTATCAAATGTATCCTAGAAGTTGTACCAAGAATTGTGCCAAATCTAGCCCATAAGGTGTGCCAAATCTAGCCCATAAATTGTGTCAAATAGAGCCTAGAAGTTGTGCCAAATCTAGCCCAGAAGTTGTGTCAAATCTAGCCTAGAAGTTGTGTCAAATCTAGCCGAGAATTTGTGCCAAATCTAGCCCAGAAATTATGCCAAATCTATCCCAGAATTTGTGCTAAATCTAGACCAGGAATTTTGCCAAATCTAGCCATGAATTTGGATCAAATCTAGCCCAGAAGTTGTGCCAAATCGAGCCCAGAAGTTATGCCAAATCTAGCCTAGAGTTTGGGACAAATCCAAAATGCGCTAGATTTGTCACAAAATACACTAAATTTGTCCAAAAAAAGTGCTAGATTTGTCCCAAAATGTGCTAGATTTGTCACAAAATGACCTAGATTTGTCCCAAAATGCGCTAGATTTGTCGCAAAATGAACTAGATTTGTCCCAAAATGCGCTAGATTTGTCTTAACAAATGCGCTAGATTTGTCCCAAAATGCGCTAGATTTGTCCCAAAATACGCTAGATTTGTCCAAAAATACGCTAGATTTGTCCCAAAATGCGCTAGATTTGTCTCAAAAAGGCGCTAGATTTGTCCCAAAATGCGCTAGATTTGTCCCAAAAAAGGCGCTAGATTTGTCCCAAAATGCACTAGATTTGTCACAAAATGCGCTAGATTTGTACCAACAAATGAGCTAGATTAGTTTGAAAATACGCTAGATTTGTCCAAAAAAAGGTGCCAGATTTTTTCCAAAAAGCGCTAGATTTATCCAAACAAATGCGCTAGATTTGCTCCAAAATGCGCTAGATTTGTCCCAAAATGCGCGAGATTTGTCGCAAAATGACATAGATTTATCCTAAAATGCGCTAGATTTGTCCCAACAAATGCGCTAGATTTGTACCAAAATGCGCTAGATTTGTCCAAAAATGCACTAGATTTGTCTCGAAAAGGCGCTAGATTTGTCCCAAAATGTGCTATATTTGACCCAAAATGCGCTAGATTTGTCCCAAAAATGCGCTAGATTTGTCCCAAAAAATGCGCTAGATTTGTCCCAAAATGGGATAATTGTCCCAAAATGCGCTAGATTTGTCCCAACAAATGTGCTAGATCTGTCCCAAAATGCGCTAGATTTGTCCCAACAAATGTGCTAGATTTGTCCCAAAATGCAGTAGATTTTTCCAAATTGCGCTAGATTTGTCCTAAAATACGCTAGATTTGTTCCAAAATGTGCTAGATTTGTCCCAAAATGTGCTAGACTTGTCCCAAAAAGACGCTAGATTTGTCCCAAAAATGCACTAGATTTGTCCAAAATGCGCTAGATTTGTACTAACAAATGAGCTAGATTTGTCTGAAAATACCTAGATTTGTCCGAAAAAAGGCGCTAGATTTTTTTCAAAATGCGCTAGATTTATCCAAACAAATGCGCTATATTTGTCCCAAAATGCGCGAGATTTGTCGCAAAATGCGCTAGATTTTCCCAACAAATGCGCTAGATTTGTCCCAACAAATGCGCTAGATTTGTCCAAAAATGCGCTAGATTTGTCCAAAAATGCGCTAGATTTGTCCCAAAAAATGCGCTAGATTTGTCCCAAAAATGCGCTAGATCCAAAATGCGCTAGATTTGTCCCAAAATGGGATAGATTTGTCCCAAAATGCGCTACATTTGTCCCAACAAATGTGCTAGATTTGTCCCAAAATGCGCTAGATTTGTCTAAAAAAGGAGCTAGATTTATCCGAAAATATGCTAGATTTGTCTCAAAAAAGGCGCTAGATTTTTTTCCAAAAGGCGCTAGATTTTTTTCCAAAATACGCTAAATATGTCCCAAAATATGCTAGATTTATCCCAAAAATGCCCTACATTTATCCCGAAATGCGCTAGATTTGTCCCCAAATGCGCTAGATTTGTCCCAAAAAGGTAGTAGATTTGTCCCAAAATGCGTTAGATTTGTCCCAAAAAGACGCTATATTTGTCCCAAAATGTGCTCAATTTGTCTTAGAATGCACTAGATTTGTCCCAAAATAAATCACATTTTTTTAACAAATCTACCGCATTTTAGGACAAATCTAGTGCATTTTGTTGGGACAAATCTAGCACATTTTGGGGCAAATTTAGTGTATTTTGGGACAAATCTTACGCATTTTGGGAGAAATCTTGTGCATTTTTGGGACAAATCTAGCACATTTTGGGATAAATAAAGCTATTTTTGGGATAAATCTAGCGCATTTTGGGATAAATCAAGCATATTTTGGGACAAATCTAGCACTTTTTTAGGACAAATCTAGTCCATAATTTGACATATCTAGTCTAGTTTTTGAAAAATCAAGTCTAAATTGTGACAAATCTAGTCCAAAATTTTGACAAATCTATTCCAAATTTTTTGACAAATCTAGTCATGTTTTTGACAAGTATAGTCTAAATTTTTGACAAATCTAGTCCAGTTTTTGACAAATCTAGTCCTAGCATTTTGACAAATCTAGTCCAGTTTTTACAAATCTAGTCCAGTTTTTTACAAATCAAGTCCAGTTTTTTGACAAATCTAGTCCAGTTTTTGACAAATCTAGTCCAGTTTTTTACAAATCTAGTCCAGATTTTGACAAATCTAGTCCAATATTTGACAAATTTAGTCCCAGAATTTTGACAAATCTAGTCGAGTTTTTGAAAAATCTAATCCTGTTTTTGACAAATCTAATCCAGAATTTGACATTTAGTCCAAAAATTTACAAATCTAGTCCAGATTTGACAATCTATCAATGGACAAATCTAGTCCAAATTTTTTACAAATCTAGTTCAAATTTTTTACAAATCTACTCTAAATTTTTGACAAATCTACTCTAAAATTTTGACAAATCTAGTCCAAATTTTTTACAAATCTAGTCTAGTTTTTAGACAAGTCTAATCTAGTTTTTGACAAATCTAGTCCCAGAATTTTGACAAATCTAGTCCATATTTTGACGAATCTAGTCCATATTTTTGACAAATCTAGTTGAAAATTTTGACAAATCAAGTCCATAATTTTGACAAATCTAGTCCATATTTTTGACAAATATAGTTTAAAATTTTGACAAATCTAGTCCAGAATTTTGACAAATCTAGCCTAGAATTTTTTCAAAATCTGGTCCAGAATTTGACAAATCAAGTAAATAATTTTAACAAATCTAGTCTAAAATTTTGACAAATTTCATCTTGTTTTTGACGAATCTAGTCTAGTTTCTAACAAATCTAGTCCCAGAATTTTGACAAATCTAGTCTAGTTTTTGACAAATCTAGTCCAAAATTTTGTCAAGTGTAGTCCACACTCTTGACAAATCTAGTCCACACTCTTGACAAATCTAGTCCTCAATTTTGAACAAATCTAGTCTAGTTTTCTACAAATCTAGTCCCAGAATTTTGACAAATCTAGTACACTTTTTGATAAATCTAGTCAAGCATTTGACAAATATAGTCCAAAATGTTGACAAATCTAGTCCAAAATTTTGACAAATCTAGTCTAGAATTTTGATAAATCAAGTCCAATTTTTGACATATCTAGTCTAAAATTTTGACTAATCTAGTCCAATTTCTGACAAATCTATTCCAGTTGTTTGACAAATCTAGTCTAGATGTTGACAAATCTAATCCATATTTTTGACAAATCTAGTCCAGTTTGTGACAAATCAAGTCCAAATTTCTACAAATCTAGTCATGTTTTTGACAAATCTAGTCCCATAGTTTTGACAAATCTAGTCCAAAGTTTTGACAAATCTAGTCCAATTTTGACAAATCTAATCCAGTTTTTTACAACTCTACTCTAGAATTTTGACCAATCTAGTCCAGATTTTGATAAATCTAGTCCAAAATTTTGACAAATCTAGTCCAAATTTTGACAAATCTAGTCCCTAATTTTTTACAAATCTAGTCCATAATTTTGAAAAATCTAGTCCAGTTTTTTATAAATTTAGTCCAGTTTTTGACAAATCTAGTCCCATAATTTTGACAAATCTAGTCCCAGAATTTTGACAAATCTAGTCCCAAAATTTTGACAAATCTAGTCCAGTTTTTTACAAATCTAGTCCATAATTTTGACAAATCTAGTCCATTTTTTACAAATCTAGTCTAAATTTTTTGACAAATCTAGTCCATAATTTAGCTTTGACAAACAAATCTTATATTGTATCTTATACTAACATGCCCCCTCAAACGAAAGCCCGTGAAAGGGAAGAAGCCTATGAAAAGGGATTGATGTTTGAAAAGGTCCACCAAGCCTTATGCAAGATAAATTGTTATATTGGGAGCTACCGAGATTCGATACCAAGACCTTTCGGTCATCAAGACTCTAATATCATGTCAAGAACCGTTTCATCTCAATAAGTCGAGTTTTTGGGAGAGAGTTTTGAATAGATCTTATATTGTTTACTAACAATTACCCTCTAACAGGCTATACATGAGATTTAAAAAAGGACAACTTGGAACTCAATAGTCTTAAACGTGACCATTGTATGTTTTCTTCAAAAGTATGACAATCGAGTTCAATGTGGGAGCATACATAAATCCTCATTGACACACATTCATAAATCCTCATTGAATGTTTTCTTCAAAAGTATGACAATCGAGTTCAATGTGTTTTGTCCGCTCATGTTGAATTGGGATATGACCGGTGTGAATTACAGACTAAAAATCAAAGAAGACATCAATATAAAGTATAGATTATGTATGACATGTATCACTATACCAAGCAAGTGATAAGTAGAAATCGTAGCGCAAACATAGCAAGACCGACAATTTCGCCAAGACAAAGGGTGTACAAACATCGAAACGAACGATATTGTTCTAAGAACAATCCAACCATGATTGCCGATGTGCTCGAATATAACATTAGCTCCTACCAAAGTGGTGCCTCTTCTTACATCCTCAACTGTTGATTCCTAGAGATACAACAAAAAACATACAAATGGGACTAGATAGAAGAATGTGCCCTAACCCTAATTTCAGAATTTTATTGTACAATTTGTTACTGTGGACATGTCTCTCATTTTAGTCATTACAGCTTTCTGGGAAAATGAAAAAAAAAACAACAATAATCAATAGCGATCAAAAGAGAAGGGACTTATGAGGGAGTTCTCCAGCTCCCTAAATCCTCTGTAAACACCATCTGTCTTGCTCTGTGGAAGCGGCAGCCGTCTCACTTCTGTCATGTACCTGTTATCAGGCATACGAGATTCAGGATACGCAGATTAGATCATCAAGCAAAAAGGGTATCGAGGTTTTTCAATCTTCAATCCGTATGCAAGTCCAGATTGTATCTGGACTCCAGCTTGGGATCTGATCAACCCTAAAAGTTAACGAAACTGGGAAAAAAGTATGAACTTCTGTTTATGCAGATCTCTGAGATTTTCTAGTCTTGCGTGCTACCTAAAGACTAAGTAGACCGAGCATTATACAGGCTTAGTGGTTATGGAGAAGAAGTTAACGATACTCGGAGAGTATGAACTTCTATCATCCCGATGTTTCCTAGATTTTCTAATCTTGAGCGCAACCTAGAGCATTTAACAGGGTCAAGGGGTGCTATCTCAGAAGAAGAAGATATTTAGGATAGGCAGATATCATACCATTCAATCAACGTGCAAAAAGTGGACTCCAGCTTGGGATCTGATCAACCCTAGAAGTTATCAATACTCGGAAAGTATGAAGGTTCCCTAGATTTTCTATTCTTGCGCGCAACCTAAAGCATTCAACAGGGTCAAGGGGGTGTTATGGAGAAGTTGAAGGTTCTTGGGTTGGTTATGGATCAGAGTGATCAGAATCACAGAAACACACACCAGAAGATGCTAAATTCTTTCTTATCCGATACTGGACCGGTGAAGGTTACGCATTGATCAACTTGCAATCTTCATCTTATGTATGTGGGATGTCTATGTCAGATAAAAAGACAGCTTATGTATATTAGATGTGATGTTGAAAGCTCACCTGTTTGCTGCACTTGTGATCTTATCGCGCATGCCCTGGTTAAAGACGGCTGTTTGCTCCAACGAGAATGTTCCACCCAGTATTAAGGAAGCGCCTGTTGAACTAGTACCCATCCTCTCTGCAAATGCTGACATGGCACATTCCCGCAGCACCACAAGGACAGATCGAAGAAGCCGCAACCTGAGGTTGGGGGATGGAAGAATGGCTCCATTTGACAATAGTTGGTCGTAAGCATTCAATACAGGCTCGGTTGCACCTTTACAGGCAGCTATAAGACCTCTCGGTACATCTTCGTCTCCAACAATTTCAAGGCCAGATTCTGCTCTCTCCTACAGCCATGTGATTAAATCGTCAGATAGAGCAAGTGTGATAATGGTGTCAACTTCTTTTTCTGGAAATCCAAGAGTAATAAGAAGTTGGATAACATACCAGTGCTGCCTTCTCAAGGTGAAGGCAAAGTGTTTCTAGGGGTAAAATAGCATCATCTCCAGGATATATGTTCGAACCAACACTCTTCAAAACCGAACAGGCTTCAGCAACTCCACCTCTTGAAAGAGCTCGATCGACGAGTCTAGCCCAAGTTTCTCTTACTATACTGCTATCAGCATCCCCGGCATAATTTGCAAAGTAAAGCATTTCAAGACATATCTGGCAGAAAGTGAAAGGGAGTTCAATCATTAACTTGGAAGCTTACAATTACTACACAGTATAATATACAAACAAGACAGTTTTGAATGTTGAAGATGATGGAGTAAGTATGGCAAGTGCCACGGCAGTGAAACTCTGGCTGAGACAAACGAGCTCAAGGGAACAAAGAGTAGAATCAAAGAGCTTTTGTGCTCGACCTACAGCACTCAAATCCCACCAACTGAACCATCAATGCAAGAATATCCTATAAATTCACTTATGCTTGCTTTGAACATACACAGTATTACTATCAAGACCATAATCTGAGGCAATCCAAGGAGATTGAGAAAAAACAAAGCTAGAAACCATGCTATAACGCCAATCTACCATTAAAACAACTAAACCAATGAAATTGAAATGGGTCAATTCCACACAAAGAGACCTTAAGCCATGGACAGAATTTAACTTGAAAGGGAATGAGAGAGAAATATGTACCTCCCAAAGTTCAAAAGGGACTGCATATTCATTGTATAGCTGAGTTATACTCTTCAACTCCAAGGATAGCTCTTTAGCCTTTTCAAGTGCAACTTTTGCCAACTCTGCGTTGTTGCTGTCATCAGGAGTAGTACCATTTTGTTCTTCTTCTTCCTCAACCATTGGAGATGAGGTTTCGGTTCTAGAAGCAATGGCCTCTAGTTCATCTTTTATTTTTATTTGAAAACGTAGTACTGCAAGCTTCCCTTCAAGCAAATCTAGCAATCCACTATCAAGAGCACCCCTGCCTGAACCACTGTCACTTGCACTCTTTGCCTGTAGAACTGCGTTACTTAGATATTGATGCCTGGTATTAACAAAACAGAAGCAGATATTAAGCCCTGCGTCAAGAGAATCAGGACAAGCTAACAAGATGTTACAGAATGTATGAATCAGCATTGTATACATAGGTATTAGTTATCCAGAATTAAGTTAATGTAGATCATGTTTATCGTGTGTTACATTTTAATGACAAAAAATTATTGCTTTCAAGGGAGCAGAAGAGGCATGTAACAGAAAGAGAAGAAATTAACCTCTGTTCCAAAGTAGGCGCACCCCCAACATCATTAGAGCGTCTTTCAGACAGTCTAAGCAACACATGAGCAGCTAGTACATGCTGTCTCTTCAACACATAATAACGTGCCAGAAGATCAAAGTACTTGACTTGGTTAGAAGAGATTGTTGTTCCAGAATGGCTGATAGGAGAAGAAGTTCCCACAGAAGGAGCTTGGACCTACAGGAGCCACAACACAAATTTAAACAAATAATGAGCCCAAATTGTGTCCTAGTAGTTATGTGGGTATCAAAACTGTAGAAATATTATTAGAATTATTATTACAGCTGTACTGATTGTTATTACCTTTTCCTACGTATAGAAACATAGAAAGTAGTTAAGGGAGTATATTCTAATATCTCCTAATTATAGTAGGTCTCTTGTATATAAACTCTTATGTAGTTTGGTTAACCTAATAACACATACGAAGGTATTTTGCCTCGTTCTTCATGGTATCAGAGCTCCGGTTATAATCAAGCCGCCGACTCTTCTTCTTCTTCTTCTTCTTCGTTCTTCTTCTTCTCAAACACCTTTGTCAAAAATGACAAAACCTTCTGAATCCTCTGAGATCAATTCCGGCTCCACAGAGAGCACGGTTCATCATACCAATCAAGAGTCCTATACTGCGACCATGGCAACACACAAGCTGGATGGGAAAAACTACCTACAATGGTCTAAATCTATTCAGATGATCATTGCTGGACGCGGGAAATTCGGATACCTGACGGGAACAACAGAGAAGCCGGAGGAATCTGCTGCAACCTACCAGACTTGGTTTGAGAATGACAACTTGGTCAGGTCATGGTTGTTAGCCTCTATGCAGCCAAGCATTGGAGAGAATTATCTTCTCCATCAATCAGCCAAGGATGTGTGGGATGATGCTAAAGACACATACTCCACAACTGACAATTCCTCAGCTCTGTTTGAGGTTGAGGCGAGGTTGTACAACCTGAAACAGGGAGATATGGACTCTACCGAGTTCTTTAATCATCTCTATCGATCATGGCTTCATCTGGATATGTATGAAGCGCAACCCTGGGAAACTGCAAAGGATTCTGCCCTATTCAAGAGGTTCATAGAAAAGAAACGAACTATACAGTTCCTTCTTGGCTTGAACCCGGAACTTGATGATGTAAAAGGTCGAGTTATGGGAAAGAAGCCGTTTCCCAGTCTTAAGGAGGCTTTTGCTGAAGTTCGAAGGGAAGAGCATAGGAGGCATCTCATGTTACCTGAGGTTAAAACTCAGGAAGAAAGTTCAGCAATGGCTGCATATGATCAGTTCCGTAACAGTAGATTTGGGAAGAATAAACAGCCCTCTGATCAAGGGAAAAATACCTTATTTTGTGATCATTGCAAGAAGCCTTATCACACAAAGTCTCAATGCTGGAAACCAGCTGATTGGAAGCCCCGATCAGAAAGGAAATATAAAGCCAATGCTGTCACAACTATTGGATCTTCGAGCATGGAGAAAGAAGGATCTGGGCTGATGTTTTCCAAAGATCAGATGGAGCAGCTGAAATTGATGTTCGAGAAACTTGGAAGTTCTGGACAGTCCTCAACTGAGAATCATACAGGCTTGTTTACTAAGCAAGGTACAATTCCTATTGCCCTTACTGTAAGAGATATACCCAATAATCATTTGATATTGGATTCAGGTGCTTCTGATCATATGACGGGCTGTAGTTGGCTTATTAAGGATCTGAAACCATATCCTAAACAAGCAGGAGTTCGGATAGCTGATGGAACAATGGCTCCAATTGTGGGAATTGGGAAAGTTCATATTACACCTGATATTATCTTATTCCCTGTGCTTTATGTGCCTAAGTTGAATGCAGTTTACTGTCGATTAGTCAGATTACCAGAGATATGCACTGTAACATAATTTTTGGCTCAAAAAATTGTGAGTTGCAGGAGGTGGCATCGGGGAAGACGATTGGCAGTACTGAGATGTGTGATGGATTATATGTTCTCAAAGGGATGAAGGCTACTAATGGACATGAAGGGAACTTGACTGCTTATAGTGTTGGTAGTGTAGGGCTGTTAGGTGATCCAATTATGTTATGGCACCATCGTTTGGGCCATCCTAGTTTTAGCTATTTACAAAAGCTGTTTCCAGAATTATTCCATAATAAAAAGCCCTATTTTTTTCAGTGTGAAACATGCCAACTAGCTAAACATACTCGTGCCATGTATCCCAATATCACCTACAGACCCACTAAGCCATTCTCCATTATCCACAGTGACATTTGGGGGCCAACTAGAGTTAAGAACATCAATGGTTCCCGCTGGTTTATAAGCTTTATTGATGACCATACTAGAACAACATGGACATTTCTTATGAAAGAAAAGTCAGAAGCCACAATGATCTTCAAAAACTTCTATCACATGATCCAAATCAGTTCAAAACCAATATCCAAGTCCTAAAGACCGACAATGCCAAAGATTATTTCAATTCAATCCTTGGAGTCTTTCTTACTCAACAAGGTATTGTCCATAGTAGTTCATGTGTGGAAACACCTCAGCAAAACGGAATAGCTGAACGGAAAAATCGTCACTTATTGGAAGTTGCGAGAGCTCTAATGTTTTCTAGGAATGTTCCGAGATTTCTTTGGGGAGAAGCCATCCTTACAGCCACATACCTAATAAACCGTATGCCTAGCCGTGTCCTAAACTTTCAGTCACCTAGGAAACTCATCCTAGCAGCCCACCCTCACATTGCTGCCTTTTCTGCAGACCTGCCTCCAAAAATATTTGGCTGCCCAGTTTTTGTTCACATCCCTCCAACCCAACGATCCAAACTTGACCCTAGAGCCCATAAATGTATATTCATTGGGTATTCCACACATCAGAAAGGGTATAAATGCTACTCCCCAACAACCAAACGCATCTACAACTCTAAGGATGTAACTTTCTTCGAATCTGAGCCTTACTATTCCCCATCTGGAATTCAGGGGGAGACTTCACAAGAATCCCAGATTTGGGACCTAATCCCTCTAGCTGAAACCTCTTCAAATCAAAGCTCTCCTAACCCAAACCCAAGACCTATGTTGACTCTTCCTACTGTACCAACAGAAAATACCATTCAAGTTGACTCTGCCGAGGTTCTCAATACAACAAAGATGACCAGCACGCAACCAATGAAAGTATATCAAAGGAGACCGAGAGCACAGAACATCACACACACTCAGGAATGCCATGAGTCTGATCCGAGTCACACAGTAGTAGAGTCAGGTATGGATGAGGTGGTTGATCAATCAACTAATGAATTTGCTGATCTGGATATTCCCATTGCTCAAAGAAAAGGGGTCAGATCATGTACAAACCATCCCATTGAGAGGTGGGTTTCATATGGTAGATTGAGCAAGGATTATACAGCTTTTATTACTTCTTTGGATGAAGTGGAAGTTCCCAGAAATATACAAGAGGCAATGAAAAATCCAGATTGGAAGGCTGCAGTCTTAGATGAAATCCGAGCTCTTGAGAAGAATCATACATGGATCATAACTGACCTACCTCCAGGAAAGAAAATGGTAGATTGCAAATGGATCTTTACTGTCAAGCACAAAGCAGATGGAAGTGTTGAGAGACTAAAGGCAAGGCTTGTAGCTAGGGGATTTACACAATCCTATGGAGAGGATTACTTAGAAACATTTGCACCTGTTGCAAAGTTAAATACTATAAGGGTGCTGTTATCATTGGCAGTAAACCTAGAATGGCCCCTATACCAATTGGATGTGAAGAACGCATTCCTAAATGGTGATCTAAGTGAAGAGGTATACATGAGCATACCTACTGGAGTTGAAGGGAATGTAAGTCAGAGATCAGTTTGCAAGCTTCAGAAAGCTTTATATGGATTGAAACAGTCCCCAAGGGCATGGTTTGAGCGGTTTACCAAAGCTGTAAAATCTTGTGGTTACTACCAATGTCAAACCGATCATACCATGTTTGTAAAACATGGAAGCAATGGGAAATTGGCAATTCTAATTGTCTATGTGGATGATATCATTATAACGGGCAATGATTCAGAGGAGATACTCAGGTTAAAGGGAAAGCTAGCTGCTGAGTTTGAAATTAAGGACCTTGGAGGGTTGAAATACTTTCTAGGTATTGAAGTTGCACGATCTAAACAAGGGCTGATCTTGTCACAAAGGAAGTATGTGATGGATCTTCTGAAGGAAACAGGAATTGCTTGGCTGCAAACCAGCTGACACACCAATGGAGACAAACCTGAAATTTCATACAGAAGAGACTGTAGCTACAGTAGACAGGGGGAGATATCAAAGGCTGGTAGGTAAACTTATATACTTATCCCATACCAGACCTGACATTTCGTATGCAGTTGGCATTGGAGTCAACATATGCACAATCCCAATGAGAATCATCTTGAAGCTGTAATGCGAATTCTTCGCTATCTGAAGAAAACTCCTGGCCTAGGTCTGCATTTTCAGAAGCACAACACTAAGGATATAGTGGTGTACACAGACTCGAGTTGGGCAGGAGAAATTACTGACAGAAAATCAACCACAGGCTACAACACGTTTGTTTGGGGAAATCTTGTTACATGGAGAAGCAAAAAGCAACCCGTGGTGTCAAGAAGTAGTGCTGAAGCAGAATATAGAGCACTTGCAGTTGGGATTTGTGAAGGAATATGGTTGCAAAGAGTCCTACAAGAGCTTAAAATGGCTGTTCCAGGTCCTGTAACTATGTTTACTGACAGTCAATCAGCAATAAGCATTGTAAAGAATCCCGTCCATCATGACAGGACAAAGCATGTCGAACTAGATCGACATTTCATAACGGAGAAGGTCGATCATGGAGTTATTCAAGTTAAGTATGTTCCCTCAAGACAGCAACTGGCAGACATACTCACTAAAGCTCTCAACAGAGACTTGTTTGAAGAATTAGCTTCCAAGCTTGGCTTACTCAATGTGTATAGCCAAACTTGAGGGGGAGTGTAGAAATATTATTAGGAATATTATTATTACAGCTGTACTGATTGTTATTATCTTTTCCTACGTATAGAAACATAGAAAGTAGTTAAGGGAGTATATTCTAATATCTCCTAATTATAGTAGGTCTCTTGTATATAAACTCTTATGTAGTTTGGTTAACCTAATAACACATACGAAGGTATTTTGCCTCGTTCTCCAAAAACATCTACCCACAAGTTGGATTTTCTATGTTGATAGTAATGTCTTTTTAAAAGATAATAATAAATACTAGAGAACAAACCAACCAAGGCAAAAGCAGTACCTCTTGCAAGGATCCCTTGCCACCACTTTGCAGGAAAGGAACTAAATCAGCACCACCATATTCCAATAGCTCATCTTCAAGGCTCAAATCAATCATAGTCCTGTACAGGTGCTCATGGAATAATTTGTCAGATGATTGAACACCAAGCTTAACAATCTGGCTGATGTACTTCTTCTGTGATGCCTGATCAAGCACAGTTATGCCATCTCTCTGTGAACCTGCAGCTTTAAGGGAACTTAAAGCACTAGCAACTATCTCATAGCACTGCACACGTTGAGCAAGTGCATATTCTTTCGTTGCTGTGTCAATTTGGTCGTTGAAAGCATCGCCTGCAGGATCGAGAGCTTGTGCCTTCTGTAGAGGCAAGCGCACAACAGCTTCATAAAATCTGCATCAACATGACATCTCCCAGTTAAAGATATCACCCATGGCATATTATGTCTGAGCTAATCCAACCGAGAACAATTGCTTTAGCTTTTTTCTTCATAAGAAACTCACCTCAAATCCTCAAATCTTTTGCATACTGTTCTTAAATCAGCAGATTCCGGCACTTTACTAAGAAAACTAAATGCCTCTCTGGCAAGATTATCCTTCTCAACAGGATTAGACGTTACAGCAGCTCTTTCAAGACATTCAACAGCCAAAAAGAACTTGTGATCAGACTCCTTGAAATAGCTTGGACAACCTTCACGCAATCTCCCACTAATATCATCAACTGTTCCCCTGCCATCAGGACCTGTATAATACTGGAGACAAAAAAACATATACATTCTGAGCAGATATTTATTTTATGCCATCATCATAAGAAATCGGCTAAAACCAAGTGGTAAACAGGTTACCAAAGAAAGAGTATGTTCTCTGTGATATTTATTTATAGTTCAGGATGAAGTTAGTTACCTCCATCAATGCAGCTATTAACACTGTAGCGATCCGGTCACCCTCCTCAGAACAGACTAGCTGATGGAATGTCAACTGAATCAATGCCTGCCTTAAGGCAGCATCAAACCCTTGAACCAAGCGTGTCACATGATGCTGAGAAACAAGCTGTAACAAAAAGAGAGCTTCGCCAGATCGAAGAAGCAATTGTCTAACACACTCCATTGCCCTAACCTGTATCAGAATAAAGTAACTAAGATCCATGAGCAGACAAAAACTTTATGCTCTGATAAGAAACGGGAGAGAAGTACCTCCATTGCTGCTAATTCAACAGGACTATATGGCAATCGCTGCCTTTTATTTGACGACCCACTGCCATTAGCATTTTGTGTGTAAGCACCAAATAAGTTTCTCACGTAATTTCTGTCACCAGCATCTAAGTCCGAACCATACAATATTGAGCCAGTCATGTCCCCCATACCAGCCACACAACCATACAGTCCCCTTCTCTGATTCCTTCTAGACCTTAGAAACATTTCCAAAGAACGGATCTTCTTTTCAAGAACTTGTATAGCACCAACAGAGATTCTGCAAACAACTACTAGACTTTCACATGAAGCATCAGATGAGCCACCTTTTGTGACGAAGACGGGGAGTTCCCAAAGAGGAAAAAGCAATCTTGATGTGCACAGGCAGAGACCTTCATGTGCTCCTGAAAATACAGGCTCTGCTTCCTGAACAACTTGCCCCATACTAAAACCACCTGTTGCTGTTCTGGTATTCGACAATGCATTGCTACCTTCAAGTTGGGGCATTCCAACGAGTCTAGGGTCCTCATATGCTTCTGCTGCTCTCTCAGAGATGACATTGGTTATAAGATTTTCAAAATGAACTATTTTTGCTGCTAGCATTAGGCACATTGCAGCTGCCTCCGAAGCACCAAAACGATTGAAGAAATCTTCTAACATAGCCCTAGGCAAGTTGGATTCAAGCAACTTCCTCAAAATATCCACAGGTCTGTTGAACACAACTTCCATCATACCCATAGTGCTGAACAAAACAATTCTCCTCCTTGGCAATATATGCTGGGTTGAAAGATCACCTCTAGCCCAAAGCTTGGCAGATGCCTTTTCACAGGACTCTCCTGGGTTATTAAATCCAAAAATCTCAAGTTCAGCATATAGAGACTGCATAGTGGAAGCTGTGTCTGGTGAGGGTAAAACATCTGCTACAAAAAGCATCCGACCTTCAACAGGTATAGAAGATACAAGTTCCTTGAGTGCCCGAGAACTCCTTGCTGTACTACCTAAATTACCAGATACAGAAGAATGCGAACTTGAGTCCTTGCTCACAACTACAAGAGAAGACATGGTTGCTGGTGATGAGTCAGAGAGGACAAGAGTTCCAGTAGAATAGAATGCTGCTTCAACCTTCAATGAGAGATCCTCATTTGAAGTTCTGTTGGCTAGGGATACAGCTCCAAATGTGAGTCCTCCACTTACCCCTAGAGGAGGAGAAGGCCGAGTTGCCACAACTTTTAAACAATGAGGCTTCCAGCTACTCGCATTCAGTCCACCTAAACTTCCAACATTACCACCAGTTGATGAAGAGGTGGAAAGAAACATCCTTCTGCCATCGGATAAAATAGCCACCAGGTGCACAGACTTGGATTCCAATGACGACAAAGGTGAAATGCAAACAATTGATGACTTTCCTGTTCTACTTGGGGTCCTTGATCCTGTGGATTGTCTACTTCCATGATGACTGTCTCTGTGATTGAACAAATTCCTTTCTTCTGCTACCTTCTTCACAGGGCCATCTATACTTGGGTCTACGGAGAAAACTTGAAGTTTCATATCTTCAGTTCGTGCATATAAAATATGTCTTTCATTGTCAAAAACCATCTCAACAATGGGGTCAACAGCTCCAAACTTAAACACATTCGGCAAAACCCACCTGTGGACACACAGAGCATGCTTAACTTGAATATGTGATGGATAGAAACACATATGTGAATTTGTAACAAAAAAGATGTTCCTGAGCGATAAAGATTGCAATTGATGTTTAAGGTGCCAAAACAGACCTAGAAATCACACTACCAACTCCAGCAGTAAGGCAAACTTTTCGACATCTCTTATGCCACCCAGATCCAGTGCTGTACTGCAACTCATAAATATGCCCTTCACGCCCACCAAAGAAGATACGACCATTATCAGTTGAGACAATACAAGTCATGGTGACTCCATCGGATGGTACTGAATAGTCTGGCAAAGGTTGCAGTGAAACCTCTGCATAGGGATCAAGACCATCTGCCCCGCTAGAACAACAAACTCCTACAAGAATCAACTGGTATGATAGGAAAGGTCACTACAAAATCAGTTATGATATTAGATAAAGAAAAGTGAAAACAAATAATTTCCTGGAAAAAGGAACATCAATCTATCAGCTTTTAATGTGATAAGTAAAACATGTGGTTTCTTTTCTGTTATTCTTTAATCCTAATGGTGAACCCGACCATCAACCCTTCTCCCCACCCCTCAAATACGAAATAAACTAAATATTCATCATTATTTCACCAACTGGCCCTCAAAGCTAGTCCTGTAAATACCAACCTCACAAACTAACGGTGAAACAACTACTTACAGCCATCAGAGGCTAAATATCATTTATTGGACCGTCTCAAATGATGAATTTAATATAAAAATTTGATCCTAAAACCTTCCAGTTAAGCAGTAGAGACATCAAATGGACGAGAAAATTTGAAACCAAACTTTCTATTTTGTGGTTCATTCAGGACATTACACACCACATCAAATGCAACAGTTCATCTTCATCCAGAAAAAAAACCGAGTCGTGTGAAGAATTCAGCTTTGTCAAACATAAGAAAAACATGAACTGCAAAATAACTAGTAATCTGAATACCTCAGCAGGAGTTGCTAGGACTAAAAGGTACTGAATTGCTTCAACAAAAACACCAGGTTTGGTTTTAGCAAGGCCAACAGCACAAATGACTTGTTCTTCGGTGTTGTATTCAGAGCAGTGACCATCCCTGATTTCAGGACGAGGCAAAAAAACATGTAAGGAGCATAAGCATATTAAAAAGTAAAAACTACCCCAATGCTGACAGTATATTCTTCCATCACTTTCATAATGTCCTTTGTTCAGTTGAGTTGCTAGTGGATTTACAATAATGTCACATTAAGATCAACCAGTATGTGTGATCATATTAAAGCACTACTAGGTGAAAAAATGAAAATAAGCAGGACCGAAAGGCTAAGGAAAATGACAAGAGATTCAAGGTTACTGGCACATAAACCAGAAGTAGGTATTGTCGTATTGAAAATAGTAAGCATAACAAAACTGGATTGTTGATCCTCGTCAAACAACAGTTTTCAAGTCTGACAAAGTTTAATTCGTTATCCTCCTATAAAAAAGGAGGCCCTGCCTATTTTTCACACATGCTGAGAAGTGATCAAGTCCCACAAGCAGTTGAAACTTCAACTTCATCATGCTATGGAAATCATCAGATAACTTACCATTTATCAAAACGCCATAGAAACAATGAATTGTCGAGTGATGCCCATGCACGGCGTATCTCCGGAAATATCCCACAGAAAGCTGTCCCTTCTCGGCCGGTTGAATTGTACCTATCAATGAGCGCAGCAGGCAGATCCCATGTATCTGCCACCTCTACTAAAGGAGGCCACTTGAAGAACAACACAAAGCCCAAAAGTAAGCAATCACTAACAACAACCAAACATACTCCAATGCTGCTAACATGTTAACTAAGACGGCCTACATTAACAATCCGATAATCCAGACTGAAATTCTAAAAGCTAGAAACGCCCAAACTCAAACTGAAGGTAATTGCTAATTAGAAACAAACGGCAGCAGCAGGAGTACAATAGCGTAAAAATAAAGGCAAAATAACCAAAATGAAAACCTCTCTAGGATGCGTTGAGTAAGGATGGCTAGCGTATCGAGAAGCCTCTAGGGCTTCTTCAAGATCAAGCTGAGAAGAGAGCTCCCTCCCAATGCGGTCGCTCACCACCAAGCCGGCATTCTTGACGTCTCTGATCACAAGGTCCTCTTCCCCCGACATTCTATTCGCAGCAGCAGCAGAAGCAGTCTAAGTTCACCCCCACCTCAGGTGAGATGGAGGTCGAGCAATTCGAGTAGCAGCTGAGGGATTGAACTGGTAATAAAAAAGAAAACCCTAAAGCTCGTCCTGGAAGGACTGGCAGGAATTGATTGATTCCTGTGCAATTCAGCTGAAACCAGTGGTTGGCCGAGGTCTGCGAAGTATGCAACCGGAGGAGAGAGCGGTGGAGCTGTTGGGGAGTTGCAGAGTAGTGAAGTGCAGAGAACCGCGTAGGGTTTTGCAGAGACGAAGGGGAGTGGCGGGCAAAATCAAAAGAAGGAAAATAGGGAGAAACGCTCTCGGCCCAAAAATAATTGCGAATTTGAGGCCGTTGGGAGTTTATTACTTTATTTTATTTAAATCTATTATTTTTCACCAAAATAAAATCTAAATTTATTATTTCGATTTACTATTATTTAAAAATAACTAGCACGTCAAAGGAAATTAACAATTTTTAGGGTACTTAATATTTACGAGAGATTTCATATTAGTAATCAAATTTTAAAAAATTTCATTTAAATGATGTTTTTTTTTATATCTATAATGGATTGTACATTGTGTGCACGATTACGTCAGGGCACTCTGGAACTTGTTCCTAGTCTCTCCCTTCATCTTCAACTCTCAAACGTTACATTTAGTCATAGTATCGGTCATCGAAATTGGCTACTTCCTGAGCAATTGTCGAGCGTTAACCTCACTCTCATAGGCATTTAGTTTACGAGTAACTTTCATTTAGCGACTCTCCTCCACCTCCATAGCCATAAAGCGAGACCCTTACGCCTTTGAACTAGGCTTCTCTTGGGGGGTAGGGGGCATTAGCTTTATCCATCGAATGTGACACTTTCCTCCTCGCCTCTTTCTTAATAAGCACCCACCCACGTACCAAATTCACTATGGATGGGGAATCTCGGGGCCGGTTCGAATACAATGCCCCCCCACCCCCCAACATAACACCTCGTCCTCTCTTTAATTGCTACATCATACTTGAATGCACCCCCACGTACCAAATTCTATGAATGGATCTCGGCGTCTCATATCTGAACCCTTGCCAGACCTTGCCACCCCCTATGCCAACATAAACAATGTCCTCTTATCATTACTGAATCGAAAATTGGACTCTCATTCGAGACCTGTGCGTAAGCTTTGAACCTATGGCCGAATATAATATTGATCAAATGAACAATGAATGCAATGGAAACTGTGTACAAATAATAAATAGACCATCCTGTTTAATGTAATGTAGCAACAACTGAGTGGCAATAATCCGTTCGAAAAGACTCCGGAGTCGTTTGGATGAGGGATTCTAAATGTCAACAGAATTGGAGAGATTTGCAGAGAATTTAATTCTTGAGAATTAGTGAGAATTTAACTTTTAAATTCCATGTTTGGATTGCTAATTGAGGTGAAGGAATTGAATTAGTGGATATTTAATTAATATGTTAAAAGTCATTTTCACCCTCAATTTAAAAGTTCCAATACTCTCCATCCCAACTCATCAGGAACTGCAAGTAACTAGGCTAAGCTTACTCATAAACAACATCAGTTCTTGTTGCACCCATCTGTCGAACAAGAACATTTCTTGTTGCGCCCATCTTACAATTTAGGATTTGATCACTCTAACCATTAGAACAAAAGTCTCTCCTCCTACATTTGGACAACACTATCTGCTGCTGCAACAACAACAGCATCAGTTCTAACTTCATCTTTTAGACCATGCATAATTTTTGGCTAGCTACCTTAAAATTGGCAACATATTTTTTCCAATAAGAACACTTAAGATGCAGTAAGAACACTAAAATGCAGAGGAGCCTAACTTCATCTTTTACACTGAAGACGTTTTACACATCCAAAAATCACACCTCAGTAAAAAATCCTACAGAACTGAAGATGCACTACAGAACACTACAAAACTGAAGATGCAGAGGACAAAAAATGCAGAAAAAGCAACAGTAAGAACACTACAGAAATTACAGAAAAAACAACAGTAAGAATACTACAGAGAAATGTAGAAATTGTGATTGTTTTCATATTAGCAATTGCCATGGTTGATTTCAAATGTTAATATTTAATTAAATTAGAAAGGTAAATCAGAAAGTTATAAGCAACATGAAAAGAAACAAAGCAGAGTGAATGATAGCAATTGCTAATTGAACCTACAAGCTGATTAAGAAGAAGAAGATGATGCAGGAAACTGAACCTATAAGCAGGTGAAGAAGAAGAAGAAGAAGACGCAGGGAAAGAAGAGAAGAAGAAGACACAGGAATGAGGAGAAGATGAATATGCAGAAGAAGAAGAAGAAGAAAACGCAGGGAAAGAAGAGAAAAAAGAAGAAGAAGAAGAAGAAGAAGAAGAAAATGCAAGGAAAGAAGAGAAGAAGAAGAAAACGTAGGGAAAGAAGAGAAGAAGAAGAAGAAGAAGAAGAAAACGCAGGGAAAGAAGAGAAGAAGAAGAAAACGTAGGAAGAAGAAAGAAGAAGAGAAAGAACGAGGAAAGAAGAGAAGAAGAAAACGTAGGGAAAGAAGAGAAGAAGAAGAAGAAGAAAACGCAGAAAGAAGAGAAGAGAAGAAGAAACGCAGAAAGAAGATAAGAAAACGCAAAGAAGAAGAAAACGCAAGAGAAGAGAGAGAAGATGGAGACGGGAGTTGATTTTTATTGTTCCAATCTGAATTGTTTAGGGTTTTAGTTGAGGGCAGCACGTGTAAATTTTCAAGGGATATCGCAATTCCCTGATAGTAGTTGGGTTATTCAAAATCTCTGAAAAGAGATATTACAATATCACTAGGAAATTCAAGACCCAATTCTCCGGATGAAATTTGGGCTACCCAAACAGGACATTTACAGATATCCTCAAAATCCCTCCAATTCCCTTTCTCAATTTCCTTATCCAAACGACCTCTCCATTGATTCGAAGAGGGTCGCGGAACACCTGAAGCATGGAGCTTCATCAGACGGTTCAGACTAACCAGAGGTTCTGTCACCACCAAAACCAGACTTGATGAATCCTGTTTGACTGAGATGGCTAACATCCCCCCACGATTTTATGCTCCACTGGTCTCCATCTGATAAGTGAAAGATGTGCACAGAAGTGTTCAGTACCGTCCCGGGTCTTTTATCCGGGCAAGCCCTCTTGTGCAGTGCTCTGATGGTACCTCCATGGCTCACCACAACTACACGTTCCCCTGCCATGGTCGCCATCAACATTTAAGTCATAATCAGAATCCTTAAACCCTAACTTAGCATTGAATACGATCATTCTGCAGAATAAGTGTCCACGTTTTGTGCAAACACTCGTTAAAGCTTTCGGTCATTGCATCCACAGGTGCTGGAGATATCGATGGCGTAAATCTTGTAGAGATTACTAATATAGTTAGTTTACCTCTATGTTTTGCAGCAATCCTTTGAAATGAAGATGTGCAACGCTCATAGAGTGTATCTAGACTTTCACCACCACCCTGCGCAAGAAGAAAAACAATGTAACCAGAGATTAATGGAGAGCAACCAATTGTCAAATGCATCACCCATGTAGAGCATAATCTCCTCTAGAATGTATTTGTTGAACTCATACAGATTGTATTCCTGGACGTCAAATTGTCGCTATTCATACTGTAATACAGGCATCCAGAGGCCTATTGCAGTATTCAAATTTCATCAGTGCAAATAAGTTGACTGCACCAGTTTCCTTGGTTTCAAACAGGGGCCAATAGCTCTCGAAACCAGGCAGATTCAATCTATAAACACCAATCTAAGGACTTCCAATGTTCACCTATGTAGAAAATGAATCAGAAACAGTAAAACAGTGGTGCAAGTGCATACAGGAATATCTTGGCTGGGTCGTGGGATAAAAATGCCTCGTAGGCCTGTGGACAAACTTTGGAAGCTTCACTTAATGCAAGGCCTTGAAGATCCCCTAAATGTCTTTCTCGCAGGCCTAGCTCCTTGATGACCTGGAAGCTTTAAAGAATCAGCTAAACAGTTGTGTCATGGATGGGAATCGTAGCTAAGTCTGTATCAGAGATAAAGAAATGGCTGATCTTTAAGACAATGATAGCAATTCATATTAAGTAAAAATTTAGAAGCACTATAAGTAACCCATGTATCTGAATGGAACTCGTCAGACAAGACAAACCAAGTATTATAAGCGATTGGCGCAAAAGAACCATATAATGTTGGCTTCCACGTTTAAGAAAATTGCTCCGAGGCTCATACCTCTAGACCGCCACATCTTTTGGCAATTTCCTGTGCCGTATAGAAAGCCCGCTTCAAGTCGGAAGAATACACAGCAGAAATCTTGGGTTCATTGGATAATCGCTCAGCCACCTTACAAACAAACAGAAACAAGTGTTAGCATGGCCATCATAAGCACCAAAAAGAATCAACTGATTCAGAAGCAACATTACCAAAGCCGCTTGCTGTCTGCCAGCTTCATTCAGTTCAACATCGGTATGTCCCTGCAGTATGCATAAATAGAGAGTACATATAGTAAAACGTCACCTCAAGAAAGAAAAAGCAGTCAATATTCAGCTTCCATAAAAGAGAAATCCGTTGCTATGGCATAAAAATCAGCACAGTGCAGTCAACTTAAAATGCCAGTTCCATACATGAAACAAGAAGATGCCACATTCATGCTGCTCAGTTTACTATCGGTTAGGATGATACAGAACATAATTCATGGTAGCAAGATCGACCAGCCACTCCATTTCCAAAATCCTAACAGACAATCAGCTCGAGTTCTCAACTCCAACACATGAAATGAATTCCTATCTCGAATATAAAACGGTGATGAACTCATCTAATCAGAACTGCACAAATTTAACCTGAATCTTTCTGCCAGCATTCCACTCCGTTTCGCCGTGACGGACGACAACAATCTCCGTATAAGTTGGGTGAGCAGAGCTGCAAGATTAAGAAATTCAACTAGTTCTAATCAGAAAAAAACTACATCAACGGAGACAGGAACGACCACAATCGCCGTCAGATTCACATCGTGAACGATGGAGAGAGAAGAGTAAACACGAAGACAGCGGACCTGGAATTTGAATTGGACTCTGACATGAATTCCAACTGCTCGACCGTATTGACGAATAAAGTCGATCGCCGATTCGATCCGTGGCGACGACGAGCAGACAGGAGCGGACGGCTGTAGCCTTTGATGCTCCCGGCGACGGAGAGGTTCGGTAGCCGATGAAGCGTAAGTGAAGATTCCGGTCCGGCGGCAGCACGGTAAAGCGTAAAAGGTGTGAGAGCAGCACAGGTTGACATATAAGAAATCACGGTCAACGGATTTAACGAATGAGCATTTTTGTAATTAAAAGATTCCCACTAAAATTATTTCCTCATTCAGTTTGTAAGATATAAAATAGATTAATTACCAAATCAGTCACTGAACTTTAGACTATTTAGTATTTACCCGCCTATCTTCTTTTCAATATGGTTGTTCACGAGTCGAATCAAGCCAAACTTCAACAAGCTTTTGTCAACCTGTGCTTTCAAACATGTTTGTACGATTTATCTAAAATTTGCAAGTTGCTACCCACGAGCCACCAATCAAGTCCTTATCGTGCCACTCACGAGCCATAAATGAGTTGCCTCGCTAACCAGACTCAATAATCCCACGAGTCGAGCCCGTTTGTGAGTCTGCAAATCTGAACCGTGGTTGACTCGTGCTCAACTCATTTACTATCAAGCCGAGTTTCAAGTGAGCTTTGTATCAATTTTCACGAGTCGAAACTCAAATAGCTCACTAGCGGCTTGACTCGTCAACAACCTTCATACAGGTCTCCACCACCACTAATCAATTAGCTGATATCATGACCAAACCACTCGAACCTCATGTTTTTCTTTCTTTAGTTTTAAACTCGGCCGATTGAATATTCACCGTCCAACTCGAAGGAGATGTGACAATAAAAGGACAATTTCGTAAATATATAGTTATTGTAGTGACCACAATTGTAAATTTTCGTTATTGAAGATGTTTATTCTTTACTTCATAGACTTCCAACAACACAGGGAAGAACATGACACAGTCCAAACTCAACAGCAATTAGATTAACATAATCACAACTCAGATATACAGTATCAGCAGCAATCTGTCAAACTTCTTCACCAGTAAAGATCAGACCTCCAATGGAGGCAGCACGACATCCTGGACAGCAACGAGCTTAGCCCGGCCTCCATACTCTTCTGGCAACGTCTCTTCCCCTACTTCGCTCACAAACTCGCTTCTTTCCTCCTCATTCGTCACAATCATTACCTGCATATAAGTCCATCGTCTCAGAACACGGATCTTGGAACGAACTCTGTCAAGGTTTGTATTGTTTATGTACAATTATTACCTTGTCTAGCGTAGCCTTCTCGAGGAAGCGCGAGATTAGCTTCCACACGTTTACAAAGAACTTTGGCATGTTTAGGATGTACAGCTTGTGCAGACGCTCTGGGTAGTAGGCCTGCAGAAACTGAAAGCCGGTGATCAAGCCACGGGCATCAACGTTCTTGTATGCAAGTTGCTGCATGTCCAACAACGCCACCAATTTCTCGTTTCCTACTTCTCTTCCCTTGATTGCGCTGGATAAAGATGAACAGGATGAGTCAGAAAGATTCGAACTTCACTTGCAGAAGAACGGATGCAGATGAAGAGCTTGGTTGAAGTCCATTCAGAAGAACATTATGACATTATAGCACAATAATCCTGCCTTCAAATGCCTCTAAATGAAACATGAGCATATGTAACACAACTAGCTGATCCAACACCTTATAAGTAGTACCTGGCAATAGTTTTATCCAGCAGATGAACAATGAACTCTGCACGAAATGTCGGAGGATTATATAAACAGGTAATCGCCTCATCAGGGGGTAAAGCTAAGCTAACTGATTACAATTTTACTTTCGGTAATCATACTACGCGCACTGCTATAGATATGCAACTTCAGAAAACAGCATTCAACAGTCAAGTCCCTCTAGTGACATTGCTGTAAGAAATCACTGATATAAACATGCTGCGCCTGGTTCTTAAAGGGCAAAGAACATAGCAGCTTAACAAAACCGAGGATAGTGTCTTTGATGATCATTATACCGATTGAATATACTAATTCGGTCTTGACAACGGAAGATTCGAGTACTTTCAGATATCACAAAGACAGATCCAGAGCACCACTTCCAGTATGAAGAGCTGGAAGCAAATTAAATTGTCTAGCACTCAAACATGAACATGAGAACTTTGTTTCAATCAAGCTCACAAGTCAACGGGAAATGATGATCATCAATCAAGTATTACTTTGTGTCAATAAACTATAGTTTATTCCAATTGGACTTTATCACTTAACCCTACCTAATCAAACAAAATAATCGGTTCAAACAAGACAACTCATCTAATCCAACAACTTGCAGAAAACTCAGACGTTCATCACAAGTTATGCTCAAACTGATGCCAGTTTCATCACTCATAGAGAAACATACTTGAATCATGAACCAATCAAACAACTAATTGTGGGAAAATTAAGATACAAAACTTACTTTTGAACTGAGGCTGATCCTTGGAAGGGTAATGCTTGCCTGCCATGACGATCACCAGAGGATATCCATCTTTCGTTAACCCTTGCAAGAAAACCTTCTTCATCACCAGTTCATCAGGGACTTCAGAATCCGAGATGAACCCATTTGGAACAAACGAATCCCTCCACTTCTGCCACTGCACAAACATCTTCGCAGCCTTGTCCGCATCCATTGATCTTGCGATCAGGAACCTCATCAATGTTGGGTCACCATATTTCTGCAGAATAATTGGAATGAAGAACAGCAACGATGAAGAACTAATAACTCTCTTCCCACTGTTACAACACACAGAAAAAAAAAAAGTAGTACCTCAGTAGTGGAGCCGAGGGTTTCGACTGATTTCCTCATCTGGGTAAGCGCCATTTCGCTCGAATCCTCCATTCTGAGCTTCGAAGAGATGAATGGTAATTGCAGGAGCGAAAAGTTGCTTGCTTGATTGGTCCAATTTTGACTATTGACCCACACTATCTCCCATCAATTTGCTTGAAAATTGAATGGAGATAGTTAGCTGATACAGGACCAGTTTTGACAGCTTGGAAAGGCTTCCGCCATTAAATAGAGAGAAGGAGAAATGGGGGATCATCTTCATCCACATACGCACTAGAAAAGGGATTCAAAAGTCTACGGTTAAGTTGTGGGGTTGAAAAGAACTAGGGCTAGAAAGAGTACAAAAACAGACGAATCAAGAATCTAATTTTCTAAGCTTCAATATGTGCTCTTTTAAGTTCTTTGGGATACACAAGTTCATACTCTGTTTTTCACTGTTCTTTTGGATCTTTTCACTTAGAGAATAAAGTACTACATTAAACAATCAAAATTGTATAAATGAGATGATGCTAGCATCTCATATCTTAGACTTATGTCCATGGTTTTCAGAACGGGTCCGGGGTCGAACCGACAAGGTCAAGGGTTCATAGTTTTCAGAACGGGAGCGGGGTGTCGAGCCGGCAAGGCCAAGGGTTCAAAGGTTAATGGGAAAATTAGGATTGAACCGAGATTTATCGGTGCCGAAGAGTTAGCCAGCTCACAGTCGGACCGATCGGCCCGATCCGGAATTCAGAACCATGCTTATGTCCTTACATAAATGATTGATACTCAAAATGTATCTCAATGGCATGGAAAAGTGGCTTAAGGTACAAGGACTATACAAGAAAGACGAGATATATGTTGCTAGAAATGGCACTTGTCGATGACAGGTGACGCATTAAGTGTAATGTTGATATTGCTTTGTTTGCAGCATAAATGGGACATGGGCTCGGGATGGTGGCACGTGATCACACATGTATGGTATTTCATTATGACGTGCTTAACAAAGGTGGGTTGCGTAGAGTCTAGGGAAGATGCAATTAGGACATTGATCAAGAGCATGGATTGGATGAGTGAAATGGGTTGTGATTGTATAGTGTTCGATATAGACAACTAAGTTGTAGCTCAAGCCTTCTATGCTTCTATGAATGATGTCGCAGAGTTGGCCGTTTGGTGGAGCGAGGAAGAGTCTTTCTCGATAGCAGACTCGTGAGTTAGTTTAGTCATTCCATTTTATTGCGTCGTCAATTTATGAAGACACGTTCTAGAATGAATTCCGTTTATTTGAATTTTAGAAATTAGTATAACTAAAAATTTGTGGTAAAATTATTTTGTATTTTTATGTCGACAATACCAAAAGCATAATTTGTTATACTGCTTACTGTCTTGATTCTATCTTCGTAAAAAGAAAAAAAATAATAATTTGTTATAATTTTAGCTAATAATTGCCAATCTAAAATTATCATAAATGTGCAACTATTAAGCCAAATAATTGAAGCTCAACTATTTATTGCTTTAAATGGTCAGCACACCTCAGAATGCGCCACGTGTCACTTTGGATAAAGTTAAAAAAAATTGATATTAAAATTATTATAATCGACTAGCTTCCATCATTCGTTACTCACTCTACTATCAGGCCTTTGGGCTATAATGCTCACTGAAAATGGGCTCACTGCGGCCAGCCCAGAAAGTAAGGGCCAAAAGCCCATAATTTCAGGCCATTTAACTTCATTCAGACTATGTCTAGCCCTAGGGTTTCCAGGCTTGAATGATTTGGACCCTTCATCTATCTACGACCCAGATTGTTTCTTAAGCGAGTAATCAATTTATTGCTGACACGTGACGATCTGATCCGAATTGTGTCACATTAAAATTTTATTTTTATCCCAACATTAATAGGACAAGACATCATCAACATTCACCATACCTCACATAACACGCCATGAGGTCATGTGCTCTATAGTCTCGCACACCTACAAAAAATCCTCGACACTTCTCTGTCTCTCATACATACATACGGTCAATACACTTTCTCATTTACTCTCATAGACACTCACCACTTATTGGTTCACTCGCTTTGCAAGGAATGAGATCAACCAAACAATCAACTAGCGTACAACTAACCCCTGGTCAACCCAACGTACTCACTTGATTTTTTAGGTCGGACCACTTATTTAACCAATCAGTTAATTTGAGGGGAACACATAAATACTGGTTAATTATGGGATCGTTTTCCGCATGGAAATGTATTATTGAGGAATTGATAAATCCCATGGAATTTGATTGCTGAGAAAACTGGTCATGCCACCGGAATTAAATTCCATGTGTTTCATGTCCAGTGACGATCTGGAATTGGAAAAAACTTAACAATTTCCTTCAGTTCCCATCAATTTCTATCCATTTGGAAGGGATTTCAAAACATGTTAGTGCAGGATTTGACAAGGAAAGAAGAATTCAATTCTAGGGATATTGGACGGACAATTAAAGACATAAAATAAGAAATGCGGAAATGCAAATGGCTCAATTCCTGCTTCAATTCCTTCACCATATAATCGTTGATTTCGATGTCAACTTGAAGACTTTAATCTATGTTTTTGGCTCATGATAAAGATGGCTATAACTTCTTCCTACGTCATTAAATGAATTTCTTTCGTTCTAAAAGATCGTCAACTAGCTCCATCAAGTTTTCAAAAGACATGTTATGGATGTTTTCTGCAAGGATTCATCGATTATATGGTGCTTGTATTATTTTTTGTTCATATCACATCATCATTCTGTTCAAAACAAGATAAAGTGCTAATCAATAAAAGAAAATAAAAGTTTGATGATGAGTGTGAAACAAAATAATAGTTTAGTGGTATATTGTATATTTTACTTTACTAATGTTGAAATATTTGTGACATTCAATACTAGGATGCGCCACGTGTCACTTAGGATAAAGTTAATAATGATAAAATCCACTAGCTTTCATATCTCTCTTCACTCACTCTACTTCTGGAATCTCTCATCAACAGTTTAGGGATCCATTCGCAAGGTAATCATCCAGGTTCATGTTCCCGATTCTCTTCCGCAATCTGTGCTTTTGATATCGATTTCTAATTCGATTCGAACTAATCATGTTGATTGTTGTAGTTTGTACTCTTCAATTTTGTTGGTTTACGCCGCCTGTGATTTGATTCTGGATTGAATTTGTACGTTTCTTGATTTTGAGTTTGAATCCAGTTGTTCAATTTGAGGGGTTTGCTTATATATTTGATCGAATTTCCTCTGTTCGTGACTTCGCCTGCGAGTTGATTTGAAACATTTCCCCGATTCTGCATGCTTATAATGGCTGGTGCAGGCTTGGATAAAGTATACTGTTGTTCGTCGAATTGTTGAGTACAGTGATTGTTTCAGGATCTTCCCTTTGCATGAGAATCAAGTTTGTCTTAGAAATTAGATCCCTAGGTTAGATTTTGTTAATTTATGGGCCTGCAATTAGAATCGTATCATACTATCATGCTCATCTGGTTGAAGTCAGACTGGGGTTGGTTTCCTTGGTCATTGTTAATATCTTGCAGTCAGTCTGTTGGCTTCATATGTGTGGGGAATTGTCATGCACAAGTAGTGATGTAGTTACAATTTCCTTCATTTGACTACTGGTATGGTGATCCTTGTTTGATTATTGACCGATTGTCTTCTATTCATCTTAGTGCATCGTTGAAACTTGAAACAATAGCAGTTTCAGATTGTGGTGGAAGCGTTTCTGGCCTGAAAACTTGAGTAGCTATCAAGTGTTTGAATGATTTGTTTCTTACATATACTCTACTTTACTCCGGTGTTCTTTCATGTTCTATATTTCCCGTTCTGGTTTTCTGTTTGATTCGTTTGTGAACTTGTTCTACCCGTTTTGGTTGTCTGTAGAATCAACTAATCAAGCACTATCAGAATTCTTGCTCTGTGTTTCTGATAAGGGTGAGTGGAACACTTCATGGACCTGTGAAGTTCACTTGAAGTGTGTTGCTATTTTCTATGGTCAATTTACATTTGACATTGTTGCTGATTCTTCTGCTACAAATAACTTTTGAAGGTTGGTGTTTCTGGTCGGGGAGGTGAGAAGAAGATAAGATGTCAAGCAGAAGAGATACCCACTGGTGCTATAGATGCAGGAGATCGGTCAATTTGAGAGGGAGAGAAGCAGTATGCCCATACTGCAGTGGCGGATTCGTCCAAGAACTTGATGAAATCAGGCAAGTCGACCCTCTGGATGACTCTGGACTTGACAGGGATCTCGGTGATGACCACTTATTCGGGCTTATGGAAGCCTTTTCAGCCCTTATGAGGCAAAGACTCGATGACCGAGGTCATAGTCATGGAATGAGGGCTAGACCAGTTCCAGTTCATGACCACGGTCCTGCCTTTGGTCCACTGTTGATGTTTGGTGGCCAAATCCCCTTTCAGCTATCAGAAAATGGTGGGTTTGACACTCTTGTTCCTAGACGAATCGGTGGCACTGGCGGTGATTTCATTGGTCCTGGACTGGAAGAACTGTTCGAGCTCCTCTCTGCAAACAACAGGCGTGGACCAGCACCGGCATCAAGATCATCGATCGATGCAATGCCTACAATCAAGATAACTCAGAGGCACCTCCGGACTGATTCACACTGTCCGGTCTGCAAGGACGAATTCGAACTGGGATCTGAAGCAAGACAAATGCCATGCAACCATATATACCACGGGGACTGCATCATTCCCTGGCTGGTACAGCATAACTCATGCCCTGTTTGCCGCCAGGAGCTCTCGTTACCGGGCTCAAGTTCGAGAAGTAGCAGCAGCACCAGCAACTCGTACGGTAGGGAAAGCAACAGAGAAAGCAGAAGGAATAATAATCCTTTCTCTTCGATGTGGCCATTCCGCGGTACATCTACTTCCAGCTCTAACCATGACGACGAGAGCAGCTCAACCACTATGAATAATGAGCAGAATCATCACCAGATGGGGTATTCAGGGTGGCCCTTTGATTAGGGTAATGCTTCAGTTTGCTCTTGAGTTGTAACCAAAACTTGGGGAAAGATCATCCCTTTGCAACCATAAATTGCTTGCTAGGGTTTGAAACCTGGAAAGTCCTTCTCAGTTGTCTGTCCATAGGTGTCTAAAAGCTTTATTGTCTTGTGTTGTGTGATGATATGTGCATATATGATAATATGAAATAACTCATCCTTGCTCATTTCAGTAAGAAAGCTTCTGCATTCTTTATCACACACTGATAAAAGAATTCGGCGACGATTTTCATCAAAACAACTAGGGGATGATGAAGCTGCTGTTGAGATCGAGCGATCCAACGAAGCTGCAAGTTCCATTTCAGGTATGAAACTGGATGTTCATGAATTGCTGCCCGACAGACGATCTTCTTCTGAGATCGATCCGGGAAAAAGTTGGTTGTGCCACCCCAACTTCGTGTCCTTATCTCGACATGATCGAGCGATCCAAGTTGGTAATACTGCAGATTTGATAGATCTAGTTTAAGTTGACTTGGTGCTAGTTTATCTGAGTATCTTACACATCTTCTCTGTTAGCCGATCCTGCGTTGCTTCCAAGTTCCTGCATTAATTGTTAACTATTATATTGGCTGTAACTGTACATAGCTGTCATATTCAACTGGGCCTTCACTTCACTTTGATTTTTCTATTTTCTTCGATGGATACTAGATTCCCGGGTAAAATACATTAGCGGTCACTTAATTTCAGGAGTTATGGTATAATGGTCACTTAACTAAAATTTATTAACATAATACTCACCTAGCTTTAAACAACGTAATCGAGCAACCTTTCCGACGAAAAATTTGACAAAACGTCAACTCATTCTGCAAGGTAATGAAAAAAAATTTAGTTATTTAATTTACGGATTTGGCTCAACCAATATAATTAGATCGATCCAACAGTGATTAATGACTTGAGGAGGAAATAGAGTTATGTTCGATCGGTCCCAACCTAGGCGGTCATGTCTACCTCCATGACCCCTGTGAGGTTATTTAGGGCCATACGTGCCACGTAATGGGCAACCCTGTTACCTGAACTGTTTGGAAGTGGCAAGAAGGAGCACCGGCTTTTAGCTGTAGTATCTCTTCCACAATTGTGCCACCAGGATTAGCCATTACCGCTCCTGCCAAGAGCCTTGTGGTGACCAATTCAGCATCTCCTACAATGTCCACCTGCAAAACACCAAACCACCAGTACCAGGAACACGCATCTCTGACAGCAAGTAACTCAAGTAAGAAAGGATCAAATATACATGGATACGTCGTCCCCATGGCCGGAAGTACTCTCTCGGAAGAGTTGTGGAGGACAAGTTTGATTTTATTGGTTGAACCAGGTCCATATGTGAAATAAAAAAAACTAGCATTTTTAATATGTTGGCCAGCCGAGCCGGGCCTTCTCCCATGATTGGAAAGTGACCAGAAAAACTACTCGGTTGGTTACGATATATAAACCCGTGTTGGTAGATTATTACAAATCTTAATTTAGTGACTACTCCGTTACAATCCTAAACTTTGGTGACCGTCCATATAATATGTGATTAATTTCAACGTCCAGATGAATTAAAATAAAATAAATAAAATAAAAATAAGAATCTTCCGTTGTCATCTTCGTCAGCAAGTCAACAGATCCCAATCTATCTCAATCTCTCCAGCCGGCAGCCAAACTTAATTAAAATCAAATCCCCCACCATTAAATTCACTCAATTCCACTAATTCAATCATCCCCCCAAAAAATGGATTCCGACGACGGAGCAATCAAGAACAGAGGATCACGATGCTGGTGCAGGAAGAAAGATTTCCTGCCGGAGGAGTCGTTCCAGAGCTGGTCAAACTACGGGAGGGCGCTCCGGGAGTCTCCGATGAGGTTCGTTGACCGGGTCATGACCCGATCCATGGACACAACGGAGCTCGTGGAAGTGAAGGGTCGGAGCGAGCACGAGATGAAGAAGACGCTCAATTGGTGGGATCTGATGTGGTTTGGGATTGGCTCCGTCATCGGCGCCGGCATCTTCGTGCTCACCGGCCTCGAGGCGCGTGACCATGCCGGACCGGCCGTCGTGCTTTCGTACGTCGTGTCGGGGTTTCGGCCATGCTTTCTGTGTTCTGTTATACAGAGTTTGCTGTTGAGATTCCTGTTGCAGGTACGTACGTTGTAGGGGTGGAAAATGGTTGGTTAGCGGTTAATTGTAAACGGTCAATCTGGGTACCCGTAACCGTTATTTGCCCAAATTCCACACCGAAATCGTACCCTAAACTAAGAAACGGGTAGCTGTAACCGGTTACTATTCGGTTATGGGTTTAGTGATTATCCATGGTTTTGGTTTGGTTATCGGGTTGAGTGATTATCCATGGTTTGGGTTTTGGGTTTTGGTCGTCTCGTAATATTATGTTTTGAAAAACCGTACTGGTACGGACTGCCTGACTAGTACTTGTACCATGAAACACTCGCTAAAGTGGTAAGTTACAACGCTGATATAACTACAATTTTACTCAATTTAGTTATAACGTTTTTAACGGTTAAAACGTATACTGTTAGACTGACTAGTTTGACGTGTCGATATGTGTGGTTTTGAAAATAGTGATTTAACCCCTATCCATATCCATTATCCATGGTTTGGGTTTTGGGTTTGGTCGGTCGTCTGTAGTATTGTGTTTTCAAAATCGTACTAGTACGGACTGCCTGACTAGTTGGACCATGAAACACTCGCTAAAGTGGTAAGTTACAACGTTGATAACTATAATTCAACTCAATTTAGTTATAACGTTTTTAACGGTTGAAATTGTTAGATTGACTAGTATGACGTGTTGGTATGTTAGATATAACCCTAGTGTTGTCGTCGTTACTCATTATGATTAATTTGGTTCGAGAATTTACGTAATTAATCTTTCGTTGTTCTCAAATTACAATTCCTTGAATTTTATTAGGGATTTGACTTTACGTAGAACATTCATTAAGTCAGTTCGGTTAATCTCTCTGAAAAACTCACTCGATTGGATATCATTGAACCATCAAATCTCTAATTAGTAAAAAGCCCACTCATTAAGTTAATAATTAGTAATATAATTAACCGACCAACTTTGATTTTATTGATTAACCTAAAAATAAGTCGATCGATTAATCAATTAAAAATTTGAATTTATTTTGTAACGAGACAGATTTTAACCGAATTAATTCACATTTTGTACACGATCATTTTGACGAAAACTGACATAACTGATCGAGTCGGTTAATGGTTAATTAATACCATTTTTTTAATCATGACCAGGCGGCTCATTCGCATACTTGCGAGTAGAACTCGGCGACTTCATGGCCTTCATCGCCGCCGGCAACATCCTCCTCGAATACGTAATCGGCGGCGCCGCCGTCTCCCGCTCCTGGACATCCTACTTCGCCACGCTCTGCAACCACAAACCCGACGACTTCCGCATCATAGCCCACTCCCTCCCGGACAACTACAGCCACCTCGATCCCGTCGCCGTCGCCGTCGCCGCCGTCATCTGCATCCTCGCCGTCCTCAGCACAAAGGGCTCCTCCCGCTTCAACTACATCGCCTCCATCTTCCACATGGCAGTCATCCTCTTCATCATCGTCGCCGGATTCACCAAAGCCGACGTCGGAAACCTAACTCCGTTCAACCCGTACCACGCCAGGGGCATTTTCGTCTCTTCGGCTGTTTTGTTTTTCGCCTACGTGGGATTTGACGCCGTTTCGACCATGGCTGAGGAGACTATAAACCCGGCTAGGGATATCCCGATTGGGCTGGTGGGGTCCATGACGGTTACGACTTTGGCGTATTGTTTATTGGCTATAGTTCTCTGCATGATGGTCCCTTATAAGGAGATAGACCCGGATGCGCCTTTCTCGGTGGCGTTCTCAGCCGTTGGATGGGATTGGGCTAAGTACATCGTGGCCGCTGGTGCGTTGAAGGGGATGACTACTGTGTTGTTGGTCTCTGCGGTGGGCCAGGCTCGGTATTTGACCCATATTGCGAGGACCCACATGATGCCACCGTGGCTGGCGCAAGTTAATTCCAGGTATGGGAGTTGAAACGGTGTCGTTTTGAACAAACTAAATTTGATTTGTTTGGTTTGGTTTGGTTTTTGTTGATAGTAGTATAGTATTACTAGAGGTGGGAAACCTGGCCTGTTTGACTAGCTTTGACCGGCCTAACCCGGTTAGACTGGATTCGGTTTACTTGAATTCAGTCAACGATGCTTACTGTAAGGCACGACTTAGGGAAATCAAAGAATTCGGGTTTCAAATTTTTTAGGCTGAACTCGAAATAACCCGGGTTTGGTCTGACCCGACCTAGTGTTGAAATAGGGTCACTATCCCATCACTACTCTGGGTGGAGCCCGAGTTTGTTCAAGTGAGATTCGGGCGACCCGAAACCTGGTCAACGCGTGTCAGGCCAGGCCGGGCTACCCGAGTTTCTCCCCCCTAAATATTACCATATATAGTAACCAAATTGACTTCCTTAACTTCAGGACGGGGACTCCAGTCAACGCGACAGTTGTCATGCTCTCAGCCACCGCAATAGTCGCCTTCTTCACAAAGCTCGACATTCTCTCCAACCTCCTCTCAATCTCCACGCTCTTCATCTTCATGATGGTGGCATTAGCCCTGTTAGTCCGTCGTTACTACGTCTCTGGAGTAACGACCAAATCCGACCATCTGAAGCTGGTCGGATGCATCGCGGGAATCCTAGGTTCCGCAATTGCAACCGCGGTCATATGGGGCCTGGGAGGAGACGGGTGGGTCGGGTACGCGATAACCGTGCCCATATGGTTCTCCGCCACGCTCGCCCTATGGGCTTTCGTGCCGCAGGCTAGGGAGCCGAAGCTGTGGGGGGTCCCACTGGTACCGTGGCTGCCGTCTGCTTCGATAATGATAAACATGTTCCTGCTCGGGTCGATCGATACGGCGTCGTTTGCGAGGTTCGGAGCTTGGACCGGCATTTTGCTTGTTTATTACTTCTTGATTGGGATGCATGCTACTTATGATATTGCTAAGGAGTCTGAGGAGGGGAAGAAGATGGCTGAGAGTGTGAAGATTGAAGAAGGTGGGGAAGTGGTTAATAAGTAATTATAATAACCTTTGATCTTAATAGAGGTTTATTTATAGTTATAATGACATGTTGTGTCGTAGTTGGACGGGAGTGACAATAGATCGTGAATATGTATTATGTGGTTTAATTACTCTAATAAATATTTTTAGAGACATATGCTTACACATATGATTTTCTACTCTTTTGCTATTTGGAGGGTTCGAACCTGGGTGGTTAGTTCAAAGAAATGTGCTAAGTTTTTCTTAGTTCAAGAAAATTTATTGATTTTATCTATGTAGATTTAAAAAATTTGATTATATTTCACCTAACACTTTTCTATACAAAACAGTACAGAGTTTATAGGTTATCCACTTTTACAAATTTTAATCTTACAACATATAGCGACAAATAAATTATCTGTCTCTAAAAAAGCTAATCATACAACCTATATATAGAGGCAATTGTAAATTATCTACCTATAAAAAATTTGATCGTGCAACCTATAAATGTAGTTCAAAATTATCTACCTCTTAAAGAGATTTACGTATAACTTAAAAAGGTAGTTAGAAATTTTATTTATTAATATTAAAATAAAATATTATTTATAAATAGCGGCAAATACTCATACTTATAGAGGAAAATCAAGAATTTTGTTCTCTAAAAATACATTTAGAGGCAAATATCGTTACACCATGTTAGAATGAAGTATCACTAGAGGTTCAAGGATTTTCTGGGAATTTAAATGGTGTATGAGGTAGCACTAGCAGGGACGGAGCTAGGGGCTCCAAGCAGGGTCTCTGGACCCCACTTGACAAACTATTTTTGCTCCGCCACTACCCCTTTCCCCGACCCAAACACAATCTTCTATCACATTCGATTGAGAGCCGTTACTCATAATGAAACCCGATCGTGAATTCATGTGTAGACATCAACATCCCACGAGCGCAAAATTGTTGCCTTCATCACATTCGATTTAGAGCCGCTGTCAAGAAAAACGTATCATTATATGGCGTCGTCGTGGGAGAATGATAGCGAATGAGGAGAGTGCTTCTAATAGTTACAATTCATTTATTTCTTTCATGGTGAATTTGATTCAAATATAATTCAAACAATTTTTTTTGACGTAGTAGTTACAACAACTAGTTTTTGTAATAAAAAAATAATTATTTTGTATCGTAACTAGTTACACGGTCTTGTAACTAGTTATGAGACCTTGAAACTAGTTATGAGACAAAATAATTAGTTCTTGTAACTAGTTAAAAGTGTTTGCATTATGTTTGAACGTGATAAGCGACCAGATCATTTGACCTACATAAACAATTTGATAAAAAATTTATTCTTGATACTTTTATTATGGACGTACCATATACCATCCAAAAACATTATTCATAGCTTGAGTTCAGCTCACAAGCTTCGGAAATTAACTATCAAACAGCCTGAGCCGAATGTGAAGTTTGAGATTGATGCTCCTAATCTCGAGGCTCTATCAGTTGTAACCAACGATCTCCCGATCAATTTGAATGCTGTCAATGTGGCTTCTACCTGCAAATGTTTAGTTGATTACAGGCTCTTTGACAGCAGTTTAGCAGCAAGTTGGTTAGTTGAGTTGAGGCTGTGTCTCGAAGCATTAGCGACCAATTTGATAAGGTATGTCAAATGCTCATATCGTATGCGCGTCTTTACCATGTATGTTTGTACATTCGTCAAGTTGAGTTTGTCTATTTGATTTCGACTAAGGTGCCCGCCCTGGATTTGAGTCAAGTTCAACGTGTATCTTCTCCTCTAATGGTCGAACATCTACAATTGGCAACTAATTTTCCTTTGAGACGGGCTGACATAGAGAAAACAACTGAAGAAACTCGCTTTCTCGATGATCTTTTATTGAACTCATGCAATAACCAAGCATCATCCTCGTATGATCTCGTAACACCATCCCTAAATCCAAATCACTCAAGTGAACGGATTCCTAAAGCCGCTGGATTTATGTCGCACAACAACATGACGTGGTCATTTTAACAAAAAGTTGAACGAAAATGGTTGAAAACATTATTGAGTTACAAAATTCAAACAACAATGACTATAACGTTAAATTTTAAAATTGAGTGACCATGATTCTGTTTCCCCCCCACGAATATTATTGAGCCGTTTATTCCGCCATTACTGTACGGTTACAGTAATCGTGGCTTATCAAGGGAAATGAATTAGGGTTTATGCGTTCTTGGAATGATATAACGTCTCAGAAGATTGATCAGAAGGAAGGAAATCCCAATACAGAAAACAGCAATCATGAGTACGAGGAAGAAGATGAAGAGTCAATTGCCGGAGGAGGAGGCCACCGCCGATCAAATCTCAGAATTACCTGAAGAAATCATCCACGACATCTTTCGAAGGCTAGACTCCCATAAATCAGCAGCGAGAACCAGCATCCTGTCCAGAAGATGGCTCAGCCTTTGGAGCTCTTACAGAATCGTCAAGTTTGACGAACATCGGGACAATATAAAATTCAAGAGCTTCGCCGTCGCCACTTCCAAGAGGCTGCTGCTTCACCAGAGAGAATCGCCGTTGCTCTTGGACTCCTTCACCCTCAGACTCGGAGATTGGAAAAACCGCAAGGTTCTCCGCGAGTTGCTGTCATCGGCGTCGCTGTCCCTCGCCGACGACAACGACAGTAGCAGATCGCCTCTCGAGATCGTGGTTAGAAATGATGCATATCCTTCTGGTTTCCCTGAAGGAGGAATGTTTTTGAATTGCCGCCGCACCAGATCTCTCTACCTAAGAGGTTTTGACCTAACTGGATTGCGCGAGACTTGTTTGGACAATCTCCAGGAACTCCATCTCCAGCAGGTTCGTCTTTGCGAACAGAGTTTTCAGATCTGTCTCGCTAATGCTCCTCGTCTTGAGAAATTGAGTTTGGTATTCGTTGATGGGATTCGTAGCTTGGATATCTCTGCTTCTAATTTCCCCAGCTTGAAATCACTGTTTCTGCGCCTACGAAATGAGCGTGATCGAGATTTTCTGCGCTCGCGAAATGATCGTGATCCAGGTGAACTGATGCAACTCCAGATCACCTCAGCACCTCTTCTGCAGACTCTTAGCTTACGAGGAAGCTGTAAGTTACCAACTGTAGTTTCATCTTCTTCAGCTCCAAATTTAAAATCTGCAGAGCTTAGACCAAGGGTGAAATTTGGGGAAGAGCAGTTGGAGAATTGATTTCCAAGTTGCCATCTCTCGAGTCTCTCGAATTGAATGTACGACACATCATAAGCAATGAAGGGGTAAGGATTTCGACTCACCAGCTTCAGAAATTAACTATCATACAGTGGGATCCGAAGATCTGGTTCGCGATCGATGCTCCGAATCTGACAACTCTATCCATTGAAACCAGTGAGCTCCCAATCAATTTGAATGTTGTCAATGTGGCTCCTACCTGCCAATGTGAAGTTCATTGTGTGCCCTTTGGAAGCAGTTCTGCAACAAGCTGCTTGATTGAGTTGAGCCAATGTCTCGAAGAATTAGCTACTCGATTTCACCAGCTCGTTTTCAAGCTGGATTTCGACCAGTTTAAAAAGGTATGTCTCAAAATGCACCTTACCTGTTCATGAACATTGTATGCATATGTTTGTACATTCGTCAAGTTGAGTTTGTCTATTCGATTTCGATGAAGGTGCCGACGCTGGATTTGATTCAAGTTCAATGCGAATCTTCACCTCTAATGATCGAACATTTACAACTGGGAACTAATTTACCTTTCGGACCCGGTGACATAGAGAAACGCGCCGATGAAATTCGCCTTCTTGGTGGTCTTTTACAAGCATTCCATCCCAAGACATTATCCATAGCTCGACTTCCACATTCGCCATGTAACACGAGCTTATTCTCGGTAAGTCAATCGCTCGATCCTAGCTTACAGTTTTTCTTACTTGTATCAGTATGATCTTTCCATATGCTTTAGAGTCAACCATACTGACAAACTATCATGCTTTGAAACAGTATATATCTGAGCAGATTGAGAGTGAAAATCTTCGGAACTGTTGTAGCGACGACTTCCAGTGTTGGCGGCACCAATTCAAAGACGCGGAGATAACAAGCGTCACAGTCGATGATTTCTCAACTATTGACAAGTGGATGATTTCTGAACGATCGATTAATATGATATTTATTTTTAACGAGATTTAAATATTTGATCTTTGTTTTTGAATGTTTTTTTTGGGATCTATGTAGTCGTCAGTTCTTCCTTCATTATGTTAAGTAAATTGGTTACATTGTCTGTCTATAAAAATGCAGCATGAAACACACCTTAACTCGAATCAATTAAAAGTAAACAACTCATAACTTACCCAACTCGAAACTCTCAAAAAATCGATATTAATCGATAACTCGATTAATTCATGACCTAAATGAACTCACAAGTCACAACCCAATTGATATTCGACCCGTTACTCAATAATCCCATCTTCTAACCCATAATGGATCAGCCTAACCCGTCATATGTAACTCATTCGTTTGACAGCTCTAGTTACATATCACATGGGTGTACATAGAATCAGAACACGAAGCACTCGACCTCTCTAATAGAGTCGAACGTTCGATGTACATTCAGCTGAGTCGGGTCAACTAGATTTGTCCAATTGATTCACAACATCCACATATTATAGGGGTGAAATACTTAATACGTCCCGAAATTATAGGGTGGGTTAAAAATTCGTCCTAAAACTTTAATTTGTTACAGAGTGGTCCTATTACTATAAAACGAGTTACAAAGTTATCCTAATGACGTCATCAATGTACTTTTCCAGCCATTTTGCCATGTCACCATTCACATGTCATTGAAAATATAATTTAAAATTCATCTTAAATTATATCAATCTAAATCACTAGATTTAGTTTTGAAGCAAAGTTTGTAAAGTTGATGAATTTAGATTTAGATTTGAATCATTTTCAATTATGTTTTTGATGACGGTCAATGGTGACATGACGAAATGGCTGAAAAAAGTACACTGATTGACGTCATTAGGACTACTCTATAACCCGTTTTATAGTAATAAGACCACTCTGTAACGGATTAAAGTTGTAACACGTGTTTGTAACCGTCCTATAATTTCGGGATGTTTTAGTATTTCACCCCAGAGAATATTACCTTAATAATGACAGTTTCCTTATTAGATTAGGATACTCTGTTATTTAATTAATATCATCCGAGGAGAAAGAACTAAAAAATCGAGAGAGAATAATGAAGAGGAAGAAGAAGAAGATGAAGAACAATCAATCCATCACCTACCGTCGATCGAATCTCAGAACTACCGGACGAAATCATCCACCGCATCCTTCAAATCGTACATCATCCAAAGATAGCGGTGAGAATGAGCATCTTGTCCAGAAGATGGCTCCACATCTGGCGCACTTACCCTGCGATCGAGCTTTATGATGGCTATTACGACACTATCAGATTCCAGAGATTTGCAGATGCTACTTACAAGAGACTAAGAGCAGTGCCGTTATTACTTTTGGATTCCTTCGACATCTCACTGAATCCGGATCGCCGTCACAGCCAGCCTCTCTGCAAGTTGCTGTCATCGGCATCGCTCTCGCCTGAATCTGGATGCAGCAGCAGTAGATCGCCGCTCAAGGTCGTGGTTAAGAATCCTGACCATTTTATGGGGTTCGTCGATGGAGGAATGTTTTTGAATTGCGGCCGCACCAAATTTCTCCAGTTGGAAGGCTGTGACCTAATTGGATTACACAGGTATAACGTATGTCTGGACAATCTTCAGGAACTCGTTCTCGATGAGGTTCGTGTTAGCGCACAGAGTTTTCCGAGCTGTTTGGCTAATGCTGCTCCTCGTCTTGAGAAATTGAGTTTGAGATGTATTTACGAGATCTATACCATAGACATCTCTGCTTCTGATTTCCCCAGCTTGAAATCTCTTTCATTTGATGGACGAGACCGAAAGGGAACGCAGAAACTCCAGCTCAGCTCAGCTCCTCTCCTCGAGACGTTGTACTTTCGAGGGAACTGTACGTCTCTGAAGGTGGTTTCATCTTCGTCAGCTCCGAATTTGAAATCGGTGGAGGTTCACCAGGTGTGTGCATTCAGGAGCAGGAAACTCGAAGATTTGATTTCCAAGTTGCCATCTCTCGAGTCTCTCGACTTCGACATGGGATGTAGACTAAGCTTGCCAGACGATGATGGGGTAAGGATTTCAGCTCACAAGCTGCGGAAATTAACTATGAAGAACTGGTATTGGCAATATGAGCTTGAGATTGATGCTCCTAATCTGGTAACTCTATCCATCGAAATCGACGGGCTCCCGCTCGACCTTCGTGTTGTCAATGTGGCTTCTAACTGCCGATGTGTAGTCGATTGTTCGCCCGTGAGCTATATGTTATCAACATTTTGGTTGATCGAGTTGAGACAGTGTCTCGGAGCATTAGCTACTCGATTCCGTCACCTGGTTTTCAAGTTAAATTTCTGGACATTAGAGAAGGTATGTATAGTATTATTCGAATCGTAAATTCATCGAGCTGAGTTTGTCTATTTAATCGTCAACATGTTCTTTTTACGAAAGGTGCTAGCTTCGATATGGATCGAGTTGATACGAATCTTCTCCTCTACCGTACAACATCTGCAACTGGGACTAATTTACCGTTGGACCCGATGACATAGAGAAACAAGCGCTGAAGTTCACGTTCTCGACGGTCTTTTATGACATGTCATCCAAAGACATTATCCAAGCTCGGACTTCGGCATCATCTCGTGCACGAGCCTATCTCAGTAAGTCAGATTGCTCATCTAGCTTTGCACTATTCGATCTTTTCGTAGGCTTGTTTAATCATAATCGAGTTTGCTAACTTGTATTGAACATATATTCAAGCAAATTAAGAGAAGATATCTCTTGGACTGTTTTAGCAATGGCATGTGTTGCGCACCAGTTCAAAGATGCGAAGATAATGGATGTCATCGTTGATGATAGTTCAACGATCGACAATCGGTGGATTCCGAGGCATCGATCAATATGATATTTATTTCGTCAAACTTGATATAAGGCTTCTACTTTGACTATAGTATGAACAATGGATAGGCTATAGGAACAACTGTTATGAATCCTACTGTGTTTTGCAGAACAACACCATACACGCATCTTTTCGCAGCTAGGCATATCGGCAAGGCACGAACAACGATAGAGAAGTAGCATACTATACATATACATACGATATGAACATATCGAACCAGAAGAACAGGAAAGATGCAGTGTTGAGTACCTTTTCGCATTGTGATGTCCTCGTGATTGGAAGTCGAATTAAGAATCTATGTCTTGCCGGGTTGCCAAGCATAGTTCATGCAATTCGTTCAGTATCCATTCCTCCCCAGTATGACCACCCAACACTAGAACCCTAGTTCCTCCAACTACGCAGGTGCTATGCCCCCATGCGAATTTCGGTGGCTGACCAGGAACATTGAGCGTCCTCCATGACGGTTTCTCCTCAGCAGGATCCAACAAAAAAAGCTGTGAGGGGGAATGCAGCCCAGCGATTGAACCACCAAAGATGATGATCCTCCCACAAGGCATGCTAACAGCAACGTGATCAAGTCTCGGAGGTGGAACCACACAGCTTTGGGTTCCACCACCGGTAAATGCTGAACAATCCAGTTGTCTCCATTCCGGTCTTTCGTCTCCAAGATCGACAGTATATGTGTCGCCGGATCTCAACTGCAAGTGGCCACTCTTGGCTAGACCGCCAAACATCAAAACCTTTGTCCCACCATACACTGAAAGCGAATGTCCCAGCCGAGATGGTGGTGCCCGTGAAGTAGGAACCTCCCGCCATATAGGTTTCTCAATAGTGAGATCTAGCAAATACGTATCGCTAAGGAGTACACCTGCATCTGTGCATCCACCGGACACGACAAGTTTAGAACCTTCTATTGTGCACGAGCTATGCCAAGACCTTGGCAATGGTGGTGTTCCTCCCGAGACTTCTTTCCATGTCGGTTGCTTGGCATCCAAGTCAAGCACAAAGACGTCATTGAGCAACCCTTGCCTTCCACATCCACCAAACACTACCAGTGAAGAACCATTGAAGCACGAAAGGGTATGACCCCATCGTCCCGGTGGAGATGATTTCACAGTTACCCTCTGCCAAACTGGATTAGCTGCATCAAGATTCAGCACAAAAGTGTCATCCATGGGCTGCATATCGACACCTTCCCCACCAAACAACACGAGCCTATTACCAGCTGCGCATGCACTGTAATTGCATCGAGAAGGCTCAACAGCTCCCCCAACTGTCAGTTTCCTCCAGCAAGCAGCCTCGAGAGTCGTCAGTTCCCTAGCCAACCTCCCCCAAGCAAGCTTCTTCGTCATCGACTCCAGAGCTCCCGTAACTTCTCTTCCCCAGGAATTCTGGCAGACCATCTTCCTCACATGTTCATTCTTCGTCAACTGACGAATCCTCCTACACACAGACCCAATGGAGGCTACATCCCTTGGCGTCAGCCGTGATAAAATGTTCTGAGCCAAAACTTCATCAGACAACTTGAGAATCCTGCACAACTCCTGATCTTTAACCTGAGGCTGATTGTCAGCCATGGGAAGAGCACAATTAGGTGCTGACTCATTATCACAGTAGTGAGCATTAGTATAGCTCTCCTTGAAAACAGGATACGAAAGCCGATCGAGATCGATGTTGGCTTCCAGAAAGACTTGGATGCCAATTATATGAGTGAGAGTACCTTCATCGTCATGGATAGGCATAAGCCTTAACCTGTTCACTAATGGATTTCCATCCTTCCTGAAATTCAGAAGCTCCCCTTGGAATTCAATAGCTTCGTCAATACACCTTCTCATCTCGGAAACAACCACTGGATCCACCAGCGGGTGCCGCCTTTGAGCTCGCGGATCCCTGAACTGCAAGAACCGGCTTGAACAAACAGAGAATATCAACTCAGCATGATAATCGATATGAACTGTCGACTCCGGAGAAAAAACAAAACCTAACCAAACGAATTCAAGCAAATCACTGAAATCTGGAACTGGAAACTCCTAAATCTAATTCATCTGGAGTCCAATTGCTTCTCTCACAAACTAAACAGAGGCAATTGAAAGCATGTTCTCGATCGTACCAGTTGCGGCCGAGGACTTCATGAGCTCGGTATCCGGTGGAAATCTCGAAGACCTTGTTGACGTAAATGATGGGGAAATCGTGCTCCTGAGCATCAGAAACGACGAAGGAAGTCGGCTTCGTAGGGTAGAAGAAGAGATTCGAATCGAACGACAGCTCCTCCTCTTCTTCGTCAAAGAATTCATGCTCCTCCACCTCTTCTTCTACTGCTTCTGCTTCTTCTTTCGTGCATTTCCGCTTCTTCAACGCTGCTCCTCTTCCTCCTCCGCCGTCTACTTGCTCGTCGGATTCCTCCATTTCCTCCCTTATCGACATGTTCTTCTTCTTCTTCTCCGTTCGACGGTTTGAACTCTGCTAATCTTCTTCCTCTTCTTCGATACTAGAGGTAGCTGGAGCCTTTGGGCGGTGGACAGGTGGCGACGCTCCAGATATTTTCCTCCTTTTCTGTTTTTTGTTTTCTTGCCGAAGAAGGAAGATATTTCTGATCGGAGAAATGAATGGTGAAGGGATCAAAGTTCGATTAAATTTCGAAAATACCACTAGTTCATTACTCTGTATTTAGGGAGGATGGCATATTGGTAAATAAAGGAAGAAGAGGGGGTTAGAAATTATGGAGAAGTTCCACGTAAGATGAGTGGGAAACACGTGTGACGATAAATATCTTGAGGAGAGAGAATATCCTACATTTTTTTAATTATGAAAAAAACAATATTGCCGCTCCATTTCTTCTTATTTACCAATTTTGATTTCAAATATTTAAATTTGCTATTCTACACACTTTATTGTTAATGAGTGAAATTCAAAAATGATAAAAAGGAAAATTATACTAAGATAATTTTGCGAGGAAGAGATGAGATCGAAAAGAATAAATTAGCTAAAATCTACTCAGAGGTGAAAAATTATCGGTAACATCACTTGATATATATGTTAAAGTTAGGCATGTCACTGAGTGGACAACTCAATTTGTTGAACGGTGAACAATTTGGAGATAGATTGACGTTGTTCAGCTTCAGCAGGATGTCCTAAACTATTGTTCCAGTAAAAGACAGGGACAAGAGGCCTGATTGTAGTACGAATGTCACTTCTTCTGCGTCACCATTCACATCAGCCAGGAGAGTACCTGAGTACAAGATTCTCACACCGTGTGTAGGACTGGACATGTGCAATCACGAAGCACTAATCCAATAGCATCGCGAGAACCTACACATGCAGCTCCATCAACGTTTATCTTCAAATTGTGCCAAGTTAGGTGACACCAGATTGGGAAGTTAACGGAAATGTTAAACGATTACTTAACAAAGAAATACTTAAGAAACCAAATTGCAATGTAAAGGAACTAAGGGATCAAGTTCATATTTAGTGTAAAATGCAGGGACTTGATAGCAACTTTTTGTTCTCTTCCTCAAAGTACCATACTTGTTGTTCTTGTGGCTAGGCTATTGCCCACGATCCCAATTTTAGGGTTCAATTGGAGCTATCCCAAGCTTTGTCTTTTCATACTTGTGCTCCATAAACAAGCAAATTTCAAATCATAATCAAATCAATTCAACTGTTTATCAGCATGACAAAGATCTTGGGCAGCAGAAATGCATCTTCTGATACAAGAATAAAGGCCAGCAATCACCATTAAAGAAGTTGCACTCACGCATTTGCTCGTAGTACCACATCGAAAATATCAAGCGTACTACATATAGATTACGATGATCATACAAAAAAGTACAGAGCTAAGGGTACACAATTTGTTCATGATTCAATAGTGTAACAGCAAGACAGCATCCCAATAGAGAGTTGGTTTTCGGTCGTACGTCGTCAGCTAATCAATCGACGGTGGTAAACAATCGGAGTGGTGACTCAGGCTAAAAGAATGTATTGAATCTAGAAACAAACCACCATAATATGGTAGGGTATACGGCGCTACTAATCAGAGAGAACCTGAATGTGGCATCAACTGAATCAGATTTGGATCCTCACTTCCGTCAACTCATTTCCACGCAACTGAATCGATTTCGTCCCTGGCTGATTTGTAAAGTTCAAGCTTTTTCGAGAGCTGTGTTCTTCTTTCCATCAATTGTGGGTCTTCATCCAACATCGCGCCGAGCTGTTCCTTCTGCAAAACAATGCACAAACAGCATCATTGGCTTTTGTAGGACAGGGACTTGGAAGCAACACTAAGTTAGGGATATGTGTGTTTGATATTGAGAACGGAATGCTACGGTTAGGTACGTAGCATTTACTTTCCTTTGGAAAGTATGATTCGAAAATATAACTACAATATGATTTCATGACGATTTTTGGTAGTTATCACCAGACACTAGTCAAAGAAACTAAGGTGATGCAAATGTACAGGACTAATAGGACTGCAAAAGCTTTACCTCTCTTTTCCCAATTTGCGTGTAGAAGTAGTTGAGAAGAGATCTCTTGGCCTCTCGGACCTGGCAATAAACCACAGCCTTGGGGATCGAGTTCCTCAATGTATCACACACCATGTTAATGTAAGCATTCACGTTTGATCCTGAAACAGGATATAGCACAGATGTTACAAATCTGTTATTGTGGAATGCAGCAAATACTAAGCACCCAAATCGATTCTGGGAGAGTTTCCGACGCTTCACAGTTTGCACCCCCAAAATGACTAAGTAGACAGTTCAAAACAGAACAAAAATTGTGTTGATGTATTTTTATGAGAAACTTGCTCACCAATCCTCCTGAAGTGGTAATCTGCATAACGGTCAGCAGCTGGGACAGATGAATTTGGGTTTTCTTTAGGGTTTGTGGTCTTGTCTGGCTCGAGTTGAAGTTTACGGAAGAATTCCACTGTCAGGTAACTAGACTCCATGTCCACCAGACGTAGAACTGTTTTTCTGCTATCATCACGGAACCTTTCCAGGGATTCATTAGCAGCAGCAGCAATGTCAGCCGTGAGCGTTGGAAAACGCTTCAATTCCTACACACACAATTTCATAACATTTGTCACGAGAGGTATAATTCAGACAGGGAGTGAAAAGTGAACCTAAAGTGGTCAAATAGCATTAAAATTTTCAAGTAAACATGATTTGATCTCACTCGGGTGATCAACCATTGTTTTCAACTTCCCATAGATTTCAAACCCCATTTCCACCCACTGATACTTCAATCTACTCTCAATGTAATGTCTATGTTAAAAGGAACAGATCAGGTTTATGCAAGCAATGCCAACATAAAGAACCTAACAAAGAGAGTCCCACTCAATCACAAAAACGCAATTTTAGGCCGAGGTTGATGATAAGATGTTGACCCATACAGGAATTCACACAGCCACCATCAAAACGGACTGGGACCACTAGCACAAACAGGAATTCTTACCTCTGTTTCAGCTATTGACTTCCGCACAAGTTCCTTCAAAATGAAATGTACCTACATACATATCAAGTATACAAAACCGTAAGAAATAGATGCAATAAGTGTGAATGACAAAATGTGAACCAACAGCTTCTATTCAGAACAAGAAGTTGTTAAAGAAGCCTTCTAGAAAGAGTAAACGAACTGACAAAGACCAAAATATCTTGGTCCATGAGAAAAGTCTACATTAAGGTTTGCTTTCATCCTTGTGATATACTAACGACAGGAAACTAATTATTTTCACTATTAAAGCATCTACTAGTAACACGCTAATGGTAGACACAGATTTTTGGATGGTATGCATACAAGAACTTTGTTAACATATTTAAGAATTCAAAATCTCCAAAAAAACTCCTATAGTTCAGAAAAGATAGTATCCAGTTCCTCATTCTCCCGTTGATGGGGAATACTTAACTATACAAGGACAATTGTGCAGACCATCACCAACTTCTGGAGGATTTACTCATATGGACTATTAAGCTATAATCTTTACTGCCAAACCAAGCACCTCAGATGTATATATCAAATGTATAAACTTTGTATCATTTAAAGTCAAAACAAACCCTAATTTAAGATTGATGACCCTAGATAAAAAAAAAACTAACGGAAAGCATGAGGAAGAACATTACAGCATCAACAGAGGCTTCAGCTGGGCCTTTGAAATAACTGATGGACCCATCAATCAGCCTTCTGTATCCCTGCTCTGGAGCAATTAAATGTGGCTGGTAACCATCGGCTTCTGAAACAACTTTCTGCACATTTTTTGTGGAGAGATGACGGTCAAATGGTAACTTCTTCAATGCAGCAGGTAGTTGATGATCAAAAACCCCATAAATTCGATCTCCTCCAGGACGCCTGAAGTAAAATCTCATTAGAAAACCATATAATCATTTCAAGATTCAGAAAACACCTCGTAGATATTAGAATTCATCTTTTGCAACATGGACATCTATTATAAACATATCATATGACTCATGGAAGAAAAATCAAGGTTTAGCAATACGTTCTGTACTTCCATATTTTCCTTGTATATGTAGAATATTTTCCTTTTTATATAAAAATCATAAAGAGTAACAAGAAAGATATCATTGGCAATTGAATACGCTCGACTTCTTCAGCAAGGAAACTAAGCAAAATAATCAGGGGAAACCGCCACTTCCATATGTGAAAGCAAATTATTGAAGTAACCAAACTGAAGAAACATACCCTCCATCAAGGTGCTCCTTAAATACACGATCAAATGCACGGCATAGTTCAAGAATGGTGTATAGCTGTGCCTGCAAAAGCAAAGACAAACAGTTGACATCTAACAACAAGTTTATTTGGCCTTTTCTTATGGTAGAATGAATATTTACTTATCCAATGTATTACCCCTGAATCCACAGCAATAGGCCTGCCAATCCGGTCCAACTCTCCATTGATCTCATCAATTGTCTTGTTTATCAAGGCAATAATGCTTGGTATGCGCTGTCTAATAACTGTCTCTAAATGCTGATTTCATTCAACCAAAACACTTGTAAGGGAAGTCTCACAACAGAAAGTTGTCAAAAGATAAATCAGTGTAAAAAGAATTTTCATTAATAGACCTTAGATAAAAGCTTTGCAAGATATTCTGCACCCATTTTGCTCGACAAATGACCATATTCCGGGCTTGTTTCAAAATATTCACGCTCCTTTCTACGTGCAACAATCATATCAACATTCTTGTTGATATCAGCTTGAGAGCGATTAACAATCCCAACCCATGGATGTTGCAATCTGTAAGACCTTCCTTCAAGAACCTTAATAAAGAATCAAGCAATTATTAAGTTTCATCAATAGATTGAATAAGGCTCCTAGCCCCCTATGGATAACATAAATAGAGAATAAAGCCTTACATCCAAACAGTTGGTTCCTTTATCCATCAAATCAATCTTTGTCAACACACCAAATGTTCTTTCACCTAAGAGACAGTCGCAAGCAAAAAAATATTCAAGTTCTGCACATTTATATGAACCATTAGATTGTAGAACAGGCACCCTAACTATTTTACCTGAAGGATCAACTTCTCGTGCAAGTTTTATGGCATCTGATGTGGCAATATCTTGATTTGCAGGAGAAATGGCCAATATAATACTATTGGGCTGTCAAATCAAAGGATGCAGTTAGATCTAAGTTTGATAGAAAAAATTGTAGGATAATAGCACAACTGTATGTGCAATAAGGCTAATACAATATATATTCCCTGCATGCTCAAAGTTATGATAAGTAAGCAAATGAATTCTCACCTTCTCAACATAAGAGCGGACCATGTTTTCAATATCTTCAACAATACTTTCTTGCTGACCCTCTGTATAATTTTACAAAAATGATTATATCGTTACAGTGGATAATCATTCTTCAGAAAAGAAGCATGAAATACTTATATTGAACAAAAGGGATCATCTGAGCATTTACCTACGGCAACTTTTGTCAACCCAGGAAGATCTATGAGGGTCAAATTGACAACTGGCACCAAGAACAGCAAAATCAAGTCACAACCATGCAGCGAAGTGTTTCAAATCTATTACATGTGACCAAACAATTTAAGAACTTACAAAATTAGAAAATATGGAAGGAAATGGTAAGAGATGAAATTATATTTAATTCTAATCAAATAAGAGGAAATAAGAACAATGCCCCGAAGAAATACTATCAGATTCACATCACTAGAGGGAAGTCCAAGTATGCACCATTCGGAGAGTATATGCTCAGATGAATTGGGATGTTTGATATCTGCTTTGACTTCCCAGTTATACGATCTGTTTCATCTGCAATCTCCTTTCGAACAGCAGCTGCAAGGATGAGAGAATCTTAGAACAAACTGTTTCTGGTCACAAATAAACACATCTTGTGCTAACCATACAACAATATTGACAGCTAAGAAGAATATCAACTCCAAGCTTACAGACCATGATCTCGACAGAAAAAAAAAAAGGAACATGATTTACAAACAAGGGACATTGAAAACAGTGTTTCATATGGCGACTAAAACAATTGATAAGGATCTGGTTTGGGAGTTATGACAAACAGACCCATGAAGGGACAGATATCTCATCAAGGTAGTTTCATTTAAACTAAATGCATATGTTATCTTTAAGGGCATGAACCATCAACAGAAACACTTCGACTAAGCTGGTATGAACATAAAACACGCGTCAAAAAAGGAAATAAATATAAGAAGTTCGCATCTTTGGATGATATTCATAAGGCTTCCAAAAAAGGATTAGTTTGTCTGTAGACACAGGGCAATCATTGATCACATGATAAACATACAAGTAATAAATCTCGGGTTGATTTGCAGGAAAGGGATATCAGGCTTTCAAACACAATGATGACCTTCCCTAGTTATGCCTCATGGTTCAATAATCAATGAAAGCAACACATTGTTTTCACATACCAAAATCAGTCCACTTCTTTCTCGGTGCATGAAGAAACTCTGCATAGTCGGAGCGTCCATCCTCTAACTTGTGAAGTTGCAACACTAGCGGCCTCCGAGTCACAATACCTACAAGATAATGCTGCATTAGTCAGATCTTACAAACTAAGGACGGATCAACTACTCCTTGGTAGATAGAAGAGATCTGCTAGAGCAACATTAATGCATTTCAGATTAATCAACCAGTAAAGAAAGACAATGAAAATTCAAATGAACCAACTTCTCTAGCTCCAATTAAACAGTGAAAACTTGCAAAAAGCTAGATCAGTCAAAATCTCCTGACTCCAATGCGGTCCAGTTAGAAGCATAAGAAATTCATTTGCATAAGCTAATCTCTTCAATCGAAGAAACAACCTCCAAACATAAACCTAAGCTATTCCAGCGACGACTTAGCTTACCAGATCCACGAGGCAGGAAATCTCTGCCGACCACGCTTTCCAACACAGATGATTTTCCCGAACTCTACATTTTCGATCAGAAGATCCGTAAGACAATATAGTAAATCGACAGAAGAGGGGATGAAACAGAAACATGGAAGAGGAGTCGTCACCTGGCCTCCGACGACGGCGACAGAGGGAAGAGCCTCCCAGAGCGACATGCCTTCACCACCACCTCCATGATCTCCCAATACAGTACACGCTCTCTGGATCCTGTTGACTAGTCCGATCAAGCTCTCCATCGTTGCCATGTTTAACCCCTTGCCTACAAGCTTCTCGCGATCCAAAGACGTGGATCTAGCCTAATCAGGACGGCGGAAGTAGATTCGAAGCTGAATTTCGATCTCAAACTAGCTTCTCCGATTTGTAAGCTTTGGTCGTGAGGATTTAAGACGGAGAGAGCAGCAAAAGCGGGGTTCCGTCAAACAGAGTCGAAATCTGAATCCGATGGAGAGAACAAACGACCTAGCGGAGAAGACGGTTGAAATGTTTGGGTTCTGCTGGTTGTATCGAAGATGCAATTTTCATTTTCAATTTTCATTTTTTTTACTTTAAGCTTTTTTTTGTTCTTTTGGCCTGGAGCTAATCAAATTCAAAGTTGGTACGACATCACGCGCATTTGAATTTGAAATTTTTCTTACCAAAAAAATAATAAATTTGAAATTTTTGGTGAATTTCCAATTTATTTACTTTTTACATTTTACTAACACTCGTTTAATATAGAGAAAATATGAGAATGTTTTTTTTAAAAATTATAGAATGTTAAATTATCTTGTTTGGTATGTATATTTGATAAAAATAAAATATTTGGGTAATAGTGAGACCCCAAATATGTTTGGGGAAGTAAGAATTTATGATAGGGTTATTATTTTTAAAATGCACTAACTTTGGCGATTTATTTTAAAAATGCACTAAGTTTCGGAAACCCCAAATCTATCCCAGAGTTAACACCGTTAGTCCTGCTTTGTAAAGTTTTAAACATTTTGAACCAAGTTGCTAACGGAATTAATTTTTAAGTTATTTGTCTTCTAAAATTAGTAACCCAAGTTTTCCCAAATTACATTTCGATCCTTCATAATTCCATTCCCTTACAAAATAGTCCCAAACCCTTCCTCTTCTTCGACTCCAACCAACTCCCGCCGCCAACTGACCGCCGCCGCCAACCGACCCCCGCCGCCAACCAACCCCCCCGCCAACCGCCGCCCGACTCCAACCTCTACTTCTCCACTCCGCCGTCGCCGGAACAATCCCCACCGCCGTTGTCGGTGAGATCAATTAATTAGGGTTTCAAATTGAAATTGGAATTGGGATTGACGAACCCTAGTTTCGTACTGAACGGTGGCTTTAGTGAGGAGATCAGCCTTGAGCTTCTCAGTCGTGGCTTGAGCATTCATCCGTTCGACTTCTCGCTGAAGCTCGGCATCACGAAGAGCGACGGCCTTGTTCGATTCAACCTCAGCGACGCGAGAAGCTTGGCTCAGCCGGCCTTCTTCTTCGCCAACTCAGCATTCGCCTCTGCTACTTCAGCTTCTCGAAGATTCTCATAGATCTTGACTTTCGTCTTGACATTAATCTCCTCCTTCTGACCTTCTCCTTTCCTCTGCGTCGCGATAATCTTCGTCTCAATCTTCGCAGCGTTCTGGATCTCAATCCATCCCTCTCCTTAGCCCCAATTTCCCCCTTCATCCTCGCTTCCGCCACATCGACCTTCGCCTGATTAGCAGCCTCCATCTGCGTCTTCTGCCCCAAATACGAGAAATACTCATGGCCGACGACGTCCACAAGCTGCTTCACATTCGCGTTGTAGATGTACAAACCGAATTGATTGAGCTCGAGCTGGACTTTGCCAAACACCTCGTGCTTGAACTCCTTCGTTCCCCTGAAGATCTCCTCCGTAGTCATGGATGCGGCGAGGACGCGAGTCTCGCCTTCGATTACTCCCTGGACGAGCTGATTGACGTGCTGAGAGTGCTTGTCGTGAGGGCAGATGAGCCTGGCGTAACGGAGGAGGGAGTCCTGGTCGTCGTAGCGAGGGCCGATTGTGAAGACGGCGGGGAGGATGAAGGGGAGCTTCTCGGCGGACATTGCTTGGACCTCGAAGGTGTAGTTGACAGAGGTTGGAGTCGGGCGGGGGTCGGTTGGCGGCGCGGGTTGGTTGGCGGCGGCGGTCAGGTGCTTGGGTGGAAGCCGGCGGCGGGAGTTGGTTGGAGTCGAATAAGAGGAAGGGTTTGGGACTATTTTGCAAGGGAATGGAATTAAGAAGGATCGAAATGTAATTTGGGAAAACTTGGGTTACTAATTTTAGAAGACAAATAACTTAAAAATTAATTCCGTTAGCAACTTGGTTCAAAATGTTTAAAACTTTACAAAGCAGGACTAACGGTGTTAACTCTGTGATAGATTTGGGGTTTCAGAAACTTAGTGCATTTTTAAAATAAATCGCCAAAGTTAGTGCATTTTAAAAATAATAACCCTTTATGATAATAGTAGAAATTTTGAGAATTACACATTCTGGAGGCAGTAAGAAACTCTCTATCTGAAATACACAAACTCAGCTCCATCAGATAGCAAACAAACAAGAATATATCAGAATACAGAGTTTTCCAAAACACAACAGAATTTCCCCTACAACAAACGACCCCTAATGCCAAATACTGATAGATGAATTGAATAGTCACTAATGTTTCACCCGATATGACTGAGGTCACTATTTTACAATAGTTATCGCATGTGTAAACCCCTTTGATAACCCCCAGTATAACAATTTACTTTGCATAAGGCTTGGTGAACTTTTGCATAATTCAATCCCCTTTTATTGATTTTCGTTTGAGGGAGCGTGGTAGTAAACAATAAACAATATAAGATCCATTCAGAATCCTCTTGTGAATATATTGTTGTGTACTAAAATGCATGATTTCTTGACTCAAAAAATCATATTCTTCCAATCCTTCGGTACAATGAGTAACTCAGTTTCTTTGGTTCCACTAAACCGAATGATTGCCAACAAGGCAAGAACTAGCCTTGCCAATCAGTTTCTAGAAACCGGTTACCCACCCGATACCCATGCGTGTTGGGTGGAAAAATTCGTTAACTGGGTAATGTTGACGGGTATGAACAAACTCAATATCTAGATAACGCGGAATGAGTAGGGGTAGATTTCATGGTATTTGTCTCGTGCCCAGTCCTGATGAGCATCTGCTAGCAAAACGTCGTCGTATTATATTAAATATATAAACTAAAAATTGTGTGCATATTTATGTTAAATTTAAAGTGTTTATTGAAGTTCAATTCATTATACCGAAGTAATGTTCGTATTTCTAATTGTAGTGGAATTCTAATTATTTTGGTTTATTCATGTATTATTATCTAGTAGCCATTCATGGGCAGGGGCAGAGTGGTTATAATTTCATACCCATTTAGTCTCGCAAAGCAGACACGCATAAAACTCAATACCTAAACAATCAGATAGTGAATATTGCGTACCCATCTCATGGATGCTCATTGCTAGGCTTGGCAAGCAAGAACCAATCTCTCCACCACGAAACCAAATAATGCAATGCAATCTACTTATTGAATGTGTAGGATTGAGTGGGCCTATAGGCCCACACAAACTAAAAGAAGATAATAAGCGGTGGTTAGGGAAATTGTAATGGGTAATGGGTACCAAGAGCAACATGTTGGGTTGCTTTTTGGTGTTTGGGCCAGTGGGTTTGAATAAATATTATTTTATATTTTAAACACTAAGATCACTAATCTATGGCATCGTTTTCCTGCAAGGAATTCGCTGCAGGAATCAGTTAATTCCGGCGGAAACCGTGGATTCCTTGTTTTCCTCTTATTTTGTACCAGCTCAATTCCGATGGAATTATGGGTCTAATTCCGACCCAACAGTGTTTTATAATTCCGACCAAAACGTAACGGAATCTGTCGATTCCGTTGGAATTACTTGTGAGTTGTCCAATTTGCCCACGTTCGTCTTATCCTCTCTCTCTCTGTTCGAACAAAGAAACCTCCATCTTTTTCTGGCCTTCCGTTCGACGAGCAGCAGCGGCAATATTCACTTCCATCGGAGCCGACGGAGAAGCTGACACTCGGATCCCCGGCGATGGACAGCTGCCTCGGCGGCGGAATCCCCTGCCAATCCATCACCAAAATCGTAGTCGAGAGCGGCTCCGACAAGATGCAACTCTGTCTCCAGTTTGTCCTCCTTCCGCAGCTCCCGCCGTCGCTCTGTGTGGATTATGATAGGGGTATTTTAGTAATTTTAAATGGAGTTAAATTTCAATTACGTAGTGTCAATTTCGTAGGAAAACATGGAATTACCAACCGGATTTTGTTGAGAATTCAATTCCGCTGGAATGCTTAATTGCGACGGAATTTAACCAATTTGCAGGAAAACGAGGCCTATCTTTAAGTGATAATTTGCTTTCAAGAATTCTAAATCTAAACTTTGGGGGTTGTACGTAGACGTATGAAGTACTGAGGTTATGAACATATATCATAATAGCGTATGGCGTATGAAGTACTGAGGTTATGAACATATATCATAATAGCGTATGGTGCAAGTATGGCTTCGGCCATGTCTAGTCGATGTTGGGGTCACGTTGCAATTCTACAGTGTCTTGAAAACTAAGTTGGTCATCACGAGTCATCAGTTGATTGGTGACCCGACTGAAAATCAATCTCAATTGTTTAATAACAAAGGGCTTAAACCGCCCTAATGAAAATTCAAAGTGCGCGATGGCTTGTGGGTCTGCTTCTGATTTAAACCCTTTTGAATAAGCTGATTAATTGTGATTATGTTGATCTTCGATTTTGATTATTCCTCAACTATAAACTCATCTGAGTTATGAAATTAAGAAATTTAAAATCGAATTAACAAACTTCCACCACTAATTCAATCATAGATCAATAATCAAACTGAACTTATATAAACATGATATAATTTACTTATAGATATTTAGTAATTTAAGTAAATTATTAATTTTTTTTAATGCAAGTAAATTATTAATTAAAGTGAAAAATAGGCATTTTTTTCCATAACGAAGAAAAAAATTCGGCTTAGCCACTAACCTGCATTTCCCTCCCATTCCTTAATCAAATTTAAACTTTTCATTAATCAAATTCAAAACCCTAATCCAATTTAAATCCCTTTTTCCTTTCTGGAAATTCAAAAAAAGCCACACTCACCACACGCTCTTTATTTTTAAAAATTTTAATTTTAATTTCTCACAGTAATCCAAAAACAGAGTCCCAAACAACGCATAAAAGACAACCCTCACTTGCCCTGCCGATCCCTGTCTCTCTCTTTCCAACTAATAGACAAAATTACGAAATTAAGTCTCCATTAATAAATAAAATTCCAATAAAAACTCGAGCTGCTTCAGCTCTCTTCTTAAAGAAATAATAATACAGACAGATTTTGTTATTTACTGTTCCGAAACAGAGAGAGAGGAGGAAGAAGAAGAAAGGCGACAGCATCACAAACGAACAGAAGCTTGTACTTGTCCCTCTCCTCTCTCTTTTTTTTCTTCCATCTTTCGTTCTCACTGTGTTGCCGTTTGTTTGGATCTATTGCCGCATTTGGATGTGAGGGGAAGGATATCTAAGGGGGGAGGGAGCGGGAGCTAATAAGTTCGATCAGATCGGCAGATGGCGGAGGATTCCGGTGAAACCGACTTTAACGGTACTCCTGCTGCTGCTCCTTACGCGAATGCTAGTGGTGGTGGTGGTGGTTCGTCGGCGCAAAGGCCGCTCTCTGTGTCTGGATCCTTCAAGGAAGGACCGAGGAGTGCGTCGAGAAGGAGGACGGCTCCTGTGAGAAGGAGCTTCGATGCTGATAATGAGTTCATGACCTTGCTGCACGGCTCGGATCCGGTAAAGGTTGAGCTCAATCGGCTTGAGAATGAAGTTAGAGGTGAGAAATGAAGCTGGATCTAGTTGTTTTGTGAGCTGATTCCGCCTGGATTACTCTAATTCGTGTTTTTTTTTTGTGACAGATAAGGACAGAGAACTGAATGAAGCTCAAGTGGAAATCAAGGCGTTGCGGCTATCGGAACGACTTCGAGAGAAGGCCGTTGAGGAGGTCTTTAGACTTTCCCTTTCTTGTCCGTTCTAGTTTACATTTTTATCGTTAGGTCAATTTTGCTATCCTAGATATTCGGCTAAGTAATATTCCTTTTCTGAATTAGTTGATTAGCAGTTCATTGCATTTGAGCTCTTTAACTTGATAGCTTCTGTGCCTGCAGTAACTTCACTAGTTGTAATTTAAGTTGTTATCGATCCCAAATCAGCTTGTATGTAGTTCAACAGTCGTTTGAGATGGATTTGTTCTAATGGAAGCTTGAGCTAGAAGATGTGATATATTTCTAAAAATTGTAGTATATGAATTTAGTGGTAAGTGGGATGCCTTGTATGCTCTGCTGTACGATGACTAATTTACAAGCAGAAGGAAGCACGGTTCCTTATTGTTAGGAAGGGGAAATCCTATAATATCAGTTGGGAAGCTTCAACAAAGGTCAAAATGATTTTCATATATCTGTTCCTAAGTGGCTGATTGCTTTTGGTTGCATCCAGTTATGCTATTTTTAGGCTCATAATCACAGATTAAAGGTGGTGCATAATACACATAGATAGATTTAATACTGGTAGCTGCATCTTCCTTTTCTATTATTTAAGTAGATTAAAGGTGGTGCAGATTGCTTATTCACCTTTTCATGTTTTCTTTATTCCCCAGCTTACTGATGAACTCTCAAAGGTGGATGAAAAGTTGAAGCTAACTGAATCTCTCTTAGAAAGCAAGGTATGATGTGGATTCGTTGTCTTGTGTGTACCTCAATTCTCTCTTGTGCGGTCATAATCAACTGATGAATTATATAAAATACATTTGCAGAATTTGGAGATTAAGAAGATCAATGATGAGAAGAAGTCTTCCATGGCTGCTCAGTTTGCAGCTGAAGCTACACTTAGAAGAGTACATGCTGCTCAAAAGGATGATGATATGCCTCCAATTGAGGCTATTCTTGCTCCTCTAGAGGCTGAGCTTAAGCTTGCTCGTCAAGAGGTGTGCATTCTATGAAACTCTTAAAGTGTTTTGTTATAAAAATACTGAAAATCAGAACGGTTCAGTCATTTTCTCACATTGTTATTGATAATTTCAACAGATTGCAAAACTTCAAGATGATAACAAGGCGTTGGACCGTCTCACCAAGTCAAAAGAAGCTGCCTTGCTTGAAGCTGAGAGGACTGTTCAGTTTGCCATGGCTAAGGCCTCCATGGTGGATGACCTCCAAAATAAGAATCAGGAGTTGATGAAGCAGATAGAAATATGCCAGGTATGCCTATGTGTTATTCTTCATGCCGGAAGCATGGACATGTGATATTTGGTGTGTGCTCGTGCATTCAGCTTCTATGATCTTATTTTTATGCTGTTCATGTATCGTAGGAAGAAAACAAGATTTTGGACAAAATGCACAGACAAAAGGTTGCGGAGGTTGAAAAACTTACGCAAACTGTTAGGGAACTGGAGGAGGCTGTCCTTGCTGGTGGTGCTGCAGCCAATGCCGTGAGGGATTATCAGCGGAAAGTTCAAGAGATGAATGTAACGTGGAATTTATGCTTCTATGCTTGTCAGTAAATTCTGTTCACTAACATATTGTGTGAGCAGCCTGGAATATATGATGTGCGCTGATATATCTTGCAGGAGGAAAAGAAAATGTTAGACCGGGAATTGGCTCGAGCGAAGGTAAATGCAAACCGGGTTGCAACAGTAGTAGCAAATGAGTGGAAAGATTCTAACGACAAAGTGATGCCTGTAAAACAGTGGCTTGAAGAGCGGAGATTTTTGCAGGTCATATTTCCTTTGCTTGCTTACAATTTGTCATTTTTATCTTGGTTGTCTACTTCTTTCACTAGAAAACCTGGACCGGGGTTTTATCATGTCCTTCAATCCTTGAGCTAATAGGTTAACACTGTTACTACAGGGAGATATGCAGCAACTTCGTGACAAACTCATCATAGCTGAGCGGACTGCAAAATCTGAAGCACAGCTGAAAGTATAGCCTGAAATTTTGTACTACGTTTGCATCATCGACTCTTTTACTTGTAACATGGTTTAAGTAGGGTATGCTGTGTCATTTCAGGAGAAGTATCAGTTGCGACTTAAAGTTCTGGAAGAGACCTTGAGAGGGTCTTCAAGTAGCAGTCGCAGTGCATCATCAGATGGGAGGAGTGCGAGTAACGGGCCATCTCGGCGCCAATCCTTGGGTGGAGCTGACAACCTCCCAAAATATAGTTCTAATGGCTTTCTGCCCAAGAGATCCCCATCCTCCCTAAGAGCTTTGTCTTCCAGTACCAGTTCTATGCTGAGGCATGCTAAAGGAACATCCAAGTCATTTGATGGCGGCACGAGATCACTTGATAGGGGTAGCAAAGCTCTCCTAAATGGAGGCAGCCCAAATTCTTCATTCAACCAGCCTTCAGAAGCTTCAAAAGACACAGTGTCTTCAGATACATGGAAAGGAAATCAAGATGATAAGCCGACCGACTTCCCGCCAGCAGATAAAGAAGATAGTGTTCCTGGAATGCTGTATGATTTGCTGCAAAGAGAGGTAGTTGCTTTACGAAAAGCCGGTAATGAAAAAGATCAAAGCCTCAAAGATAAGGATGATGCAATTGAGGTTAGTTAATTAACTCTTGTCTCTTCTTATTATTCGAAGTCAGATAGTTATTAATACCGGTTAACAGATGTTAGCAAAGAAGGTAGAGACATTAACCAAAGCCATGGAGGTTGAGGCAAAGAAGATGAGACGAGAAGTAGCGGCCATGGAGAAGGAGGTTGCTGCCATGCGAGTGGAGAAAGATCATGAAAATCGAGCAAAGCGGTTCAGCCACTCGAAAAGCACCGTATCTGCAGCAGCTCAGCTGCTTCCTGGAAGGTAGTACCTATACTCAAAAGGCTTTGTTAGTAGCGTTTCTCGAGATGGTGACTAACGACCTCTTTATGTTGTTCATGACCATCCAATGTTAATGAGAAACTAACATGAAATCTTTGGTTGTGTGCGACAGAAGCATTGGCCGGGGCGGGTTAACACGCAGCACTCAATGACACGTCGAAATCAACTCGTGAAAATATGTTCTTTGATTGTGCTAGCTGCTGTGAGTTGATGTTTAGTCGGGTTTCATGTCAATATCCCCCCGCGAGGAGGACAGTATACTGACATCATCAGCACAGCAGCAGAAGATAGAGCTGCCATTCGAGTATCTGCTAAACTAACCTCTTGTCGTCTGTGTTTAAGGTTTCTTCGTTCTTCGTTCGTTCTTGTGTGAATTGGTTGTATAGGTTAGAGATCAGAGAGAGCACCATTTTGCAGCTTACTGTTGTTATTACATGATGATTTGTCTTTCTCAGTAGTAGTAGTAGTGTGGTTTATTACCTTTTTACCATCTGGGTTTGTTAATATTTCATTTGTAATCAAAATTGTTATCAAAAGGTACAAGCTCTCCCCTTATCCCAGAATTTAGCTACCTTTCATGCTTGCTTTTATTAAGGAATGTTATAACGACCAATTTTGAACCATTCTCCAACGATTTTCGAGGCATTAAGGTGTAATGGTTCTTGATGTAGTATTAGAGTCGTTTCATCATCACGAGATTCTGACATTGAATCTTAGTTTGATTACTCTTGTGGCTTGGTATTTTGGTTCACTATACTATCGAAGATCATACTTGTTCATTGATAAACAAACGATCCAAATTCCAAAAGCTGTTCCAAAACTCATCCTAGTCCTAAACATTGCATCACACTAACACATTCTGCAACAAGTAAGCGGCAAACATTTCCGAACCCGAAACTGCAAAACTGGAACGCCAAGAAGAAGCTATAGCCTCTCAACTACACTACAGGAGCAGCATCTCTGCAATCTGAACGGCATTCAGCGCAGCTCCCTTTCGTATTTGATCTCCACAGACGAAGATGTCCAACCTGCAATAACAACATGGATTTTTACTTACTCATGATGCTTCAAATCACTCCCTCTCCATGTAGAAAGCAAATGTTATCCAAGGGTTTTTTACCCGTGATTGCCCTCTTGAGAGAGATCTTGCCGGATTCTGCCAACTGCGACGTCATCTTTGTTTGATACTTTGAGTGGCGTTGGGAAACTGTTGGACGCACGGTCATCGATAACCACCACCCCTGGTGCATTCTTCAGAATCTGCCTTGCTGTATCCTGGATATCCACAATTGTACATTAAGACAGCTTAACTCTTTGTTGCAGGTTTGATTCAGGCAGATTGGTAGTAAACTTATGGATAGGAAAGTTGAATGATTAACAGAATCAAATACTCGTGTACTGGATCGACAAAAGAAGTTCGGCATCTCCAAGTTATAGAGAACCTCTGGTAAGAATACGAAGAACACAGAAACACAGATTGTTACCTCGTCAAGTGGCTTCTCAAATTGCAGATTTATACTCTCGGCATGTGCACGCATGACAGGGACTCGTATACAAGTAGCAGTGACCTTAACATTCAAATCGCTCTGCAAATTCCGCATAAGAGTATTGTAAGAGACATTAAAGCTAGTTAGTTCAACATGCCAAAGCTTAGACACAACAGTAGTAAGCATACATTGCTACTAACTTCATTTCTTCTTCATTCATAATGTCAAAAACTTACCCAAATCTTTCTGGTCTCTTTTACTAACTTCATCTCTTCTTCATTGTACCCATTTGGTTGAACAGGTGCATTGTGTGAAAACAGATTAAAAGCATACTGTAAATCGAACGAAAAACTCGACTCAGATTCACTTGTAGTATAAGAAACGATGAAGAAAGACCACAACTTTGCTGTCAAAGAGACGAACCTGCTGACTGAATATGTTACAAGTTGGGGGTTTTCCTTCTAACACCTTTCAACACACGCAGAGAAACACCAAACTTCAGACAAATTGAGACAGACAAGATATCAAATAGCATAGGAGAGAAGAATGGAAGTAAACCTCACGAGTCTGAAGCTCAAGCTCTTCCATGGCTGCAGCACCAGCACCACTTGCTGCCTGATATGTGCTCACTACCATTCTCAACACCTGCAATCAATTCAGCAATTCAGCTATCAATTTTGCTTAATTCGTTCACAAATTGAAGCAAGGAATAAAGGAAGCTGATATCTTTACCTTGGCATGTTTATGCAACGGAGTAGCGGCCATCAAGCATATAATGGTGGAGCAATTAGGGTTAGCAATCAAAGCTCCTTTCCCCATTCCAACTTTAATCCCATTCATAGCTTCAGGATTCACCTCAGGGATCACGAGAGGGATCCCATCAACCATCCGAAACGCCGAGCTATTATCCACCACGATTGTGCCCTTCTCAGCCGCCGCCGGCCCGAATTTCTTACTAATCGTCCGCCGGCGCTGAACAGGGCGATGTCGACGCCGTCGAAGCTGTCGGCGGTCAGCTCCTCCACCGTGTAGCTCCTGTCCTGGAAACTCACCTCTTTGCCTGCGGAGCGTTTGGAAGCGAGCATCTTGATTGACCGGTAAGGGAAGTCTCGGTCGGAGAGGACGGAGAGGAACTCCTGGCCGACGGCTCCTGTGACGCCGACGACGGCGAGTGATGGGGCGTTTTCCTGGAGGGACATGCGGATGCTTGTGGGGGATTTGAGTATTCTGGTTGTGGGTTTGGCGGCAGTGAAGAGGGCTGTGTGGCGGGGCTGAGTGAAAGTGGCCGCCATTGGTGGGCTTGTCTGAGATTCGGAGGAAATGGGAAGAGGCGGCGGCGGCGGCGGCGGCGGATGGGTGGTTTTGTTGGGAATGATTTGGTTAGCACTTAGCAGATAGATACAAAAATCTGAAGAAAGAAACTGAAGAGAAAATTTAATTAGATTATACGATGTCGTTTTGACCGTATGATAATGCCTCTGAAATTATTTGGGCTGGGAAAGCCCATAAAAACGCAGAGAAAGCCCAGTGATCTTTAAAAAAAAGCCCAGTCATTAAAAGTTAAATTAATAATTGGATAAAAAATAATAAAACTAATTATTTTTCCGTGTATAAATATCTTTTTTGACTATCAGCGCCAAAAGTTTCGAATTTCAGTACTCTTCCCTCTCTTCGAAAACACTCTTCAATTTCTGCTCCGTCCAAACCAGCCGCTTGGAGGCGGCACCAGTACGTCGACGTCGTCGTCGCCGCCGCCGCATTCGTGACTCGCCGGAGGTCCGGCACCGAAAACTACGCTCAGAATACACAGATTCTCCTCCTTCTTCGGTCGATGAAAGTTCTAGGTCAAAATCGAGAAATCGCCAAATCGGTTGATCATATTCTAATCTTCGAGCTCCTTCAACAGACGCTGATTTCGATTCTAGTGAAAGGTATGATTCTCACGAATGACCTTCTATTTCGTCGATGCACTGAAGGATTTTGTAATTGAGTTCCATATTTATGGTTTCCTGTTGTATTGTTCTGCGCTTGCTTGCACATTTGCTTCTGCGTTTGATTTTTTTGGTAGCTCGATTCTAGCGATTTTACTGCCAATAGGCACTTCTGTGAACTGCTTTACATCTTGTTCTGCATTCTACTGGTCTGAAGTTTCGCTTTCCTAATCTTGTTCTCTAGTTTTGACTGTTAATTAGCGAATAGAGGAGATTGCTGCAGTTTTGGGTAAAGTATGTGATATTCTGTCTTGGCTACTGTCGACTGATGTGAAGAGTGTTCATAGAGACTGGTTTTTTCAACTGTTTGTACTGGTTCAATCCTAGACCCTCGAACTTCTTGCTGGATTGAACGTTTCTCAATAGCATTTGGCCTTGATGATATTTGGTCGTTCATTTGTTTGGATTCTTGTTAGGTTGAATACTTGCCACCTAGAGCTGGAAGAAGCTAGAACGCAGAAGAAATGAAGTTCAAGGCGTTTCTAACTGAGAATGGGGTTATGCTGCTAGAGAGGAGGTTTCTACCTGCTCTGGACAAAATGGGGAAAGTGTGTCATCTTCTGCTTACAAGAGACCATGCTTTCTTCCTCCACAACCTTCTCAACGGCGATGGGATTCAGTGCATTGCCCAGTTTCAAAAAGAGGCTCTATTCGATGATTACAGGATCTCCAGCCAGAATGAAGACCGAATTGCATTTGCCCTCGACCTTTCACTCCTCCAGCGTGCAGTTCGCAGCAGTGTTAGCATTTGCAGCGAGTTCAGTGCTAGTGGGTCTCCTTCAAACCGCCTCCAGATCAAGCTAGTGAAGAAGCTTCCCCCCAAATGTACTCAGCCAATGCCGTATCTAACCTTTGAAACCAAGGGATACAAGGCTGCAGTAATCCAAGATGTGCCGATTTCAAAACCCCTGTCAAGAGCACAAGTGCTGGAGCTTCAAACCGCTCTTGACATGGCACAAGAACTGCCCCCAACTTTGGTCCAGGTCCCTGATATGAATCAGCTGCAGAACTACGTCGACCGCATGAGACATGTGGGTGATCTGCTGAATGTTTCCATCACCAAGTATGGGGATCTTCACGTCCAAATCTCAACTACTTTGATCACACTCGGTGCTGAGTTCCGGAAGCTGTTGGTTATCGGGGAGAAAGCCCAAGCTCCACCGGAGGATCACGATCTAAGCTGTCAAGCACGACACCAGAGGGCGATTCTGAGGCGCGATGCTCAGACAGTGCAGGTGAGCGTGAAGCACTTCTCGAAAAGCCTCCAGTGTCACCTGGCAAAGCCGGATTGTACTTTCTATGGCATTGCACCGGAGGGCGCTTGCTTGACGGTGATATTCCAGTTCTTCGTGCCGGGCACACATGAAACGGATAAATCGATCAGCTTGCACTGCAGGATCCCTGTTCTTGATCCAGGTACCAACTGAACTGAAATTGTATGATCCTTTCTGCAATGGTGTTGGTCCTGGGATTTGATTTGATTGTAGCAGTTGGCAATGTGTAGCTAATTCTTCTATAAGCTTTGAAACTGTTTTGGGTCTCCTATCTCCATTAATGGAGATTCTTATAGCTAGATTAAATTAGAAGATTATAATTCTACCCAGATGTTATGCAAGACTTAAAATCGAAGAACGGCATGATTAGTGAGTCTAGTGGCACGTGATTTGATCGGTTTAAATCGTTATAAAGTATGTTTAAATTGTTTGAAATATTATTATGTCAGCGAATGTATCATATTAATTTCGACGATAATTCAAGATTCAATTGATCAAATATCATGATAGTACAATTTTGAAAACATTTGATATCTATATATACAACAAACTACAAACATCCTCGTTTGAGTATCCCATTCATGATTGCGATATTTATTATTATTATAATTTATATTAAGATTCCATTTCATTTTCATGTTAATTAGTCTTCCTTTTCCTTAACCTTATTTTCTTTTGTTATCTTCTTTGAATGGTAGCTATCTCCCGTATATTGGCATTTGCGGCTAATAACCCAAACATATCAATACTTTTGAAGTATTTAAAAATAGTACCCAGTGTCGAAAATATATTTCGTGTACCTTTTTATAACCTTATAACAATTTGGATGAGTAAGCTAATAACTCAGCTGCACAATCATATTTTGGATAAAAAAGTGATGACCGTTGGTTTCGAACAACGTGTTACATTTTTATACAATAATTACACAAAAGATAATTATTTTAAACTTGGTATGATTTGTTCTTTTCCCCGACGTAAGGTTACTCTATTAGCTTATTAGCTGCATTTGCATATAATATCACTCCCTGTAACTATATCCAAATTGGTTTGATGCAACCCTATCTATTACTTCAATTTAACGATTTGGATTACATATCCGATCCAATGTATTTTACAATCAGACTTATTCTATTAAGTCTTGGCTCACCTTTGTCGTCGTCACTGGACTCAGTTGTCATCGCTATTACTAATAAGTCGACGTGGTGCACGAGTGAAGACATATTTGTGAAAATAAGTAAAAAACAATACTCTGGAGTTGGTCCAACTTGATTAGTGCAATCAGATTTTGTTTAATGTTGTGCAGCTTTTCTGCTCGACATTGACTGATGTTGATCCAAATAAGTGGTTTGATTTGAAAATAATCAAGCAAGTAGATATAGGGTTTGTGATTCAGTTAAGTTCGCTAGCTAGCCTGTCTGTTTCTTGAAGGTTTGCCCGGTCCCTTGGACGGATATCATTGCATAGCATGTAAACAAAAGAGTAGTAAACGTCTAGATGAGTAATGAGGTGGTGTATCAGAAATGGAGAAGTACAGAGCGTGCTCGTAGGCGTGTCTGGGAACCTTGAGCATATAGCTATAGAGCATACGGCCTAAGGCGTTAACATGTGAGTCTAATTATGATTTCTCTTGTCCCATCAATGTTGACATCCATAACTATTCATAACAACTCGAAATCCAAGTGTAATCGCCACGTGTTCCGATTTGATTGGTGACCTTAGAAAAGATAAAGGACATGCATATATGATGATGCTGAAATGCACATAGGGATCCAACAAAGATACATGAAAATTTGCCAGCGTAGATTCCATGCACATGCACACGCTTATCTTAGCACATAGACCCATGTGTTTGCTAATAAGCGCCCCATATGGGTCCATTATGGACATGACTTGAGATCGCCGTTGTCTGCCCACAAAATCACATTCACCCATATATGCAACTTCCACGATCTAAATAATAATCAGTTTTTGATTCGAGTAGGTTTTTTTTTTTGGAATGGCGAAGCCGCCAGCTCAATTAATTAACCAATCTGGGGTTAGAGATCCCATACAATCGTGTCGGATAAAATAGGCCAAATTACAATCGGATAGCGGAACAGAATGACACCCTCGAATGAGACTGTGGCCTAAGTTGGCCAGGTAATCCGCTGCCTTGTTCGCTTCGCGGTAAACATGTCTAACCTGCAAATCCCAGTCCTTCCCAATCCAATCTCGGAACTCGAGGACCTCAATGGCGTGCCGATGGTCAATCGTCGGCCTTGAATTCAACAGAATCGCCACCCAGCTTCTGAATCGATTGCACAAGTCGAGATTCGAGTAGGTTTTAATTACGTCAAACAAGTTTTTTATAAAGTCGAGATTTGCAATTCGCAGTAAAGTTACAAAAGAAGACGTTGATTGTGCCTGAAATCGCGAAAAACAAGTAAGATTGGTAATCAAAACCGAAATTTTGGGAAAATATTAGAGTGCTGAAACTTCAGCAGCAAAATGGTGCTGAAGCCGTCTACGTGTAGATTCATTTAAACGTAGGATCGCCACGTTTAAATGAATCTACACGTAGACAACTTCAGTCCCATTTTGCTGCTGAAGTTTCAACACCATAAATTGTTCCGAAATTTTGAGAACCCGTCTGAAAATCGCATCAAATTTGATGAGAAACTCGATACGTAGTGGAGTGAGGGATAGTTTTTAACTAAAATCGTCCCCAAACCACGATGAATACAAGAATGAACCAGGAAAACTCGATATGTAGTTGAGTGATGTTATTGGGTTGATTTTAATTTCTTAAACTACTCGAAAACAGAATTCGGGTTGGTTTTAAATGGTTTGGTTAGGAAACAATACTGCGCCGCCGCAGTCCCCTATTAACGGCGTTAACTTCGCATGGACGCAATTGGTGCCCTTTAATTGCGGTACCACTAGTGCACTGCAACATATGGACAGAGAGACTAACGGCTATTTTTGGATGATAACGGTGGAGGCTGAAAAGGCCATACTCTTCTCTTGGCAACAAAAGTTTGGTTCGGGTTAGATAGGGTTGTTGATGAGTTAAGTCGTTCGCGAGCAGCTCAAGGTTCGACTCATAATAATTGTTGATTTTTTTTTTTGGAGGTTGGCTTAGTAAACAAAGTTGAGCCGAGCTAAGCATGGCTCGGATCGATAGACCTCACAAGCCAATTCCTTATGGCTTGTTAGCTGGTGGCTCGAGCCAGCAAGTTGTTTTTTATCAAATACCGTGGACTATAAATCAAATATGAATTGTGAATGTGCTAATAAATAGTTTAATATTTTAAATGAAAAAAATCTACACACTTATCAAATTTTTAATATCATTGATGGCTTTTGTGTATAACCTTCATATTGAGCTGAAATTGTACTCATGTTAAGTTTTTAATTAGTCAAGTTCAAGTTAAACTCAATTTCGATCCGATGAGGATATTTAATAAGCGTGTATATGTTACTGGTAGAAGCCAACGTAGGAAACAGGAAGAGGTGGACAGAGCATGGATGAAAAACGTCGACAAGGCGGCAGACTACAATAAAGAAGAAAAATAGCCAACTTAAGCGACAGAGAAGCTCTAAACTAAAGATGATTGAACCGCCATATTCGCAGACTAACTTCTCTTAAATGACGATGAGAATCAAACAACACATGCAGAAGTGTTTGGTTGATGTATGGATGAAAAGAATCAACAAAAGACAATTTTTTTTTATACTTATAGGGTTCAAATGAACGAAACCATATCGACTCGAATTTTATATACTTATCACTTTTGATGACTAAAATTTGTATCATAGATACCCATTGTGGCGATTAAAACGACCATTGTCTTATTATTTTTCTAAATATGTATTATTAAATTAATCATTAAACCTTTTCTTGCATTGTACTCCTCATATCTTTAGTCGTTTATTGTGGACCTCCACTTTTTAATATTCTTTTCCTACAATTTAAGTAAAAAAATCATTTCTTTTTTATTTTTATTCTCTTTTTTTCAAGCTTTTTATTTTAATTAATTTCTAATACAAGTCAATTGTCCTTTGTTAATTTTGGTTCAATAGAAAGGGGCTATTGTTATTCTCTTGCCACTTTACCTCTATTTCAAGGCTCCAATTTAAACTATTAAATAAAATTTGCAACTTTATATCACTTAATTAATTATTTTAGTATTATATAGGGTAGAAAACCGACCCGAACCAGCTCGACACAAATCAAACGAGTTGAGATTTGTCGTTTTTGGTCTAGATTACAAATCACCTGAAGACGTTGAGAATCAACATTCTTTTTAGGGGTGTATGGTGATATCTTTTGAATGTTATAATCGTCACTAATATACACACCACTCATGAGGCCATGTCATACTGTATCAGGTTTTGGGCTAACTCGACTGGGTACATGATCAGTGTGTCACTAGTGATAAACCTAAAAAAAATTGTGGTGGAAGCCTTATGAATGCCGCCAACACTAGAGTGACTCACTGTTAACTCCAACGACAATTTTATTTCTAACACCACATAGGTAACTACATGCGGCTTTGTTCGTGAGAACTGTTTGACAACGTCCATTACGAACCTCCTTATTTGCTCGATCACCGGAGTTGAGTTGAGAACAGTTGTTGATTACAAGGTTATTGATGGATACAAAGAAAAAGTAATAGAGAGTATACATGTGCAGTAGAACTGGCGCATTCTAGTTCAACTCATCCTAATGAAAAGTGAGAACAACACACAATCACTCTTCCGAGATCGTCAACTTTCGTGAGACATTAGACCGTGACTAGTTAATCAACGTAAAAACACATTTATCAAGAAAGCAATCGAATTGCTTATGAAATCTCAATTGCAAATCAAAGATGTGCTCTATCAAACTTGAAAAAAATTAGGGCAAAATTGGGCGTCGTAAAAAGGGTAAGAAATCATTAAATTTGAGAGGTTGAAAATTTCCCAATGAACACAAATTGGGATTTCTTGACCTTGGAAATCTGTCCACAGCTCCATTAATCAATCTTCCCCCTTTTCTCCCATTTCTTTAATCTCTCCTTTTCCTCTCTCTCCCACCATTAAAAATGGCTCCTCTTCTTCTTCTTCTTCTTCTCAGCTCTTTCTCCAGAGCTCTACACTTCCAGCTCCTTCTCTCTCTGTAATCTGTACATACAAGTTCTTACACTCCCTCATTTTCCTTGATCGATTGAAGCTTTTAGCTTTGTGTGTTTGAACAGAGGAAATGAAGAGGTCTGTAGCAGTAGTGGGTTGTGCCCTTTTCATGACTCTGCTTTCCTCTGTTTCTGGGTTCCACCATGGAAACCTCCCTGTAATCACCTTTGATGAAGGCTACACTCATCTTTTCGGGGAAGACAATCTCGTCATTCACAAAGATGGCACCACCGTTCACTTATCTCTCGATGAAAGAACAGGTCCATCTTTAATTTGGGGGGGTTTTGTAAAATTTATGCACTCCATGTGTTTGTGTTTATGTCTGACTGAAAAAGCAAAATCCTTCTTCAGGGTCTGGATTTGTTTCGCAGGACCTTTACTTGCATGGCTACTTCAGTGCTTCCATTAAGCTCCCTGCTGATTACACTGCTGGAGTTGTGGTTGCTTTCTATGTGAGCTTGATTGTGAATTTTGTTGGCCTCTTTGGAACTTGATGCACAGTGTTTAATTAATGTGTGTGGTTTTTGACAGATGTCTAATGGCGACACATACGAGAAGAACCATGATGAGATTGATTTCGAGTTCTTGGGGAACATTAGGGGTAAAGATTGGAGGATACAGACCAACATATATGGGAATGGAAGCACAGAACTTGGTAGAGAAGAGAGATACAGTCTCTGGTTTGATCCTTCTGATGACTTCCATCGTTACTCCATCCTCTGGACTGATTCCCACATCATGTGAGAGCGTTATAGTTTGTTCATGGTTGATGATAAATTGATGATAATCTCTTTGTTGTGGTTTTGATGTTGATTGACTAGTTAGAAGATGGAAAAGCTTGACACCATTTTTGAACCATTTTAAACCGCACAAATCTCTTAATTTGATTACTGTTTCTAGCAAGTGCTTGTGTGAAAGCTCAGAGTTCGTGTCTTCTGTTTGTTTCCTGGGAAAAGGAACAGGAAAGTAACATATCTACAGGTTTAGATTGTACGCAAGATCTTATTTTTGTGAGACAGTTTTGTTATGGAGTCCAGTACATAGAACATGGTATGTGTATATGAGGGTCTGAAACTAGTGAAAGTGAAAGCTCTGCTTGTACATGCCTGTTTTTTCCACTGGTATCATTTGGTGAACTGGTTCATCTTTACCTATACTGAAACTCTGTGGGGCTCTACTCTTTAGTGTTCATTTGGTTTTTACTTATATGCCTGTTTGTGATTCGATTTGCAGATTCTACGTGGACGATGTCCCGATTCGAGAAGTGATAAGAACAGCATCAATGGGGGAGACTTCCCTTCGAAGCCAATGTCTCTGTACGCAACAATATGGGACGGATCAGATTGGGCGACAAACGGAGGGAAGTACAGGGTGAACTACAACTACGCGCCTTACACTACCGAGTTCTCCGATTTCGTCCTCCACGGTTGCGCTATCGATCCCACGGAACACACCACAGCGAAATGTGACACTTCCTACAAAGCTATAACCAAAACTCGAGCAGTCACAGCCTCGAAGAGGACCAAGATGGACAAGTTCAGGACCAAGTACATGACATACTCGTACTGCTACGACCGTGTTCGGTACACCATTCCTCTCTCCGAATGCGCCATCAGCCCCCTCGAAGCACAGCGGCTGAAATCATTCGATCCGGTCACTTTCGGTGGAGGCAGGCCCCGCCACCACGGGAAGAGACACCGGAGGAACCAGCGAGCATCGTCGGCAGGGGATGCCATGGCTATGTAAGAAGAGAAGATTGAATCAATGCGAATGTTTTGCCCACAATGCAATAATACAATGTATCTCTTAGGATACATATTACATCAATGTTTGGTGGGGGGGCTTGAGTTTGGTGTTTTGATTCTGTTGGATGAGTCGACTCGAGTCGTTTGGTTGGATCGGGTCGGATCTCGGGCATACTATTGGTTATTTTGTGAATAGAGAGAGAGAAAGAAGCAAGCTTGTGTTGGTTTGATCAGTTTGTTATTTGTATAGATTCATAGCTTAATTTTCTGTTTTAGTTCATTTATTTTTATTTTTTTCATTTTGGTATTTTTGGTGGTAATAATAAATTAATTATATTTGCAAGATTCTCTCTTATTATTTCTTTTAGGAACAGAGCATGTCTCTATTTGGGTCTCTCTGACTGTCTGCAGTTGTTGTTTTTGTTTCATTTTTTCATGGGAAAATAGCAATTTTGCCCCCTTTACTTTTCCAACTTAACAAATAGCTCCCTACACTATAAATCGCTTATTTTACCCCTCCTACTTCGACCACTTTGCCTTTTGGGTCCTTTCATTCCAACTGACATCTTTTTGACATCAAAATCTGGACATATCCGCACACCGACACATAGAGATATCGGAGGTAGGAGACGAATAGTTGGTCAGGGAGCTATAGTGAAGAGTATGATGAAATATGAAGAATTTTGAAACCGCACATTTTATTCGTTGATTTCATCATATCGAATTATAAATATTTATATTCCCTATTAAAAAATGCTTAATAAGACAATGCATGACTATTGGAGCAAACGTGGTGTACTAAATGCACATCAATTAACGTCATGAACACGGAAGTTGGAACGAAATGACCCAAACGACAAATTGATTGAAGTAGGAGGGGATAAAAAGAGCAATTTATAGTCTAGGGAGCTATTTGTTAAGTTGGAAAAGTAGAGGGGGCCAAAGTGATATTTTACCTTTGATTTTTCAATTTTTTTTATAATATAATTAAATAGTAATTATAAGATAAAAATAAAAAAGTTGTGAAATGGGGAATCCGAGGTGGGAGTTGGTGTAGATATTGCCAAAGTGAAGGCCAGAAAAATAATATTAAATATTAAATAAAATATTTAATTGAATGGTATTTTGGAAGAGATAATATTGACAAAAAATAAAATAAAATAAAATAAAAGTGAAGATTGTGATATTGATAATTCATATGAGCAATCGTTTGGGTGATTGTTGTTGTAGTAGGAACAAGTTAAAAAGAGCCCTAATGTGGGTATACTATTTTTAAACAACTAGGTATAGTGAATTTGAAAATTAAGCTGAGATTTGAGATTATAACAAATTTCATCATTTTGAAGAAACCTCTTTAGAGAATCTCTTATTTTAAACAACATCTCTACATAAACCCGGTACCCAGTTAGAGCGGGTAACGGGTGAGGACGGGTTTCAAGGTATCCGCCCCATACCCAACCCAATGGGTACCCAGTATGAAACAACGTTGTATTAGCCATAATATATCATCTATGTTTAACGGACTAAACCCAATTTCTCCTTCACTCATTAAGTTCTTCACTTCAACTCATCGAGCAGTCTGTCGTTCCCTCTCGAAACCATAATGCTATAAAAACGTAGCTACATCTCAAAAATCTCTTTGCAATCTAGGTGCATAGAGATTTGGGTTCACCCAATGGGTACCGGGTAAACCCGATACCCATGTCGGGGCGGGGATGGTATGGATTTTATACCCATTTAGTCTTGTCGGACGGGTACGGTAATACCCATTTAATAAACGGGTGGGTGGTGGATATATGGTATCCGGGCCCGTGGGTACCCCTGTCATGTCAGTGAGTCAAAGGAAAGGATACATACATTGGTGAATGTCAATTATTAAGGTTCCGACTCCGACCAACTGCTTCTGCTTCTGCCCTTCTGTTGTCGGCGGTGACAGATATTGTTGTTTGCTGTTCGCCGGTGACAATATCTGTTTATGTGTCCACATTATCCCTTCTTTAGTATTTGTATTAATAATTCACTAAAGTTGCCTTAGTAGTAGTGTCTTTGATTTTCAGTAGGTGCAATTTTCTCTGCTAGCATGTTTATGGGTCCGAAACAGGTACCTCAATACGAGTGACGAAGTCAGAATTATTCTAGTAAGCTATGAGTTTGATACATAAAATATAATAGGCCGAATATATTTTTGTACGAAAAAAAATACATAATATATATTTTACTTATTTAGGCTTAGTGGACCATGGATCCGAGCCCACCTTGCCTTCGCCAATGCTTCGTGACGAATCATGTCAATCATCCTTCGTGACGAATCATGTTCGAGGCAGTGTATCTTAGCAGCGTATTTGTGTGACGATATTTATTAGTGTCGTTGTACCTGAGTAGTTGTGAGAGATCACATTCATATGAATAGATCACTGCGAGCATCAACGCGACGCTCAGGATGTTGATCATTCAATATACATTAGCATGGTGCACTTCTCCTATTCGAACTTTTCAGGAAAATAATCCTAAAACGTAAACATGAAAACTCGACTCAATTTAGTCCCCGTCAATTCTATTATGTATACCACCTAATGAATGTTACAAGTTCTCCTCTCGACCTAACCTCATACCCACTTATAGTTCGTTCATTCATTCTTTCCCACCAATAGTTAAACAGAGAGTCACATCCATCCAAATTATCAGATAGTTTGGATTAAGAAATTCATCATAAAACGGTTAATTTGGGTCAAATTTTCATCCTCATAAAAACTAAACCATAATTACAATCATCTACCGTACATATTGTATATGATTAACTATAATCCCTCTTGTACTTAATAAGAAAAACATTAAAAGAATTATTATTTTTTTGGCTAATAGAATATTGGGATCTATAGGATCAAATTAGGGTTTATATTGAATATGAAAGAAGACATTGATTTTGGGGGAAGTCTAACATTTCCTTTATGGGCTAAATAGGATAAGGTGGATGTCATCTTCTCTATCTAAATGGTCCTATTTCTAGTTTGTCCATTTTCAACCATGTTCTTCAAAGGGTATATTAGTAATTTTGTTTGTACTTCTAAAAATCTCATGACAAGTAGCTAGTAATGGCCAAATGGTAACGGATATGATGAGTTGGTATGATGATTAGTCAGCTCAACAGAAATAGATGAAATAGATGAATAGTTACCAGAATGATCAAATGGTTACAACTGAAATAGTTTAGTGGTGGTGTGTTGGTAGGTTACTTATGACTACAATGTTACACGATGAGTTGGTATGATGATTAGTCAACTTAACGGAATTGGATGAAAAGTTACCGGAATGGTCAAATGGTTTACAACTGAAATAGCTTACGTGGTGGTGTGTCGGTTACTTCTGACAACAATGTTATATGATGAGTTGGTATGATGATTAGTCAACTTAACGGAATTGGATGAAAAGTTATCGGAATGATCAAAGCGTTACAACTGAAATAGCTTACGTGGTGTGTGTCGGTTACTTCTGACAACAATATTACAAACCGTTGACCAAAATGATTATTACACCTTGATGTGATTGTTCATAAAAAATGACAAGAATGATGATAAATTTCACCAATTTAGTAAATTAGTTACTAAACTGACATCGAGATTGAGTAAAAGACTAGTCATTTATGAAACCATATTGAAAGCTAATAAATTACGGTGTACGGTGAGAAATAAACATATGATAGGATTGAACGTTATTAATTTTAACCTCGTGGGATTACTTAAACATAGTATGATGATTAGTTGGTATGATGATTAGTCAACTTAACGGAATGGGATGAAAAGTCACTCAAATGATCAAATGATTACAACTGAAATAGCTTAATGGTGGTGTGTAGGTTACTTCTGACAACAATGTTACAAACCCTTGACCAAAATGGATATTAAACCCTAATGAGATCTTTCATAAAAAAATGACAAGAATGATGATAAATTTCACCAGTTTAGTGAATTAGTTACTAAACTGACATCGGGATTGAGTAAAAGACCAGTTATTTATGAAACGATATCGAAAGCTAGTACTCTAAAAATCTCATGACAAGTAGCTAGTAATGAAACAGGCATGATAAGTTGATATGATAATTAGTCAACTTAACGAAATTGGATGAAAAGTCACCGGAATGATCAAAACGTTACAATTGAAATAGCTTAGTGGTGCTCTGTCGGTTACTTCTGACAACAATATTACAAACCGTTGACCAAAATGGATATTAAACCCTAATGTGATCGTTCATAAAAAAACGACAAAAATTATTATAAATTTCACCAATTTACCGAATTAGTTACTAAACTGACATCCAGATTGAGCAAAAGACCAGTTATTTATGAAACCATACCGAAAGCTAATAAATTACGGCGTACGGTGAGAAATAAAGATATGATAAAACAGAACGATATTAATTTCAACCTCGTGGGATTACGCAAACATGGTGACTAACTGAAGTTCATTACACCAATTTTTGGAAATGATCTTATTCAAGGAGGGTTCGATCGTGCTGACAATAATGTGCTGATTCGAATCTTCTGGGCGCATCCTAGAAACCAACTGTTTGTTTAGCAAACACTTCCTTTAAAAAAAAAAAAAACAACCCTCACCCTTCCTCTTTTCTCTTCTTTCTTCTTTTAGATCCTAGAATGATTCACGCCTTCACGGTCTATGATATCTCCTCTGAAGTTTGTGCTGTATAACAGCAGCAGAAGGAAATGATGATTACATAGTAGTGGTACCAAACAAAGAAGAATTGGTACAAATTTCAACATCATTTCCAGTCCCACAAGTTACTAAGAAACTCTTTCATTGTGTGTGTTGATCAAAAGGGCAAGCAATCCCCATTTCTGGACCTCATCATGTGTTTTGTTTCATCCAGTAATGAATTAAAACCAACTTTTCTGGATATCACACCACTGAAATTCCCCTTACAATCATCACTCTGCTGCTACTGATGCTGATGCTGCTGATGCCAGTTCATTCTGATCTGGAAACCAGCTTCAATGTTCATTCTGATATGCCTAACTCATCTAGCAGAAAAAAAGAACTCAACTTTGCCAATGATTCAGGTTAGGGTTATGAACGGAGACCAAGTTGGGAAATTCACAAAACCAAGTTGAACATTTCAGCAGTAGAATCAATTTCCGGGGCAAAACAATGGCACAAATAAGCTCTGCATAAGGAGGCCTTGTTCGAGAGATGAGCTTGGTTTCTGTCTTAATGCAGTTTCGCCCAATTTACAGAAGTGCTCTATTACTAGAGCAGAGCTTCGAGGAGCTATTTATGGGGGCTTGAGCTGGTTACCCTAAAGTGGTAGTTCGAGTTGACTCTAGAGCTGTCATTGTTTTTCATTATTTGCGACGTAGGAGCCCGTGCACCAACATGCACGTGAGATTGTTACTCTCCGCCGTCTTATTAATCGTGATTGGGATGTTACTTAATCAGGCTGCAGACTACTTGACTGGCATCGGTCACGGACTCCCCCCTTTGGGACACCATGTGATCCCTACTGCTGATAGTAATCTCGGTTATTTCCTTCGTTATAAATGATCGAGTATCACAGCACACGGACTTAGTAATTAATGATCGAGTATCACAGCACACGGACTTAGTAATTAAGGCGCGGTTTCTTCCCACCAGTAAGTGTGACAGTGAAGAACACACATGAAAAACCTGACATTGCAGATACCTGCGCAATTTACGTGATCAGTCAAACATTAAACTGCGAATTAAAGATTTGAGACCAAGTTTGAAAAAAAAAAACCCAGAGCCGTTTTTCAAATGATTCGAGAAACGCAGGTCAAAGCAGTTTCTAAATCGCCAGAGTTAGAAACAAATAACGTTACGAAATGCAGAGAAATGCAGATTCAGAGTAATCAAACTTCAGGATTTGAATAAACGGAAATTCCCCAGGCTATTACGAACTTTGAATCGGCAGCAGGCTGGTCAAAAGTCAAATTCCATGACCACAACTAATCATGAATTCGAATGTTACCATCTTCGGATCATAATCACCGCCTTTATTAGCAGTTCACATCTCGCCTAATCGAAATTATCCGCCATCGCTAATCAGTAATTACAGTCCTTTCATCTTTCTCGCTCTCTGAACCCTAAACCGAGAGAATGTGCTGCTTAACCTTTTCCGGTAAGGAGTTTCATCCCGTCGAACTGATCAGCCGCTGCAACGGCCGGAGCGTTCACAAAGTCGTCCACCGTCCCACGGGAGACTTCTTCGCCGTCAAATCCGTACCCGTCTGTGGCGATTATTCCGTTCTTGAATCTCAATTTCCCCGCGAAACAGAGCTTCTCATCTCCTTTGACCACCCGAACGTCGTCAAGTGCCACGACGTCGTGGTTGACTCGGTCAACTGCGAGTACAAGATCCTGCTGGAGTTCATGGACGGCGGGTCTCTCGCCGGAAAGCAGATCTCCGACGGCGGCCAGCTGGCCGCCGTCGCACGCCAGATCCTTCAAGGGTTGGATTACCTCCACGGCCGTGGGGTCCCACACTGGGACATCAAGCCGTCCAATCTCTTGCGATCCGGACACGTGGCGAAGATCGCGGATTTTGGGGGGAGCAGGTATCTGACGACCATAAGGGACCACACTGACTTTATCAAAACGGTGTCGTATTTGAGCCCCGAGAGGATTGACGTGGAGCTAAACGGCGCCGTTTCGTCTGGATTGGAGCCCCACCAGGGTTCGCCGGAGATATTTGGGGATTTGGGATGAGTGTTCTGGAGACCTATTTGGGGAGGCATCCGATCATCGGAGGAGTGCCGGCAATTCAGTGGGCGGAATGCTTGACCGTAATGAGGGCAATATGTGAGGCGGAGCCGCCTAGAGCGCCGGCGTCTGCGCCGCCGGAGTTGCGTGATTTTGTTTTGTGCTGTCTGAGGAAGGAGCCGGAGAGTCGGTGGAGCGCGGCGGAGCTGCTGAAGCACCCTTTTATATTGCAGAATGCTGATATTCCGACCAATGTTCCATGAATTTACAGAATCTTAGCATTCTAAATTAATTCTTAGAAGTTTTATTTTCTGGGTATTTAGTTTTATTCAAAGACAATCCATCAGTTGCAGTTCGTCTTAGTATGTAATGTTGAAATTTGAATTTTATTATCAAATAGATTTTATTGGCGATTAAATCTTTCGGGTTACTAAAATTAAATGTTTCGGTTAATCTAGAGACGGGGTGAAGCAGTCGTGTAAAACTTGATTCAAGATAGTGTTGGCAACATTTTGATAGCCTACAGTTTGATCTTGCGTGTGTATTCGATGATTGGGGTTGAGTTAAGGGATGTTGTGGTTTGCCTGAAAATAGTTTGAGAGAGTATAGGTGTAGATCGATTATGGTTGTGCAGTTAGCTTGATATGTTATGAGAAGTACGAGGTTCACCATTACTATGCTGTTGTGGACTAGATATATGAGTTAATGTAGATAGCGCGGGAAATAGAAGTTTTTTTTCGTATATACTATATATGCATAGGGGGCAATCAAGCAGTTGATTATTTTGCTAGTTTTTGGCGCGAGATGTTGTTAGGTGCATATTTTGATAGCCTACAGTTTGATCTTGCGTATATACTCGATTATTTGGGTTGAGTAAAGGAATGTTGTGGTTTGCCTGAAAATAGTTTGAGAGAAAAGGTATGAGAGAGTATAGGTGTAGATCGACTATGGTTGTGCAATTAGCTTGATATGTTATGAGAAGTACGAGGTTCACAATCACTGTGCTGTTGTGGACTACATACATGAGTTAATGTAGACAGCGCGGGAAATAGAGGTTATTTCGTATATACTATATATGGGCAATCAACTAGCTGATTATTTTGCTAGTTTTGGCGCGAGATGTTGTTAGGTGTACATATTTTTTATGTTTCTAATCCATTGTCGACTAGTGAGGATATGATGTACTTAGTGTTCTCGATAGCCGTTTGATTATGACAGGCGGTTGGGTACATTGCATCTATGATCTTACCAAAAAATTAATTTTATCTTAACTATATTTAGACAAATTGATTTGATTTGGTATTTAAATTGTCATTTGATATGTGCAGTACATGTTTTACTAAACGCATTCCATGTTTTTTTTTTTGAAATGGTTATAATTTTATAAATCAATCATGGATGTTCGTACAAATTTCAGAAAGAAAAACATCCAACCAACTCGGAGAGACGTCATCCCAAACGAGTGTCGTAACCGAACACGATCGCCTAGCAAGCTCATGGGCCACCTTGTTCTGAACTCTCCTCGCAAACTGCACGTGAAAACTAGGATTACGTGCCAAAACCTCCTTGCAACGCCGCACGACGTCACCAAACTCAGAGCGGTCATTCTCCTCGCGCCGGATCGCCGCTACTACCTGCATGGCATCAGACTCGAGTACCACTCTCTCAAAGCCACCCTCTTCCAGCTTCCTCAAGGGCATCAACACGACATATCCTTCCCCTTCCCTGGGTACCATCACACTTGTCCTCGTCTGCATGCCCCATTGAATAAAACATCGTCCTAAGCACCACACCAATGCCTGTTCACCGTCCCTAAGCACCACACCACAACCCAACCCTTTCCTAGCAGCTCCTAGCGACCGCACATCCCACAAATAAGTGCCACGAGTCATTCCATGTTTTTTTACTAGGTCAAATAATTAAAACGTCTCCAAACTATAGGGTGGATTACAAACTCGTTTTAAAACTATAATCAGTTGCATAGTGATCTTATTACTATGAAACGAGTTACAAAGTAGTCCTAATGACAATGTACTTTTCTGACCATTTTTTCATGTCACCATTGACATGTCATCAAAAATACAACGACCTTCTGTCTTATCAAGTTAGTATACAACGACCTTCAGCAAAAAAAAGAGACAATCTTTTGTACTACAAAACACTCATTCTCTCCCTCTTACTTTGACCAATTTGACAATTAGCCAATTTTGTTAAAATTTCAGTCAACTTGTTATTAATTTCAAGAGAAAGGAGTATGCCATGTCAGATCATGTCATAATGAGATACTATCGGAGGTCTAACGCCGCACTTTTCAGTTTTTGGCCACTTCGGTGATGGTTATCCTATGAAAATTGAAAAAACTAAAAAAGGCTAATATTTTCCGGATGGTAGTGAATTGTCTGAGATATCTGCCCAACCAAGTTTGGGCTCGAAATTTGGAGAAAATCTAGGCATTTAACACATAATACCACAATTTTTAGTTTTTTGTCATTTTAGTGATGGTTAGCCAATGAAAATTGAAAAAAAAAAACTCAAAATGGCTAATATTCTCCTGGATGGTAGTAAATTGTCTGAAATATCCGTCCAACCACGTTGGGCCTCGAAATTTGGAGAAGGTATAGGCATTTAAGCAATAATGTCGCACTTTTCAGTTTTTTGGCCATTTCGGTGATGGTTAGCCTATACAAAAATAGAAAAACTCAAAATGGCTAATATTCTCGTGGATGATAAGAAATTGCCTGAAATATATGTCCAACCAATTCCGACGTCAGAATTTGTAGAAAGCCTTTGCATTTGAGCAATAATGTCGCACTCTTTAGTTTTTGGCCATTTCGGTGATAGTTAGCCTATGAAAAATTGAAAAAAAAACTCAAAATGGCTAGTATTCTCCTAGATGATAGGAAATTGCTTGAAATATATGTCCAACCAAGTTTGGCCTCGAAATTTGAAGAAAATCTAGGCATTTAATCCATAATACCGCACTTTTCACTTTTTGGCCATTTCTGTGATGGTTAGCCTATGAAAAATTGAAAACCCCTCAAAATGGCTCATATTCTCCTAGATGGTAGGAAATTGCTTGAAATATATGTCCAACCAAGTTCGACCTCAAAATTTGTAGAAATTTTATGCATTAAAGTCATAATGTCGCACTTTTCAGTTTTTGGCCATTTCGGTGATGGTTAGCCTATGAAAATTGAAAAAAAAAAAAAAAGGCTAATATTCTCCTGGATGGTAATAAGTTGTCTGAAATATCTGTCCAACCAAGTTGACCTCGAAATTTGGAGAAAATCTAGGCATTTAAGTAATAATACCGCAATTTTCAGTTTTTTGCCATTTCAATGATGGTTAGCCTATGAAAAAATTGGAAAAAAAAAACTCAAAATGGCTAATATTCTCCTGGATGGTAGTAAACAGCCTGAAATATCTGCCCAACCACGTTTGGCCTCAAAATTTGGAGAAAATCTAGGCATTTAAGTTATAAAATCAAAATTTTCAGTTTTGGCCATTTCGGTGATGGTTAGCCACATTTTGACAAATCTAGTCCAGATTTTGACAAATCTAGTTCAGGTTTTGACAAATCTAGTCCAGTTTTTGACAAATCTAGTCCAATTTTTTGACAAATCTAGTCCAAGAATTTGACAAATCTAGTCCATTTTGGACAAATTAGTCGAGTTTTTTGATAAATCTAGTCCGTAATTTTAACAAATCTAGTCCACATTTCGACAAATCTAGTCCAGAATCTTGACAATCTAGTCCAGAATTTTGATAAAACTAGTCCCAAATCAAGTCCCATAATTTTGACAAATCTAGTCCAAAATTTGACAAATCTAGTCCAGAATCTTGACAAATCTAGACCAGAATTTTGACAAAACTAGTCCTCCTTTTAACAAATCTAGTCCCGTAATTTTAACAAATCTAGTCCACTTTTTGATAAATCTAGTCCAAAATTTTGACAAATTTAGTCTAGTTTTGGACAAATCTAGTCTAGATTTTGATTTTTGATAAATCTAGTCCACATTTCGACGCATTTTTGACAAATGTAACACATTTATTCGAGTTTTTTGGACAAATCTAGCGCCTTTTTGGACAAATCTAACCAAAATTTGGGACAAATCTAACCCAAATTTGGGACAAATCTAACCCAAATTTGGGACAAATCTAACCCAAAATTTGGGACAAATCTAACCCAAATTTTGGGCCAATTTATTTCACAAAACTAACGCAAAATTTTGGGAAAAATCTAACCCAAAATTTTTGTGACAAATCTAACCCAAATTTTTGGGACAAATCTAACCCAAAATTTTTGTGACAAATCTAACCCAAATTTTTTGGGACAAATCTAACACAAAATTTTGGGACAAATCTAACCCAAAATTTCTGACAAATCTAACCTAAAATTTTGGACAAATCTAACACAAAATTTTGGACAAATCTATCCCAAAATTTTGGACAAATCTAACCAAAATTTTGACAAATCTAATTTTGGGCCATTTTTTTAAACAAATCTAATCCAAAATTTTGTGACAAACCTAACCCAAAATTTGAGACAAATCTAACTTCAAAATTTGGGACAAATCTAACCCAAAAATTTGGGACAAATCTAACCCAAAAATTTGAAACAAATCTAACCCAAAATTTTGAACAAATCTAACCCAAAATTTTGGGACAAATCTAACACAAAATTTTGTGACAAATCTAACCCAAAATTTTGTGACAAATCTAACCAAAATTTTGTGACAAATCTAACCCAAATTTTTAGACAAATCTAACCCAAAATTTTGTGACAAATCTAACCAAAAATTTTGTGACAAATCTAACCCAAAATTTGGGACAAATCTAACCCAAAATTATGGGATAAATCTAACACAAAATTTTGGGACAAATCTAACCCAAAATTTTGGGACAAATCTATCCCAAAATTTGGGACAAATCTAACCCAAAATTTGGGACAAATCTAACACAAAATTTTGGGACAAATCTAACCCAAAATTTTGGGACAAATCTAACCCAAAATTTGGGACAAATCTAACCCAAAATTTTGTGACAAATATATCCCAAAATTGGGGACAAATTTAACCCAAAGTTTTGGGACAAATCTAACCCAAAATTTTGTGACAAATCTAACCCAAAATTTTGGACAAATCTAACCCAAAATTTTGGGAAGGCTAATATTATCCTAGATGGTAGGAAACTGCTTGAAATATATGCTAAATCACGCCTGACCTCGAAATTTGGAGAAAATCTAGGCATTCTACTCATAATACTACACTTTTCAGTTTTTTTCAATTTCGGTGATGTAACGCCTATGAAAAAAATGGAATAAAAAACTCAAGTGACTAATATTCTTCTAGATGGTAGAAAACTGCCTGAAATATATGTCCAATCACATCAAGCCTTGAAATTATGAAAAAATCTTGATATTTAAGCTATAATACCGCAATTTTTAGTTTCAGTCATTTAGGTGATGGTTAGCCTATGAAAAAATAGAAAACCTTAAAATTTCTAATATTCTCTTGGATGGTAGGAAACTTCCTGAAATATATTCCCAATCACGTCTAGCCTCAAAATTAGGAAAAAATCTAGATATTTAAGACATAATACCGCAATTTTTAATTTTTGGTCATTTCGGTGGAGGTTAGCCTATGAAAAATTGGAAAGAACTCAAAACAGCTAATATTTTCTTGGATGGTAGGAAATTGTCTGAAATACATGCCCAATCACGTTTAGCCTCTAAATTTTGGGACAAATCTAACGCATTTTGGGACAAATCTAACTTATTTTTGGGACAAATTTAGCGCATTTTTGGGACGAATCTAGCACATTTTGGGACAAATCTAGCGTATTTTTGGGACAAATCTAGCCCATTTTGGGACAAATCTAGCGCATTTGGGACAAATCTAGCGCATTTAGGGACAACTCTAGCGCATTTTGGAACAACTCTAGCACATTTTGGGACAAATGTAGCGCATTTTGGGACAACTCTAGCACATTTTGGAACAAATCTAGCACATTTTGGGACAAATCTATCGCATTTTTGGGACAAATCTAGGCATGGTTTGGACAAATCTAGTACATTTTAAAAGACAAAACTAGCGCATTTTGCGACAAATCTAGCGCATTTTTTGGATAAATCTAGCACATTTTTTGACGAATCTAGCACATTTTTTAGACAAATCCAACGCATTTTTGGACAAATTTAGCGCATTTTTAAAAAATGAATTTAGACAAATCTAGCGCATTTTTGGACAAATCTAGCGTATTTTTTGGTACAAATCTTGCACATTTTGGGACAAATCTAGCGCATTATTTTGGATAAATCTAGCACATTTTTGGACAAATGTAGCGCATTTTTGGGATAAATGTAGCGCATTTTGGGATAAATCTAGCGCATTTTTTGGGACAAATCTAGCACATTATTAGACAAATCTAGCATATTTTGAGACAAATCTAGCGCATTTTTTGGATAAATCTTGCGCATTTTGTGACAAATTTAGCACATTTTTTTGGCCAAATCTAATGCACTTTGGCCCAATCTAGCGCATTTTGGGACAAATCTAGCACATTTTTAGCCAAATCTAGGGCACATTAGGCCAAATCTAGCGATTTTTTTGTGCCAAATCTAGCGCAGTTTGGGTCAAATTTAGCGCATTTTTTGGGCCAAATGTAGTGCACTTTGGGCTAAATCAAGCGCTTTTTTGTGCCAATTTTTGGGACAAATCTAGCGTATTTTTTGGGCCTAATCTAGCGCACCTTTGGACAAATCTAGCGCATTTTTGGACAAATCTAGGGCACTATGGGATAAATCTAGCGCATTTCGGGCCAAATCTAACACATTTTTTTTGCAAAATCTAGCGCATTTTTGGGCCAAATCTAGCGCATTCTCGGAGAAATCTAGCGCATTTTTGGACCAAATCTAGGGCACTTTGTGACAAATCTAGCGCATTTTTGGCCAAATCTATCACACTTTGAGACAAATCTAGCACATTTTGAACCAAATTTACCGCACTTTGGGCTAAATCTAGCGCATTTTGGGCCAAATCTAGCGCATTTTTGACAAATCTAGCGTATTTTTTGGGCAAACCTAGCGCAATTTGGGACAAATCTAGTGCATTTTTGTGCCAAATCTAGGCACTTTGGCCAAATCAAGCGCTTTTTTGCCAAATCTAGCGCATTTTGGACAAATCTATCGCATTTTTTGGGCCAAATCTAGCGCACCTTGAGCCAAATCTAGCGCATTTTGGGTCAAATCTAGGCATTTGGGCCAAATCTACCACTTTGCCAAATCTAGGCATTTCGCCAAATCTAGCGCATTTTTTGGGCCAAATCTAAGCGCATTTTTAGGCAAAAATTTAGCGCGTTTTGGGCCAAATCTAGCGCATTTTTTGGCCAATCTAGCATTTGGCAAATTAGCGACACTTGGCCAAATCTACGCACTTTGGGCAAATTAGTGCACGATTGGCCAAATCTAGCGCATTTTGGGCCAAATCTAGCGTAATTTTTGGCCAATCTAGCGCATTATTATGGACAAATCTAGCGCATTTTTGGGCCAAATCTAGCGATTTATTGGGCCAAATCTAGCGCACTTTGGGCCAAATCTAGTGCATTTTTTGGGGCAAATCTAGCGCACTTTGGCCAAATCTAGCCATTTTGGGCCAATCTAGCATTTGGGCCAAATCTAGGCATTTTTGGGCCAAATCTAGCGCATCTTTTGGGCCAAATCTAGCGCATTTTAGGACAAATCTAGCGCATTTTTGGGCCAAATCTAGCGCATTTTTTGGGCCAAATCTAGCGCACTTTGGGCCAAATCTAGTGCATTTTTGGGCAAATCTAGCGCACTTTGCCAAATCTAGCGCATTTTTGGGCCAAATCTAGCGCATTCTGGGCCAAATCTAGCGAACACTTTGGGCCAAATCTAGCGTATTTCTTTAGCCAAATCAAGCGCATTTTAGGACAAATCTAGCGCATTTATTGGGCCAAATCTAGCGCATTTTTTGGGCCAAATCTAGCGCACTTGGGACAAATCTAGCACATTTTGGGCCAAATATAGTGCACTATGGGACAAATTTAGCGCACTTTGGGCCAAATCTAGCGCATTTTTTAGCCAAATCTAGTGCATTTAGGACAAATCTAGCGCATTTATTGGGCCAAATCTAGCGAATTTTTTGGCCAAATCTAGCGCACTTTGGGCCAAATCTAGTGCATTTTTTGGGCAAATCTAGGCATTTTGCCAAATCTAGCGCATTTAGCAAATCACGCATTTTTTGGGCAAATCTAGCTCATTTTTTGGGCCAAATCTAGCGCACTTTGGGCCAAATCTAGTGCAGTTTTTGGGCGAAATCTAGCGCACTTTGGGCCAAATCTATCGCATTTTTTGGGCCAAATCTAGCGCATTCTGGGACAAATCTAGAGCACTTTGGGCCAAATCTATCGGATTTTTGGGCCAAATCTAGCGCATTCTGGGACAAATCTAGCATCCTTTGGGCCAAATCTAGCGCACTTTGGGCCAAATCTAGCGCATTTTTTGGGCAAAATCTAGCGCTCCTTGGGACAAATCTATCACATTTTGGGACAAATATAGTGCACTATGGGCCAAATCTAGCGCACTTTGGGCCAAATCTAGCGCACTTTTTTAGCCAAATCTAGCGCATTTTAGGACAAATCTAGCGCATTTATTGGGCCAAATCTAGCGCATTTTTTGGGCCAAATCTAGCGCACTTTGGGCCAAATCTAGTGCATTTTTTGGGCCAAATCTAGCATACTTTGGGCCAAATCTAGCGCATTTTTTTAGCCAAATCTAGCGCATTTTTTGGGTCAAATCTAGCGTACTGATGTGACTTTATTTAGTGCATTTTTAGCTTATGATTGACCTATGAAACGCCCGTGTTTGATCCTTAAATGCCATGCTTAATATGCTTTTATCGAAGTTTTGTGCTAAGTGCTATTCTGTTGCCCGGTTGCCACTTTGAGGCCAATTCCATGTCTATTGGAGGTGTTTTCTTTGTATTTTCAGGTCTTGGCATTGTAGTACTAGTGACAAGGAGCACGTAGGATCAAACGGAGGTCAATCGGAGCTAGGACGGAGGAGATATGGACGTTGCAAAATAGAGGAAAATACGACTTTCAGCTGAAGACATTTTCGGCGAAAATATCATAGGATTTTCGCCGAAGAGGAGGTTTTCGGCGAAATTTTCAAGTCCTCGGTCCGAAAACTCGAAGCAGACAGAAGGTCTTTTCTCTTTGACAACATTTAATGTTTTCGCCGAAAACTTTAGAAGGAATCAAGCAGCCGTTCGGTGTTCTCAAGGACGTTTTCGGCGAAAATATTACATTGTTTTCGCCGAAAATATCAGGCAAATCCGGCGTGCTATATAAAGGTGAAAGGGGCGAGAATTTTAGGCAATCAATTCATTATTCTATTTTTCAACACCATCGCCGACACCTCTTCTCTCTCAATTGCCAATTCCATCATCATCCTCTCCCTCAACCACACACCAACCTCCCTCAATTGTTGATCAATTTGAAGATCTAAGTGAAGCCTTCCACCCTTGGATTGGAGCTTGAAGAGCAAAGTGAGAAGATCCTCCATGGAAGCAAGGATGATCTCCTCTCCTCAATTTCAGGTTTCCTCCATGGTTAAGCTAGGCTAAACTTAGGTTTAGTTTAGTGAGGGATGGATCAAGCTAGGATAGGTGATTGATTGTTTGGATTGATGTTCTTATAGCCATTTGTGTAAGATGATGATCCTAGACCTTGTGCTTTGTAGCCATTTGAGCTTGACTTGTTCTTTTGGTATTGTTATGTCTTTCAATACATGAGAATGTTTGATTGATGTTGATCTAAGGTTGTAGGATTGTAATTGGATGATTTGAGAGATTGGATTATCAAGTTACAACCATTTTGAGCTTGTTTTCCTTGTTGTCATTTTATCAAACACTTGGTGTGCATTTAGTTTTCTTTCATTTGAAGGTTGAAAGACCCTTGTGATTGCTAGACTAGTGTTATATGATTGACATGAGAGTGTCTTGCATCATTTACCTTGTGCTAGATGATTGTTAGCATAGAATTCAAGTTCCAAGCATTTCATTGAGCTAGTTTAAAGCATTTCATTCCCTTTGTTCACATAGCGAGAGCATGGTGCATTTGGTTTAGGAATAGAGAGTCAATTGTGCGAGAGTTCGTTGATTCTACTTGAGTGAGATGCATGGTCATTAATTACACATCGTTGCTTGAGATTCAATCCAGCTTTCATGAACCTTGAGCTTGAAGAAACCCCTTGCTAGACTAAACTCCTTTCTCTTGTTTGATCCTCAATTTCTCTTATCAATTTTACCTTGCTTGTTTATGCTTTTTAGCTTGTTTTCTTTCAAACCAAATCTCAACTCAAAATGTATGGACCGTTCACGAACCTTTGAGTATTAGCCTATGAGAGGGCCTTGAGGAATACGACCTTGATAAATTCTTATCACGTACTTTGGGCCAAATCTATCGCACTTTTTGGGCCAAATCTAGCGCATTCTGGGACAAATCTAGCGCATTTTTTGGACCAAATCTAACGCACTTTGTGATAAATCTAGGTCATTTTTTGCCAAAATCAATCGCATTTTGAGACAAATCTAGCGCATTTTGGGACAAATCTAGCGTACTTTGGGCCAAATCTAGCGTATTTTTTGGGCCAAACCTAGCGCAATTAATGGGACAAATCTAGCGCACTTTGGGACAAATCTAGCGCATTTTGGGACAAATCTAGCACATTTTGGGACAAATCTAGCGCACTTTGGGCCAAATCTAGCGCATTTTAGGACCAATCTAACGCATTTTTTGGGACGAATCTAGCCTATTTTTTGGACCAAATCTAGCGCAAGTTGCGACAAATCTAGAGCATTTTTGGCCAAATCTAGCGCACTTTGAGACAAATCTACGCATTTTGGGCCAAATCTAACGCACTTTGGGTCAAATCTAGCGCACTTTGGGCCAAATCTAGCGCATAATTTGCGACAAATCTAACGCATTTTTGGACAAATCTAGCTTATTTTTTGGGCCAAACCTAACGCATAGTTTGGACAAATCTAGTACATTTTAAAAGACAAAACTAGCGCATTTTGCGACAAATCTAGTACATTTTGGGACAAATATAGCGCATTTTTTGGGCCAAATCTAGCGCACTTTGGGCCAAAACTAGCACATTTTTTGGGCCAAATCTAGCGCATTTTTGGACCAAATCTAGCGCACTTTGGGCCAATCTAGCGCATTTTTGGGCCAAATCTAGTGCATTCTGGGACAAATCTAGCGCATTTTTTGGACCAAATCTAGTGCACTTTACGACAAATCTAACGCATTTTTGGGCAAATCTATCGCACTTTGAGACAAATCTAGCGTATTTTTGGGCCAAATCTAGCGCACTTTTGGCCAAATCTAGCGCATAATTTGGGACAAATTTAGCGTATTTTTTGGGCCAAACCTAGCGCAATTTGGGACAAATCTACCTCGTTTTCTGTGCCAAATCTAGCGCACTTTGGGCCGAATCAAGCACTTTTTAGTGCCAAATCTAGCGCATTTTGAGATAAATCTATCGCATTTTTTGGGACAAAATCTAGCGCACTTTGGGACAAATCTAGCTCATTTTGGGACAAATCTAGCGCATTTGGGATCAAATCTAGCGCATTTTGGGCCAAATCTAGCGCACTTTGGGCCAAATCTAGCGCACTTTGGGCCAAATCTAGAGCATTTTTTGGGCTAAATCTAGCGCATTTTGGGACAAATCTAGTGCGCTATGGGACAAATCTAGCGCACTTTGGAGCCAAATCTATCGCATTTTTTTAGCCAAATCTAGCGCATTTTTTGGGCCAATTCTAACGCACTTTGGGCCTAATCTAGCGCACTTTGGGCCAAATCTAGAGTATTTTTTGGGCCAAATCTAGCGAATTTTTTGGGCGAAATCTAGCTCATTTTTTGGACCAAATCTAGGGCACTTTGCGACTAATCTAGCGCATTTTTGGCCAAATCTATCACACTTTGAGACAAATCTAGCGCACTTTGGACCAAATGTAGCGCACTTTGGGCCAAATCTAACGCACTTTGGGCCAAATCTAACGCATAATTTGGGACAAATCTAGCTCATTTTTGGACAAATCTAGCATATTTTTTTGGCCAAACCTCGCGCAATTTGGTAAAATCTAGCGCACTTTGGACAAATTTAGGGCATTTTTGTGCCAAATCTAGCGCACCTTGTTGACAAATCTAGCGCATTTTAGGACAAATCTAGCGCACTATGGACATATCTAGCGCACTTTGGGCCAAATCTAGCGCATTTTTTGGGACAAATCTAGCGCATTTTTTGGACCAAATCTAGCGCACTTTGCGACAAATCTAGAGCATTTTTTGCCAAATCTAGCGCACTTTGAAACAAATCTACGCTTGGGACAAATCTAGCGCACTTTGGGTCAAATCTAGCGCACTTTGGGCCAAATATAGCGCATAATTTGGGACAAATCTAGTGCATTTTTGGACAAATCTAGCGTATTTTTTGGGCCAAACCTAGCGCATGGTTTGGACAAATCTAGTACATTTTAAAAGACAAAACTAGCGCATTTTGCTACAAATCTAGCACATTTTGGGGCAAATCTAGCACATTTTTTGATGAATCTAGCACATTTTTTGGACAAATCCAACGCATTTTTGGACAAATCTAGCTCATTTTTGGACAAATTTAGTGCATTTTTGGACAAATCTGGCGCATTTTTGAATAAATCTAGCGTATTTTTTGGACAAATCTAGCGCATTTTGGGACAAATCTAGCGCATTTTTTGGACAAATCTAGCACATTTTGGACAAATGTAGCTCATTTTGGGACAAATCTAACGCATTTTTGGGACAAATCTAGCACATTATTAGACAAATCTAGCGCATTTTTGGGACAAATCTAGCTCATTTTGGGACAAATCTAGTGCATTATTGGGACAAATCTTCCGCATTTTGTGACAAATCTAGTGCATTTTTTTGACAAATCTAGAGTATTTTTGGACAAATGTAGCGCATTTTTTGGACAAATGTAGCGCATTTTGGGACAAATCTAGCACATTTTGGGACAAATCTAGCACATTTGGGACAAGTCTGGCTCATTTTGGACAAATCTATCGCATTTTTGGACAAATCTAGCGCATTTTGGGATAAATCTAGCACATTTTGGGACAAATCTAGCGCATTATTGGACAAATTTAGCACATTTTTTGGACAAATCTAGCACATTTTGGGATAAATCTAGCGTATTTTTGGGAAAAATCTAGCGCATGGTTTGGACAAATCTAGTACATTTTAATGACAAAACTAGCGCATTTTGGACAAATCTAGCACATTTTGGGACAAATCTAGCACATTTTCGGACAAATCTAGCACATTTTTTACAAATCTAGCACATTTTTGGATGAATCTAGCACATTTTTGGACGAATCTAGCGCATTTTTTGGACAATGCCAATGCATTTTTGGACTAAGCTAGCACATTTTTTGACAAATCTAGTGCATTTTTGGCCAAATCTAGCGCATTTTAGGAAAAATTTAGTGTATTTTTTGGGACAAATCTTTCGCGTTTTGGGACAAATCTTATCTAGCGCATTTTTTTGGACAATTCTAGCACATTTTGGACAATGTAGCGCATTTTTGGGATAAATCTATGCATTTTGGGACAAATTTAGCACATTATTAGACAAATCTGGCGCATTTTGGACAAATCTAGCGCATGGTTTGGACAAATCTAACACATTTTTTTACAAAATTAGCGTATTTTGAGACAAGTTTTGCGCATTTCGAGACAACTCTAGCGCAATTTATTGTGCCCATAATTATGTGCTAGATTTGGCACAAATTCTAGACTAAATTTTACACAAATTATGGGCAATATTTGTCACAATCGGCTACATTTGCACAAATTTGGCTAAGTTTGGCACAAATCTGACTAGATTTTGCACAAATTCTGATAGATTTTGCACAAATTTTGGGCAAAATCACTCACAAATTCTGGGGCTAGATTTGGCACAGAGTCTAGACTAGATTTATCACAAATTATTAGATAGATTTGACACAAATCCTGGGTATCTGGAAGAAAAGTAACAAATCTAGTCCATAATTTTGTCAAATCTAGTTTAGAATTGATTTTGAGAAATCTAGTACAGAATTAATTTTGATAAATCTTGTTTAGAATTAATTTTGATAAATCTAGTTCAGAATTAATTTTTAAAAATCTAGTTCATATTTAATTTTGATAAATCTAGTCCAGAATTAATTTTAACCAATCTAGTACAGATTAATTTTGACAAATCTAGTCAATAATTAATTTTGACAAATCTAGTCAATAATTAATTTTGAAAAATCTAGTACAAAATTAATTTTGACAAGTCTAGCCCAAATCATTTTTAACAAATCTACTCCAGAATTAATTTTGAGAAATCTATTACATAATTAATTTTGATAAATCTAGTCCAGAATTAATTTTGATAAATCTAGTACATAATTAATTTTGAAAATTCTAGTCCATATTTAATTTTGACAAATCTAGTCCATAATTAATTTTAACAAATGTAGTACTGAATTTATTTGACAAATCTAGTCCATATTTAATTTTGACAAATCTAGTCCAGAATTAATTTTAACAAATATAGTCCAAATTAATTTTTACAAATCTAGTCAATAATTAATTTTAATAAATCTAGTACAAAATTAATTTTGACAAGTCTAGTCCAAATTATTTTTTTACCAATCTAGTCCATAATTAATTTTGACAAATCTAGTTTAGAATCAATTTTTACAAATCTAGTCCATAATTAATTTTGACCAATCTTGTCCTTAATTAATTTTGACAAATCTAGTCCATACTTAATTTTGAAAATATAGTTCATAATTAATTTTGACAAATCTAGTCCATAATTAATTTTGAAAAATCTAGTTCATAATTCATTTTAACAAATCTAGTACATAATTAATTTTGACAAATGTATTCCATAATTAATATTGACAAATCTAGCCCAGAATTAATTTTGACAAATCTAGTCCATAATTTTTTTTGTCAAATCTGGTTCATAATTAATTTTGAAAATTATGGTCCATAATTAATTTTGACAAATATAGTAAATAATTAATTTGACAAATCTAGTCCATAATTAATTTTGACAGATCTGGATCATAATTAATTTTGACAAATCTGGTCCATATTTAATTTTGACAAATCTAGTACATAATTAAGTTTGACAAATCCAGTCCATAATTCATTTTGAAAAATCTAGTCCATAATTATATTTTACAAATCTAGTCTAGAATTAATATTTACAAATACAGTCCATAATTAATTTTGACAAATTAGTCCATAATTAATTTGACAAGTATAGTCCATAATTGATTTTGAAAAATCTAGTCTATAATTCATTTTGAAAAATCTAGTACATAATTAATTTTGGCAAATCTAGTCCATAATTAATTTTGAAAAATCTAGTCCATAATTAATTTTGACAAATCTAGTCCATAATTAATTTTACAAATCTAGTTCATAATTAATTTTGATAAATCTAGTTCATAAATAATTTTGACAAATTTAGCTAGAATTACTTTTGACAAATTTAGTCCAGAATTAATTTTGACAAATCTAGTTCATAATTAATTTTGACTAATCTAGTTCAAAATGGCTAATATTCTCCTAGATGGTAGTAAAATGTCTGAAATATCTGCCTAACCACGTTTGGCCTCAAAATTTGGAGGAAATTTAGGCATTTAAGCCATAATACTGCATTTTTCAGTTTTTGGTCATTTCAATGATGGTTAGCCTATGAAAAATTCAAAAACCCAAAATGGCTCATATTCTCTTGGATGATATTAAATTGTCTGAAATATCTACCAAATCAAGTTTGGCCTTGAAATTTGGAGAAAATCTAGTCATTTAGGCCATAATACCGTAATTTTCAATTTTTTGCCATTTCAGTGATAGTTAGCATATGAAAAATTTAAAAAACTCAAAATTGATAATATTCTCCTTAAAAGTTAGTAAACTGTCTGAATTATATATCCAACAAGGATTGGCCTCGAAATTTGGGGAAAATCTTGGCATTTAAGCTATAATACCACACTTTTCACTTTTTGGCCATTTCGGTGATGGTTAGCCTATGAAAAATTTGAAAATTTTCAAAATGGCCCATATTCTCCTTAATGGTAGGAAATTGCCTGAAATATATGTCCAACCAAGTCCGACCTCAAAATTTGTAGAAAGGCTATGCATTTAAGCCATAATGCCGCACTTTTTAGGTTTTGGCCATTTCAGTGATGCTTAGATATGAAATTGAAAAAATAATATTTCCTGGATGGTAGTAAATGTCTCAAATGTCTCAATCTAGTGCATTTTGGACAAATTTTCGTTTTCGGACAAATTAGCACGTTTTAGGACAAATCTAGCACATTATTAGACAAATCTGGCGCATTTTGGACAAATCTAGCGCATGGTTTGGACAAATCTAACACATTTTTTACAAAATTAGCGTATTTTGAGACAAGTTTTGCGCATTTCGAGACAACTCTAGCGCAATTTATTGTGCCCATAATTATGTGCTAGATTTGGCACAAATTCTAGACTAAATTTTACACAAATTATGGGCAATATTTGTCACAAATTCAGGGCTAATTTGGCACAAATTGTGGGCTAAGTTTGGCACAAATTCTTGACTAGATTTGGCACAAATTCTTGGATAGATTTTGCACAAATTTTGGGCAAAATCACTCACAAATTCTGGGGCTAGATTTGGCAAGAGTCTAGACTAGATTTATCACAAATTATTAGATAGATTTGACACAAATCCTGGGTATCTGGAAGAAAAGTAACAAATCTAGTCCATAATTTTGTCAAATCTAGTTTAGAATTGATTTTGAGAAATCTAGTACAGAATTAATTTTGATAAATCTTGTTTAGAATTAATTTTGATAAATCTAGTTCAGAATTAATTTTTAAAAATCTAGTTCGAATTTAATTTTGATAAATCTAGTCCAGAATTAATTTTAACCAATCTAGTACAGATTAATTTTGATAAATCTAGTCAATAATTAATTTTGACAAATCTAGTCAATAATTAATTTTGAAAAATCTAGTACAAAATTAATTTTGACAAGTCTAGCCCAAATCATTTTTAACAAATCTACTCCAGAATTAATTTTGAGAAATCTATTACATAATTAATTTTGATAAATCTAGTCCAGAATTAATTTTGATAAATCTAGTACATAATTAATTTTAAAATTCTAGTCCATATTTAATTTTGACAAATCTAGTCCATAATTAATTTTAACAAATGTAGTTACTGAATTTATTTGACAAATCTAGTCCATATTTAATTTTGACAAATCTAGTCCAGAATTAATTTTAACAAATATAGTCCAGAATTAATTTTTACAAATCTAGTCAATAATTAATTTTAATAAATCTAGTACAAAATTAATTTTGACAAGTCTAGTCCAAATTATTTTTTTACCAATCTAGTCCATAATTAATTTTGACAAATCTAGTTTAGAATCAATTTTTACAAATCTAGTCCATAATTAATTTTGACCAATCTTGTCCTTAATTAATTTTGACAAATCTAGTCCATACTTAATTTTGAAAATATAGTTCATAATTAATTTTGACAAATCTAGTCCATAATTAATTTTGAAAAATCTAGTTCATAATTCATTTTAACAAATCTAGTACATAATTAATTTTGACAAATGTATTCCATAATTAATATTGACAAATCTAGCCCAGAATTAATTTTGACAAATCTAGTCCATAATTTTTTTTGTCAAATCTGGTTCATAATTAATTTTGAAAATTATGGTCCATAATTAATTTTGACAAATATAGTAAATAATTAATTTGACAAATCTAGTCCATAATTAATTTTGACAGATCTGGATCATAATTAATTTTGACAAATCTGGTCCATATTTAATTTTGACAAATCTAGTACATAATTAAGTTTGACAAATCCAGTCCATAATTCATTTTGAAAAATCTAGTCCATAATTCATTTTTACAAATCTAGTCTAGAATTAATATTTACAAATACAGTCCATAATTAATTTTGACAAATCTAGTCCATAATTAATTTTGACAAGTATAGTCCATAATTGATTTTGAAAAATCTAGTCTATAATTCATTTTGAAAAATCTAGTACATAATTAATTTTGGCAAATCTAGTCCATAATTAATTTTGAAAAATCTAGTCCATAATTAATTTTGACAAAATCTAGTCCATAATTAATTTTGACAAATCTAGTTCATAATTAATTTTGATAAATCTAGTTCATAATATTGAAATTTTACTTGACAAATTTAGCTAGAATTACTTTTGACAAATTTAGTCCAGAATTAATTTTGACAAATCTAGTTCATAATTAATTTTGACTAATCTAGTTCAAAATGGCTAATATTCTCCTAGATGGTAGTAAAATGTCTGAAATATCTGCCTAACCACGTTTGGCCTCAAAATTTGGAGGAAATTTAGGCATTTAAGCCATAATACTGCATTTTTCAGTTTTTGTCATTTCAATGATGGTTAGCCTATGAAAAATTCAAAAACCCAAAATGGCTCATATTCTCTTGGATGATATTAAATTGTCTGAAATATCTACCAAATCAAGTTTGGCCTTGAAATTTGGAGAAAATCTAGTCATTTAGGCCATAATACCGTAATTTTCAATTTTTTGCCATTTCAGTGATAGTTAGCATATGAAAAATTTAAAAAACTCAAAATTGATAATATTCTCCTTAAAAGTTAGTAAACTGTCTGAATTATATATCCAACAAGGATTGGCCTCGAAATTTGGGGAAAATCTTGGCATTTAAGCTATAATACCACATTTTTCACTTTTTGGCCATTTCGGTGATGGTTAGCTTATGAAAAATTTGAAAATTTTCAAAATGGCCCATATTCTCCTTAATGGTAGGAAATTGCCTGAAATATATGTCCAACCAAGTCCGACCTCAAAATTTGTAGAAAGGCTATGCATTTAAGCCATAATGCCGCACTTTTTAGGTTTTGGCCATTTCAGTGATGCTTAGCATATGAAAATTGAAAAAATAATATTCTCCTGGATGGTAGTAAACTGTCTCAAATGTCTGCCCAACCAAGTTTGGCCTCAAAATTTGGAGAAAATCTAGGCATTTAAGCTATAATACCACAATTTTCAGTTTTTGGCCATTTCACTCATGGTAGCCTATGAAAAATTTTAAAAAAAAACCTCAAAATGGCTAATATTCTCCTGGATGGTATAAACTATCTAAAATATCTGCCCAACCACATTTGGACCTGAAATTTGTAGAAAATCTAGCCATTTAAGCCATAATACTACAATTTCAGTTTTTTGTCATTTCAGTGATGGTTAGCATATGAAAAATTGAAAAAATCTCAAAACATCTAATATTCTTCTGGATGGTAGTAAATTGTCTAAATATATGTCCAACCAGGTTTGGCCTCGAAATTTGAATCTAGGCATTTAAGCCATAATACCACACTTTTCACTTTTTGGCCATTTTGGTGATGGTTAGCCTATGAAAAATTGGAAAAAAACTCAAAATGGCTCATAGTCTCCTAGATGGTAGGAAATTTCCTGAAATATATGGCCAACCAAGTCCGACCTCAAAATTTGTAGAAAATTTAGGCATTTAAGCCATAATATCGCACTTTTCACATTTTGGCCATTTTGGTGATGGCCTATGAAAAAATTAAAAAAAAAAACTCAAAATGGCTCATATTCTCCTGGATGGTAAGAAATTGCCTGAAATATGTGTCCAACCAAGTCTGACCTCAAAATTTGTAGAAATTCTATGCATTTAAGCCATAATGTCGCATTTTCCATTTTTGACCATTTCGGTGATAGTTAGCCTACTAAAAATTGGGAAAAAACTCAAAATGACTCATATTCTCCTGGATGGTAGGAAATTGCCTGAAATATTTCTCCAACCAAGTCCGACCTCAAAATCTGTAGAAAGTCTATGCATTTAAGCCATAATGTTGCACTTTTGAGTTTTTTTGTCATTTCGGTGATAGTTAATTAGCCTATTAATGTAGCTCCGCAAGAGCATGTGCAACGAGTTTTCTTGGTTCTTTGGGCAATTTGGAAGGAACGAAACGAGAGAGTATGGAACCGGTGATCGAGCCAGTAGAGATAGTGGTGAAACTTGGTCGGGAGCAATTGGAGAAGTGGCGCATGGCTCGGGCTTTGCGGGGAGCACCTACGCAACGAAACCGCCACATTCCATGCAAAAAATGGCATAGACCAGCTGAGGGAGTTGTGAAGCTTAACTTTGATACTGCTGTTTTCCCGACCTGTAGGAAGTTTGGAATTGGAATGGTAGCAAGAGACAGGGAGGGGCAGCTCATTCAATATAAAAGCCTCATTCGGCAAGGGGAGCCACCACCAAGGGAGTCAGAAGCTTATGGCCTCGTGGAAGCACTCAGGTGGATACGTACAATGCAAGTGAGAGGGGTGATCGTGGAGACCGATTGCCAACAGGTACAACAAGCACTAACACGCAACGATAGAGATGATACCGAGTTTGGAAGGATCATCGAAGAGTGCAGGAGATTGCTAGATTGTCAACGGATTACTAAGGTTGTTTGGGTTAGGAGAGAATGTAATATGGTCGTGATGCTATTGCAAAGTAAGCTATTCATGTGGTTGATTTCGAGTACGGGGCAACCTCTCAGGACGGGCTTTTGACATTGTTGGAGGACAGCTGTCCGATTTTGATCATTAATGAAAGTGACTTTTCCGTTCAAAAAAAATTTGGAAAAAACCCAAAATGACTCATATTCTCCTAGATGGTAGGAAATTACCTGATATATTTCTCCAACCAAGTCTCACCTCAAAATTTGTAGAAAGTGTATGCATTTAAGCCATAATGTCACACTTTTCAGTTTTGCCCATTTCGGTGATGGTTAGCCTATGAATATTTAAAAAAAAAACTAAAAAAAGGCTAATATTCTCCTGAATGGTAGTAAACTGTCTGAAATATCTGCCCAACCAAGTTTGGCCTCGAAATTTGGAGAAAATCTAGGCATTTAAGCCATAATACAGCAATTTTCAGTTTTTTGGCCATTTCAGTGATGGTTAGCCTATGAAAAATTGGAAAAAAAAACTCAAAATGGCTAATATTCTCCTGGATGGTAGTTTAATAACTGAAATATCTCCCCAACGACGTTTGACCTCGGAATTTGTATGAAATTTAGTCATTTAAGTCATAATACCACAATTTTCAATTTTTTTTTTTTTGCCATTTCAGTGATGGTTAGCATATGAAAAATTGAAAAAACTCAAAATGGAAAATATTCTCATAGATGGTAGCAAACTATGTGAAATATATATCAAACCAGGTTTGGCCTCGAAATTTGTAGAAAATCTAGGCATTTAAGCCATAATAGTGCAATTTTCTGTTTTTTGCCATTTGAGTGATGATTAGCATATGGAAATTTGAAGAAAAAAAACTCAAAATGGCCGAGAGGTCCCTGTATTATTGAAAGATAACAAACAAGCCCTTTTACAATTTTGATAAACTCCGTTACTTAGAATGCTTAACAAAGAAGCCCTCTTACACTTATTTGCGCAAAACACACCACTCTACTTAGAACGCTTAACAAAGAAACTCTTCCGTTATAATTTTTATAAAATCTGTTACGATTTTGCTAACAATGTTATGCTGACTCGGCCCGTAGGTTGTCAGATTTGACATGTCAGCAAATCGAAACGACATCGTTTTGACTTTTGGTTGACTTTCTCTCGTAAGCACCCAGCCTCCACCACAGGCTCTCAACCTCCAATCATCAAATCTCGATAATCCTCCCCTTACTTGCCAGAGCATATGGATTATCGAGTTTTGACAATTGGAGATCGGCAGTGGAGAGCCCGTGGTGGATGTCGGGTGATTACGAGAGAAAGGTTTCATCCCCTTCTCAATAAAAATCAACCAAAAAGTAAAACGACGTTGTTTCGTTTTGCTAACTTGTCAAATCTGACAACGTATGGGTTATGTCAGCAAAATTTTAACGACGTTTATCAAAATTCTAACGGAAAGGCTTCTTTTCTAAGCGTTCTAAGTAGAAGGGTGTGTTTTGCGTAAATAATTGTAAGAGGGCTTGTTTGTTCTAAGTAGGCTTATTTGTTAGTGTCACATCAGCGACTTTCATCCATATTTGTTAGTGACCCAATGACCGTACATTGCCACAAATATGGATGAAAAGTCGATGATGTGGCACTGACAAATTAAAAGTTCAAAGTCGATGATTATAAATTAATTTTTTTATTGCCTTTTGTTTTATGGATGATATATTTAATTTTTTACTCATTAACCATCAACTCATAAATTTAAAATTGTTATTTTATTGCCTTTTGTTTTATAGATGAAAAGTCGATGATGTGGCACTAACAAATATTTATAATTTTAAAATTATTTTTTATTGCCTTTTGTTTTTAAAGGAAATAAAAACAATAATTTTAAATTTATAAATTAAAAAATATATATTTAATTTTTATTTTTATGGCTTTTTATTTTTTAATTGTTTTCAATTAAAAATTTAATAAATATTTTTTATTTAAAAATTTCAAATTTATTTTTATAAAAAAATGAATATTTATTTTAGAAAAAAATACTTTATTTATTAATATTAAAATCCATAAACGAAATATTTAAAAAAATTATGTTTTATATTTTATTTATAAATTAATTTTAATTATTTTTACAATTTTTGTTTTTCTCTTTTAGTTTAGTAAAGATGGATGAAAGTCGATGATGTGAAAATGTACTGTCATTATTGTGGATGCGTCATATTGGTGAGTCATCACTTAACCGAATTTTTTATGGAAGGGGCTATTAGCCTATTTGTTAGATTGGCATAGTAGGATGGGGTATATTGATCATTTCGTAGTACAGGGGGCTGTTTGTTCACTTGGAAAAGTAGAGGAGGCAAAGTACCATAGATTATTTATTAAGTTAACAAAATAACAATGGTCAAATTGCTAATTTTACAAAATAAGAGATACGCTGAATATGCATTTTGTGGGCCCACTTCTTTAATCTCTGCAGAAATTCCCCGCAGTAAACAGAGATTTCGCTTTCCCCTTTCCCTTTTATCATTAATAATCTTCCTTTTTTCCCCTAAATTAATCCATTAATTAACATACCATTTATGATTAATTATATATAAAACACAAACAGTATATTCCTTTTTTCTTTTCTGTTACAGACTGATCTTCCCCATTCTCTCTCACAAAAAAAAAAAATTCTCCCTTATTTCAAAGAGTCTCAGTCTCTCCAGAATTCTGATTGTTTCTTCTCACTCCGATCACTGCTCCGACCGATTCTGATTGTTTCTTCTCCGGCGATGGTACTCGATCACTTCGAATTGGAAAATTCCTGTTTAACTGATTCGATTTTCTCCAATCCTGATTGTTTTCTTCTTCTTCTTCTTGATTCGAAACAGGTAGGGCGTGAGATGTACATGGAGAACTCTGGAAGGAATTATCAGAGTCAGAGGAGTACGTCTTGGGTCGAGACGCTACTGAGCAGCGAGTTCTTCGAGGAGTGCGAGACTCACATGGAGCTGAGAAAAAACGAGAAGAACGTGTTCTGTTTGGATTGCAGAGTGTTGCTATGTAGGCATTGCTTGAAATCTTCTTCGAATTCTTGCATCTTCAATCGCCACCGCCGCCTCCAGATTTGCAAGTACGTCTACCAGTACGTCGCCCGCCTCCTCGACGTCCAGAACTTCATCGACTGTTCCCTAATTCAGGTCCGTCCGATTCGAATTTCGCGATCGTGTATAGTCGATCTCTTTTTTGACTTCTAGTTAACTGTCTCAATCACGCGAAATTTAGTCAATTAGCGCTCTCGATTGGATTTTGATTTCACGAATTGCTAAACGAAATCTCGTGAATCTGAATTTGAATCTCCCTTTCTTGGTCAGACGTACAAGATCAACGGGGAGATGGCGGTGCATTTGAATCCGAGGCCGATTCAGAAAGATGCGAAGCCGTCAACCAAGGCCAAATTCGGAGCAGCTTGTCTCATATGTGGAAGATATCTGCAGGACTTGCCTAACAGATTCTGCTCCATAGCTTGCAAGGTAAGCTTTTCTCGTGTATCAATCTTAACGGAATTACAGCTGCTAATTTCGTGTTTATCCAGTCTAAAAACCTTTGATAATTATCAAGTTTGTTCATCATTCTTTTTCTTTTCCCAAACATAATCATGTCCCTTGATAATCATCACGAGAAAAAAAAAAGCGAGTATTTTTAGGGGTATTTTCGTGATTAGGAATTGAAATACTAATAATAAATGCATTTTTTTTTAATATTGGGTTTTTTTTTGGTAAGAGATTAATTGTGTTAATACTTAATAGTTAAGAGAGTTAGTACTATGTATTATTTGTTTAATTTTGCGAAAGACACGTGTTTCATTTTCGTTCTCAGTTACGTGTAGAACGAATCTAAAACTTGATTAATTTTTTGTAACGTATATATGAGAGGAATTAAGTTGTTGGTTGTCCTTTTTCGGCTAAAGGTAAGAGTGTTGGTGGTAGTTGACTGGTCTAACTAAATTAAAAATATACTTGGTGAACGGAAAGAGTTACTCAATTAATCACTTATGATGCATAGTTTTCAATGATTTACTATTTAATACAATACGGGTTAAGTACATTGTGAGTCTTAGTCTTAATTGGGAAAGTTAGAAGATAAATTCATGTATCTATCATCTATAATAAATAGTAATAGATTTCAGTATAGATGGGATGATACGAAATTATGATGCACAATTTTTTTTTTATGAATAGTTAGGATGCACGTATTACTACTACATATACTATTTTTAATATTTATGAAGTTGTTACAAAATTCGTAGTGTTGAAATACCATTATTAGTTAATTTTCTTTTTACATAAACAATCACGAGAATCGTATGTTGGTAAGGTATATATCGAACGGTTGTATTTAAAATTCATGAATCTAAAAATTTAAAGAAGGAACTTACTAAGTTACTATATAATTATTCATTTATTATGGATGAATTTCATAAAATTTAAATATATTTTAAACCAAAAAAAAAATCAACTTGCAGGTTTCAGGATGTGGATTTTGCATTTTGGGAGATGAAACGGTGCCGTTGCAAAGAAACGAAGTGCCCAAAACGCCATGCGTGGAAGCTAACGGCGCGGGAAATGAAAACGAGGGGTCAGCGTCAGCATTAACGGAAACAACGTCGGGGAACGATGAAGAAAATGAAAGGGAGACGGAACAATTGACGCCGTCACCATTTTTGCCGGGAAGTTTGAGGAGACGATCACACCGAAGAAAGGGGGTACCTCATAGGTCCCCACTCTTTTAATTTAAACAATTCCCCCCCCCCCCCCCCCCCCAAATTTTGACCCACCATGTATAATCTAGACTTCTTTGTTTCATCCATTTTCTTTACTATATGATACTCTAATTTTTTTTTGTTTTTTAGTTCATATTTTTTTCGGAGAATGTTATTTTGCATTGAAAAGAGAGATATTGAATTGAACTCTAAAATTTGAGTCACAAATTCTTACAAATTTTAAATTGAGTGACTGATATGTTACTTATCTCAAATTTGGGTGGAAAATTTATTAACCTCTTATTCACCTTCTTTCGGAGAAAAAAAAAAACTTATTCCACCAAAGATGAGAATTGGGGGTCATCTCGATATTCTAGGATCTTCTATAATATCGAGATGGCCCTCGAATTCCCATTTTCTTTTTAATCCTAATTCTTAACTAGATTTCTTGATTTGTGCCGCTAACTTGGCTTGGACCTTTGTAAATATATTCAGCGATTAGGATGAGGTGAATGAGAATTTGCTAAGGTGGCCTTATTATGCATGTTTCGTTTGTCAAAATTGATAGAAATAATCGGCGACAGCTGATGAAAAACTTTCTTGATAATTAGTCATAACTTTTGAAACTCATTTAAAGGATTTAATAATACTGAAACCTTCGTGTTGCTGGGTCAGACATTCATAACTCATTATCTCAATAACCCTGTCCAAATTTGATACTAGAAAAAACATAGTTCTTCAAGTCACGAGTCATTAGATTAAACAAGTTACACATGTAATAGATTCATTGGTTAAAGAAATTTTTCGATGCAAATACCAAATTCAAATCAACATATTCAAATACACCGTTATTATGGATTTTAAAGCCTAATAATACACACTGCTAAGCAATGAAATACAAAGAAGCACCATTATTATCAAGAACAAAACAAGAGAAATGCAAATGGTTATCTCTCACTGTACAAATTGATATCCAGCAATGTAGTTCTAGCAAGAAAAAAAATGAAGATTCAACTCATAGCTTGAGGGTTAAATCAGGCGCTGAAGAATCAAAATCAGAATCTGTACTCATTTGCATAGCAGCATCACTTGTAGCAGTGAAATTTGGCCTATCAGCAAACTGTAAACCAAATTGATGAGTGTCATTAGAATTGGTGATTCCTTGTTCTTCACTCCTTATTACTACCTGCCTGAAACTCCCGTGCCAATGCGAGCCGACTTCCTCATCTTCTTCCTCAGAGTTGATCAACTGTACAGGCACCCCGTAGTAGCTCTGCTCGAATCTTGCTCCTCCGAGACTATTCCTATCGAATGGAGGTGGAGGCGGTCTTTGGAATGGGAAGATGTGACCATGGTGCATTGCAGAGTGAGCTTTGATGCCAAGGTTTCGGAATGTAGAACCGTGGAGAGGCAGTGATGCCAGTGAGCTCATGTTGTACCTGTCCACGGAGAATACCCCCATCCTCATTGCTCGTTTCGCTATTGTTCTTTCGCGTTTGTGAGCGTTCTGGTGGCCACCGAGTGCCTGCGAGCTGTAGAATTTTCGCCTGCAGTAGTTGCACGAGAACACTCTAGGTGGGACGGTTCCTCCTGGTAGAGTGGTGGGGGCAGATGCTTCGTTATCAGGTTCGTTCGAGTCGTCATCAGCCTCTTGGGATTGCAGCATTTGGAGTGACAAGTCCAGGGAGACGGGTTCTTCTCGAGCTGATGATGTGTTGTTGGAGGAGGCTACTTGGCTGCTGCTTTCGTACTCGTTCTCGGACTCTGACCTCGAATTCAGTTGGTACATGACTGTGCAGCTAGAACAAATGATCAACTGCAATTCAAAGAACATGCTTGTGTTAGTCTCTAGTGAATGGGATGTACATAAGTCTGATCTCTCAAGTCTTATCAGGTATTGTTCCAACCCAAATTAAAGATCGAAAATTTGAAATCCCCAAATTATAATTCAAGGGTTCACCTTATCTCGCAACGAAAATCGAAAAATTTGGCCGAGATTAGCAGTTTGTCATCAACATCTAACCATCTATAGCCCTCACACATGGCAAACTGGCACCCTGTATCTACTTGTACCTAGTTCTTCTGCACTTGAAGCCTTTGCAAGCTACAAGACTGCTTATGAACAGATATCGAAACACGCATTAGACTGCTAACGAGTATCGAAGATCAAACACACCTAGTTGATGTCAATGTCAATTGGAAATTTGAATGTGGTTGAGTCTTTAGCACATAAACCAGCTCAACAAACAGAAATAGGGACAAACTGCCAACTGGTCTTGATGCTGCACCAACTAATAATACAGTAGAGATTCAATTCCCTAGTAGCCCCCACTAAGCCACAATCACAGCTTCTTGCTAAGATGAGAATCAGTATAATTCAACTGTAACCACCAATCCACAGAAATATGAATCTCAAGCAATGAAGAGTTCACATGAATCCCCCCCACAAGACAGTACTATAGAACATTTTCTGAATCTCAAACACATACATTACTGGGTAGCTAAAAAGATCAGACCTTTATCAAGGAATTGAACTCATCAAATCAAACCCTCTACAGCATCTTAGCAGAAAGGAGTAATGAAACCCAGATCAGATGACTTTGCACTCCAAATTTCAAAGAGAGAATCACATGAGAAATGGAATCAGAAGCCAAGAGATCAAATCAACAAGGGTTTTGCTAGATGATGAACCACAAGAACACAGATTCATCACCAGCCCAAATCAAAAGCAAACAAGTAAAGAAAAGGGTTTGCTAAAGTAAATGCTTACCAGAGAGGAGAACCCAGAAAAGAAAGCCACTTTTGAGATGCTGCAGAAAAAAACAGCAGAAATTTGGGGCATGGATGGAAGTGACCTAGTTTTTACTACTTAAAGGAACACCAGAACATTAAAGAGGGAAGCCATTAATGGAGTGAGTGAGAGAGAGATGGGAGACAATAATGCAAAGAAAGCAAAAGCTGGATTGGAATGTATACATGAACAGAAGAAGAAGAAGATGAATTAAAGTCAGAGAACTAAACAGTGGTTTTCCTTAAGATTGATTGAGAGGGAAAAAGGTTTAATCTCTATGGCTTCTTTCTCATAGTCGATAGTGACTCCACAGTGTCCTACCATCTGCAGCTAAATGACAAAACTCCCCGCCAAAAAGATATGTTTTTTATTCATTATTATTCAAAGTTAAGTACTAATGCTAATGGTTTTCGAAACCGACCGGGATCGAGTCGGAAAGGTTAAGGGTTCAAAGGTGTAATGGGAAAATCAGGATTGAACTGGGATTGAATCGGGATTGAACAAGAATTTATTGTTGCCGGAGAGCTGGCTGGTTCACGGTCGGACCAGTCCAACCGGCCGGCCCGATCCGGCATTAACAACGTTGCTGATGCTTAATATTAGGTAATGAAATGAAGTGTTGGTTAACTTTAATTATTAAATTTGAATATTCGCAACAGGTTCTTTGATCATCCAAGTTCCACTATTGTTAATATCCTAAGTCGTGGGTTTACCAGTCTCCGACTTGGGAGACAACTTAGAGTGTGTCGAGTCACATAATGGGCCGCACAAATTACCTGACAAGGCACATAGCGAAGATGGAAATCGGAAAGGATGCCACAAACCAACAGATGTCAGCAATGATTATGCCAACGTCATCATGATGTAAAGACATAGCGTGGAGCAAATTCACATCTTGGGCAGCATCTTCCTCTACATCCACACTCCTCCATCCAAATGCAAGACTATGACGACATGCATCCCTGAAAGCTAGGCATCCTAAAACAAAAGGGATAGTGATGCCAGGATATGAAATACCTGTTGTTAGGATAATGAATATCGTGTGGCCGTGAATGACAAGACTCATAGCTCACTGACGACATAACGAAGAGCTCCATCAACGTTAATCTTCAATGTTCATCAATATGGTGTTCTATGTACATTATTGTCATGTTTTTATGTAAAGCCTCCGACCAAATAATGTGTTTGGTTAGTTAGTGGGTACTCCCACTTGAAAGGGCAAAAGGGAACATCACTTCCCTACAAATCTACCCATATCTCCAATGCCAATAAGACTTTATTTTGCATCAAATCAACCTTATAGACATAATTTCTTCATATTTTTTTTGTTCTTCTATATCTCCATGACCATGTTTATTTATTGGTACATGATGGGCCCAGACCTACTTTTCGAACCAAGAGAGTTGTGGCTAGCTCCTAAAAACCTGAATCCAACTCATCACATGTCAAAGGCCAACAACATCTAGCGTTTCGATAAAAAGGGATCAGAGCCACCACCAGAGGTCAAATGCAACTATAAGACTGGTTCGCCAATCAACTGACGGACAGGTGACGACTCAGTCCAACTACCAATAAGCTATAAATAACCTCTTACCTCATCATTGATGTGGGGCACGTACACACAACATACGTAATCATACTCTACACCCATCACCTTGGTCGTAGGCTTTGTGCTCATACACCTAAAGACCCGCCAAACGCCCACAGGCACACCCGCGATATTTTTTCTGTCTCTCATACTCACCATTCTCACAAGCTTACCGATCCCTACTATATCATCCTCTTACTATCGCCTGTCTAACGTTCTGCGAGGTACACACTCGATATCAGGAGTCAGATGTGCTCAACCATCAACCCTCTAGTCGAACCAACTCATTTGACCAACCCAGACTCTCTATTTCAAAACATTACAATGAATTTCTCATTTGTACACTCTCTATCTTTATATATCTTTTGATTTTCCTCTCAATACTTTAATTAAGTGAACATCTAATTGGGTCTTAAGAATGTACTAGGGGGAATAACAAGGCCCATACAAAGGCCCAATGAAGGCCCAACTAAGTGAATGTTCATTCCAAAGGCCCATACAATCACAAGGCAGATATATCAATTGCTGCCGGCCTTTGGGATATAAAACAAAATGTCTGGAACTTAACAAAGCAACAACACATAAACAAGGTTAGCAATAATTAAGAAAGGTGATTAAGGAGAGATTAAGAGGTAATTAGTCAACCCCAAGATGAGAGGCATGAAGATCTCAGCTTTGCCAGTTACAGTAATGGCACATTTGATAGCCATTGCTACGACTACCCTCCTCCTCATTTGGCTTCTCAAGCTCCGAGGTGGCCTCTCTTGGAGCATTCATCCCATCCCGACCAAAGCTTTCAACGTAAGTATCGAACGAAAAAAGTTTTCGATAGAGTTTGAAAATTTGCATAAGTTTGGTGGGGGAAACCGGGATTTGAAACCAAGACCTATCGGTCATCAGATGCACTGATACCATGAGTCATGAATCGTTGCATCCAATAACTCGAGTTGTTGGGAGGAGGTTCAACATAGATCTTATATCATTCTGTTAATAATTAATATAAAGATCAATCTGAACCCTCTCCCAACAATTTGAGTTGTTGGGATGGAACAGTTCATGACACATTCATTAACGTTCTCACTAGTGAAGTCATGATCATACATATAATGTCAATTTTGATACACTTACGTGTGGTACGTGATCATCGTGTACATATCTTGCAGGTTCATCCTCTGGTAATGGTGATTGGATTCATAATTCTATCAGGAGAAGGTATGTTCTCATCATAAACGATAAAGAACTCTTCATGATTGTGAAACAAACTAGAGTACACATTAATTAATTACTTGAGTTGTTGGAAAATAGTTCATATATAATAGATTTCGTAACGTTCCTATATATGATGGGGCGCAGGAATAATGGCGTATAAGACGGTCAGAGGTCAGAGAAGAACGGTTCGAAAAGTGACTCACTTGATCCTTCATAGTGTAGCCTTGGTGAGTGCAGTGTTTGGGTTGATTGTGGTGTTTAGGTACAAGCACCTAATTCACTCTCCACACATGATCACTCTTCATTCCTGGCTTGGCATCATCACTGTTTCCTCCTTTGCTTTACAGGTACATACCTAATTACTTACCTACTATATCTAGGGCTGGATCATGAGACTGGTACGAATACTCAAATTTAGTGGGTACCCAATTTCATTTTGTACTCGAAATTTGTTTGGAAAGTTTATATCCATTATCCCAAACGGGTTTTAGCAGATTTGGGATTGGATACCACGAGCCATATTAGTGTCACATTGAAAGAAAAAAAGACCAATTTGATTAGTACACACATGTTCAAATTGAGTAGCAACATTATTACACTATTGTTAGTTTGATTGGTAACAAGTTCAGTACACTTGTCGTTATATTAATTCATTAAAAGATAAACACCCATTAAACATCTACTACACAAGTCCATATATCAAACTAGGCTAGAATGTGGATTAAAATGGTTAACGAATAAGGATAGGATAATGTTGACTAGGAGAAGAGATTGAGTTATCAGGCATAACATGTTAACGAAATATACATGTTTGAATAATGGGTAGTACCCTAATAGCTCGATGACCAAATACGATTCCCACTACCCATACCCAGATGGGTAATTACTACCCGATATCCATAATTCATTCGAGAATTTGTCGGATAAGGATAGGATAATGTTGTTAGGAGAAGAGATTGAGTTATCAAGCATAACATGTGTTTGAATAATAGGAACCCAACTAATAGCTTGGTGACCAAATACGATTCCCACTACCCATACCCAAACGGGTAATCAGTACCCAATATCCATAATCCATTCGAGAATCTGTCGGGCCTATTTCAACCCCCTTATACTAGTGTTGAATTTTCGAGTATTCGAGTTGAAACTAATCGATTTTGGATGAACAGTTTGTGTTAGGGGTCGGGTTCTACATGTTCAAGGGAGCAAAGATGCCGGCGAAGGCGTCGTATCTACCGTGGCATGTCTTCGCCGGCGGCATCATATTCCTGACGGCGATCGGGACAGCATTGACCGGAATAGTCCAGCAATTTGGAATCCTAGGACTTGGTCGCAACCAAGAAGGCCTTGTCGTCAACTTCATTGGACTATTACTTGTTCTTTACGCCATCGCTGTTGGACTTACTGTTTTGTTACCTTATGAGAAGTGATCCCCAAGAAAACAAAACAAAAATGTTTTGAACAAGTCCCGCGGCCGAGGACTTGGTCTTTTTTCGTATTACATTGTATTCGATCGAACATTTTTCATCGTTAATTGATTTATATAACATTTCTTAACAGGTGTTTTCAAACAAAAAAACCATGAAAAGAGATTAGAGTGCGCAGATGCTAAGTAAAATGTTTTTATGGGTCAAAAACATTGGCGGTTACCTAAGTTTGGGGCTGTAACAGCGTGGTCACCTAACTTCGTTTTATAACAGATCACTCATCTATGTTTAGGTCAAGCCATTTTTATAGGTATTAGTTTGGTTTTTGAGTTGGATCAATTTATTTTGAGGGTTCAACCGAGTTGATCGAGGAGATTAGAAGATATTATGTTTGATGATGTTGCAAGTTTAGTTGTCAGTTTGGCCAAAATTGTCATCAAAAGTAAATGAAAAAATTGATCGGTTACCTTGTTTAAACTTAGATGAGTGGTTTGTTACAATATGAAGTTAGGTGACCAAACTGTTACAACCCAAACTTAGATAGATGACCTCTTTTTATTGAGGGCTAATAAAATTCAATGTCAAGACCTCTGATCATAAAAACTACGAAACAAACAAACAAATAAAAATTCATCTGTTCGCAATCAGTTTTCCAGGAGTCATGTCTGCAGTTGCAACGATGTAGCTAACACGAGCTTTGCCTTCCCCGGCTTGCTTATGCTTCACGAACTCTGAATACATCTTCCTCCTGAACTCCTTGCGTGCCTCTCGTTCGTTCAGTTTCGAATCTCGGAAACCCTCTGCAAACTTCTCTTCATCCTCAGGTGAGAAGAAGACTACATCCGACTTACCAAGGTCGTCGTACGACTTCTCTACTTTGGCTTTCCAGAAGAGCCCCATTTCTGTGTCCATCTTCTGGTATGGAGTCTTGAGTAGATACTCGTCGATTCCTCCTGCCTTGTCTACGCAACGAAGGGTGTGTGTGGTGACCTTTACTCGTATGTGGCGGTCGAGAATGTAGCTGAATAGCCTCTTATCTTGGACATTCGGCTTCCAGTTTCTCCTCGTCCTGTCACCAACTAGTTTAGAGGTCAATGATTCCCAGTGCAATGATGAATCATCTCCTATTACAAATTATCAAATCAATCTTCTGAACTATACAAAATGGATCCCGGAATCGAATGTAAAATTAAGTTTAGATGGATCAGAATAGTCAGGTGAGCAGGTCATATGAGAAACTTAGACATCTCTAAGAATTACCATGATCTTACTGGAGTCAGAACTTTCTGAGGATTAAATGCATGTATTATATATGAATTCATTCTCTTTCAGTGTGCTAAATCGTTACAGAGATAATACCTAAACACGAACATATACATAACTTCAAAGAGAAGATGATGCATCAAACGAACAGTCAAGAAGTAAGCACGATAAAACTATCAATCTCAAATCATAAAGCATCAATTCAGATACAAACAACTTCACCAAGATGGCAAGATCAGAATCCAGAAATCCAGCATCATGAGTTCTTGACACATATAAGATTAGAACTAGAAAAAGATTGAGAGAAAGAATACCAACTTGTTTCCACCATCTTCACTGATTTGGTTACCGAATTGTATATGTTTGCCTGCAAACAAACCACGCTGAGCTCTGCCCATAACCACCTTCTTATCAGGTATGGATTTCTTCAGGGATTCCTTGATTGCAGGCGAAACGCCCTTCTTCCCACCTACTTTTCTCAGGACTTTGTTCATCATCTCCCTCCCTCGAAACGCCATTTATCCTTTCCTTCTTGCACAGCTTCGAAAATCTAATCATGTAAAGTTAAGGAATTAGCTCCAAAACAGGCGAGAGCTGAAATCAGATCACAGAGAAACCCCGCCATTCATTAACCCTAATAATCTGGCAAGGAAGAAAATGGGAAACTGAAACAAAATGGAGAAAACGAAAGGGAACGGAGCAAAGAGGTGGAAGAGAAGAGAGCGTACCTCGTCGGAGAGAGTTGAAGCGGAGGTACAATATGAAGGACGTCGTCGATCACCGCTGCGGCTTCCAGCTTCCGATAGTGAACTTGATCGATGAAGCTGAACTGAAAGTCTGCAATTTGTTTTCGAAAATTGCAGTTATGATCCCTTAAATTTACTGTGGTATTCGACGTAGTACTTCAAATATGAGAACGGGGCAATTTTGCCCGTGTCTGTCAGCCAGTGTGACGTTCGTAAACAGTTTCTGTTAAGTTTAACTATCAATTTTAAAGCCCAGTAATATATTCTGGGCTTTGGCAGAGTATGCTGGGCCTGACTATTAGATATTGGGCCACAACCCGTGAGTAATGTCACTATTAAATATTAGGACATTGATGATTTGATATTTTGATTATTTTTCACGACGATCATTGTCATCTTAACATTGCTTAATTAGACCAAAAATTGGTCATACTTTACGACATGAGTTCGCATGTGTCATGGACTCATGGTCCTACGTCTAGGACATGAATTCACAAGCTCTATCCACTGTTCTGACAGACAATTGCTTACCTTTGCTTCTAACTGTCCCAATGTGAGACCTCATAGGTCAGAAAAAGGAAAAGCCTAAGTTCGTGACCTTCTCTCAATATCTCATAAACTCTCGACAAATAATTTTTTTGGAGTTGTCTATGGCGAGAGTTGGACCTAACTATAGGAATTTAACCACTAGGATGGAACGTGCTAGGTAAGAAAATCAGGCTATTTCATGAATATTTGTGAAATTAGCAGAAATTGTACGTATTCTTGATCTATAAGAAAAGATTTTTCATACAAGTTCTTGTGACATAGACTCTACCACTATATGAAGCATTGCAATGGACTCAAACGAGGAGAGACAATAATATCAGCGTTGAGGTGGAGTCTCGAGTAGTTGCCCATGCCACAACACGAGAAGAAGATGATTAAAAAAAGTCCTACCCTTGTTTGTGTGGTCACGTTTGCACAGAGAGAGAGAAACGAGACTGCTCATGTGTTAACTAGATACTCATATTTTTTTGCATCACTTATTTTGAGCAATGCCTCTCCTCAGTGGTTAGAAAATACTACACAACGTATAAAATAAAGAAATTGTATTAGGTTACCAAATCGTATATATAATTATATCTATATCCCATGCTTATTTCAATCACAAAAGCTTAATCCACATGATTAACATGTTAATTATTGATATTATAACTATAAGTTTAGTTGAATACAATAACACTTGAAACTCAATAATTCATATGAATGATGCACATGGCCCCATTAAAACAAAAACTCATTGATGTCTCCCTTTTGATCCTCAAAGCTTCATACTTTATTAAGTGGAAAATATAATAATAACAAATTATTATTTTTAAAAATAATTAGTAACATGGTACCATGTGAAGATTAGACCATTCCTAGGCTGAGCTGATAATGTTTTCTTCTTTATCTCAAAAGCATCACCCTCCTGTTAAGCATGTGTTCATCACAATCATGGTTCTCAAATTCGAGATATCGCGAACCAAACAACCCCTTAATAAAATGAAGTGAACCCATCAAGAAAGATCAAGCTTTACTAATCATGGTTTTCAAACAAGGCAGTTCGAGATACCGCGAACCAAACAACCCCTTAATAAAATGAAGTGAACCCATCAAGAAAGATTCAAGCTTTACTAATCATGTTTTCAAACAAGGCATTCGAGATACCGCGAACCAAACAACCCCTTAATAAAATGAAGTGAACCCATCAAGAAAGATTCAAGCTTTACTAATCATGGTTTTCAAACAAGGCAGTTCGAGATACGCGAACCAAACAACCCCTTAATAAAATGAAGTGAACCCATCAAGAAATATTCAAGCTTTACTAATCATGGTTTCAAACAAGGCAGTTCAAGATACCGCGAACCAAACAACCCCTTACTAAAATGAAGCAAGAAAGATTCAAGCTTTACTAATCATGGTTTTCAAACAAGGCAGTTCGAGATACCGCGAACCAAACAACCCCTTAATCAAATGAAGAGAACCCATCAAGAAAGATTCAAACTTTACTAATCATGGGTTTCAAACAAGGCAATTCGAGATTTCGCGAACCAAACAACCCCTTAATCAAATGAAGAGAACCCATCAAGAAAGATTCAAGCTTTACACTTTCATATTGATCTTCCCCTTTACATATTCATATACAAACAACATTCATCACAAAGGCTAATACTATATTCATATCCATTTCTCTCTAGCTAACAAAAGGGCCTAATCTAAAGTTTTGGTTAGGCAAAATAATGCATTGCCGTTACCTGTCAAAAGAATCATCATCTAACAGAAGAACAATTTGCTGGCGATTTACGAGTCCGAGCTGGGTTTGTTGTCTTCGAAGAACTTGGCAACTGCCTGATACAGATTCTGTTCCTCGAATGGCTTTGATACGTATCCATCCATCCCACATTTCAAGCACTCGTCCGATGTCGCATGTATCACGTCAGCTGTCATTGCTAATATCGGCAAATGCAGGCACTCCTCTGATTCATCGGTATTCGCTTGCTTCTCCATCTGCCTTATGCGTCGAGTTGCTTCGAACCTAGGAAACAGCAAAACAACATAGTACCATGCTACCATTGGTGCTGTTCTCTAACAAGCAGTTAACGAGGAAACAAAGCGAAGGTTTTGAGGCGGCATACATACCCGTCCATTTCTGGCATTTGAATGTCCATGAAGCAAGCATCAAAGGTGTGTGGAATCTGAAGCAAATCCAGGGCAGCTTTGCCACTATCGGCACATTCGACATTAGCACCGAACTTCTTCAATGCACCAGCAGCAACTCTCCGGTTTACTCTATTGTCATCTACCACCAGAATCTTCTTGCCACATAGTAGACTCTGAAGGTATGATGATGAACCGTCGTTAGCCACGCCTTTTCCTTGCGACTTCTTCCTTCCTGTTCCGAGAACTTGCTGAAGACATGCAGCCACCATGCTTGCTCTCAAGGGCTTCATGATCACCGTGTCTTCAAACCCTGCTTCCTTTGCCTTTTCGAGTTCTGTTTTGCTGATATTGGTGGCTAAAAGGATTTTCTTTGGCAACTTGTAGGCATGTCCGTTCTGTTTCGAGTCTATTGATGAGCCACTCTCCTCTTCCCCCGAAAGCCAGTTATCTTTCTCGACGAGAACTATGTCTGGCTGAATGTTGATTCTGCAATTTCAGTATACCAAACGTTCAACGTTATGGCGCAAAATGTTCAATCAATTAGTATACATAAACATGTCATCGTCAAGGAAACTTACCCCGGTGCAAGGGAACCATTTTCAACCGCCTTGTAGACAGTAGCAATTTCAGCCACAATACCGAGTCTTTTCAAGTGGTACCGAGTAACTGCAGCCCTCACTGGCTTAGCATCAACTATAACAGCTTTCAGCCCTTTGAAGTTTGAAGGCAGATCCTCGGAGTTCCGTTTTTCTATATCGTTGATGCGAGTTTTGGTGCACCTCCCCAACACAGCAGTGAACCAAAACGTACTTCCCACCTGAGGCTTGCTAATAAACTCGATCTTCCCACCCATGAGTTCAACCAGACACTTGCTGATGCTCAAACCAATACCAGTTCCTCCATAGTTTCTAGACATTGAACTATCGGCCTGCATGAAAGGCATGAAAACACGGTCTTGTGCTCCCAGAGGGATTCCTATTCCGGTATCCTCTACGCATGCTCTCACAGTGACATTCCCTGATGCTTCGTAATCTGCTACTCCATTTGATGAACCATTATTATGTCTGAAATTTTCTTCAGCAACAAAGTACTTAAAAGTATCCCAGCTGCTCCACTCATCAGCAGCCTCGGAACCACTCAAGGTGTCGAATTTATGAGAACCAGATATGAGAACATTTTCATCAGATCCTTCATTTTGTATTCTTTCAGTTTTTGAATCTGTCACGGCCTTGGCATGCTCCTCTAGATGAACTCTAAGAAATATATGTCCTCGTTCAGTGAACTGTAACGCATTAACTTTGTTAGATCAATATTGACAAGTACGTAAAATAAGCCAATACAGCAAGAATAAGCAACTTAGTTACCTTAACAGAGTTCCCCACAAGGTTTGTAATGATTTGTCTGAATCTTCCAGGATCCCCAACAACCAAATCCGGGACATTATCGGTAACAAACACAGCCAGCTGTCCAGTGATCACAAATGGACCGGCAGAAATGATCAGTTTTGAACATAAGAACACCTTACCTAATGAATTTGCTCAATGGAATCATAAGAACATTCACATTAGACCTACCTCTATGCCTTTGTTCCTAGACTTCTCACAGAATAAAGAAAGGACATCATCTGTTATAGCTCGAAGGTTGAATGGGACAGCTTCCAGATCTAGCTTCCCAGCTTCAATCTTTGCCCGGTCAAGCACCTCATTTATCAACGTTATCAATGCCTTTCCACAGGCCTGTGCAGTTTGAGCATAATCTCTCTGCGTTGAACTAAGATCGGTATGCAGCAGTAGTGCAAGCATCCCTGCAGTCATAAAAGGAGATAGCCAAGGAGGCAAGTTTAAGCATAAAGACCGAAGCTTTTCACATCTTTAGAGAGATTGGAATGTCTTGAATTACCAAGGACACCATTCATTGGAGTTCTGATTTCATGTGAGACTGTAGCGAGAAACTGCGAGCAAAATTTTCAAAAATATAAGGTTAATACATGCTTACAGCTCTGCAATAAGCAGTGACTAATGCTTTTGAGAAGATACAGGAGGAAACATACCTGTGATTTCGCAACATCTGCAGCTTCAGCTCGGCCCTTCAGCTCTTCCATTTCATTGAAATCATCCTCAACTTTCACAATGTGAGTTCCTGCACTGTATAAGATGTAGCCTACTAATAAACCTATCACGAAGAAAAATGATGTCGGGCTGATTGTTGACAGTGACACCGGTGCCTTCTCATGGTATCTGCACAAAGTGTTCACATTTTACGGTTATTTTAAAGCTCAAGTAAAGAGCTTACAATAAGAATTAATGATTTTAATGCACTGACCTGCATATCATCTTATGTCTTCTGAATGGATCCCGAAAGTCGAGTTTACTCTCAAGTACAAGAGACTTGTCACCTTCCTGATTTTCTTGACCATACATGATCAAGTGATCAGATGAGTTGGTCACATCATAAACATGCACCAAGATTTCTTGATTCCCAGCAAGTTGTCCAAGTAAGTTGTCGACTAGGGACTCGACATCAAAGGCACCACCAAGATATCTGCGTTCAACGATTGAAGTACAGTAACGTCAGGTAAGAAAATTCATCTAAGATCATCAAAAGACTAAGCAAGCGCAGGTAGTAGAATTCAGAACCAACGGTTAAAACTAAAAAGCCATTATAAGGTAGCATTTATGTCAAGCAAATCTAAAAATCAGAGTAGCAAACCAATATGTCAAGCCAAACTACATAGGTTCTAAATCCATCAGCATGGAAAGGGAAGATATAGCAGTTACCCTGCAGTTGCTTCAATGCGCTGCTCTATCGTTGGAGATGTAGGAAGCTTAGATTTGTAAACGGGGAATGTCAGCACTACACCAAGATGATGCGAGCCAAGCAACCGGAAAGGACCCGTAATAACTGCTTTCCCAGTAGACCTAGCACGCATTATGTTTTCCCTGTCCTCCTGGATAATATGAACACCACATACAAAGGTTAATTTCCAACCAAAACAAGTTAATGTTGAATTCAGAACAACACCAGAGAAGCCTAATTGAAAAGTGCAGGCTACCTCCCCAGACATCATGTCAATTGACTGAAGGTAAGAAACAGTTTCTTGAGTCAATATCACTGGTGCATATTCATCACGTAAATCTGAAGCCTCCCTCTCCATTGTCTTTATCGTCCATCCATGCTTCCTCTCAAATTCCTCCCTCTCAGAATTTGGCACTCTTTCTGCATAGGCCACCCCACTTAGCAATGGTCGTTCGAAAGCTGTTCTTGCTGTGTACTCAGCAAACGTTTCCTGCCAAAAAATAGAGTAAAAATTTCAGATCTTTGTCATGTTCTTCCACTGGTAATGGTTGACCAAGCAAGGTCATGACTCAATTCTGACTTTCAAACACCAAAATGGAAGATTTCAGAATCCCCAATTTCCAAGGGAACCAAAAAAAACCAGCTGAACAGCAGAAAACACCAAAATGAAAGCCAAAGAACAGTTCTTTCCCTTTTACTTTCCTTATGGTGGGTCACCTTTCTGTTTCAAAAAAATAAAAACCAGAAAGTTTGACACTGTACATCTGGGCCACATCAAAGAGCTCAAACATATTAAAATCCAATACAGCCAAGAGTAAACAAAGGAGAAAGCAAAAGAAAGAAAGACACCATTAATTAACAACAAACCTGGTCAATAGCAGAAGGGTTCTTGAAGTAATGAAAAGAAGAAACAAGGATGGCCAGTGCATGAACATGATTAACACTAACAATGAACTGATCCTGCAACATTCTTGCCCTCTGATCACACATACTCCCCAGCAACTCCTTCCTCCTCAGCTTGTTATCATCCTCCATGTAATTGAACAACCACACACTGCCGTAACAAATCATCAGGATCCATACAAGAAACCCTTTTGGAATCCAATGCCTGTACGCCTGAACTGAGAATGCTCTCTTACTAGTACTACCACTCATCCTCCTCTTCTCACTACTACCCTTACCAGCAAACTGCTTGTGAATGTTGCTGATTTGCTGCTGCAACTTGGAACCCATTTAAACACAACACACACACACAGTCTCTCTTACAGTCTTTCCCCTCCCCAAAATTTCACATCACATCAATGAAATCAGCCAAGGAGAAGTCAAAGCACACACATGCAGATTGCAGATGCCCTGGACAAAATGTGGGGACTCTTGAATATGCAGAAGTGGGGTTGCTTGCTTCATAAAAGGAAAGCATCAATTCCTCTTGCTGCAGCAGTTACTGACTCATTTCTCTCAAATGGAAAGTGGGATGGACAGAAAAAAAAACAGAAATGCAATAAATGGGACAGCTTACAACTCTTCACCACTGGTAAAAATCATGCAACATTGCCCTTTGAATTGAACAAGGAAATACCCAAATTCTAAAAAAGCCAGAGAGCCTTTCCGCAAAAACCCAGCAGTACAAAAGAACAACCAACCAGGCTATGTGGGTAATGGCGAAAGGGAGAAAAAAGGAGACAAGCATGAGCAGAGTCTCAAAAGAAGGGAGAAAACCCAAATTCCAAGAGGGTTTGTTCTTTCCTTGTAGCAGCAGCAGCAGCAGAGATAGATGGGAAGAGTTGAAGCAATGATAATTAATTAGTGGGAAGAGGGATTAATCATTAATGATAATGGTTAGTAAGTAAAGTAGCAATTAATTATAAACTGTAATCTCCATTTTCCCTCCCCAAAGCTAAAGCGTGAATGTGTTGGAAATCTTTAAACAATAAGACAAAAGGGAGAGAGGGGCACGTTCTGCTGCAATTCATCTTCTTTGTTCTTCATCATCCTCCTCTCTGCAGCTCATGGTACAGCGCAGCATTTACTTGAAATAAAAAAATAGGTCAAAGGTCTCATCTTTTTCTTCTTCCAGAGAGTCAGACAGAGATGGTTGCTTGAGGTGCTTTGAATAGTGGCTATAGCATAATTTGAATAAAATAGGGTTTCTTTTCGGTTCGGTCGTTCGGTTTCTTCCACATGTTACAAGGAAGAACACTGAATATTCCTTTGATCATTGAGGAGGTTATTATGTTTATTTGTTTTGTGGTTTGATTGATCTGTAGCTTTGTGTTTTATAATCAGCAAACTCAAAATGTCAAATACAGACGGCTCTTTTAGATATAAAAAAAACAACCACCAATGTTTCGGTTTTGTTCGTGACCGGTACAATCGATCGAAATTCTGGTCGTGCACTTCTGCTTCAAAGTTAGGTTAATAGGCGATGACGTTATGTTCATTGTTTCCCAACTTTTTATTCGCGCATTGGTAAAAAAGAATCAAAATCATAACAACGCACAGTAAAGTCGTCACTTGATTATCGATGAAGAGTTGATCCTAAGACAAAAACTGCATAAATCACATCATACTCACAATTTCAAGTCTGGATCGTACGCTATTGGGGTTGATCAATAAGACGATATTGTACCTGTGGTGATGGTATATAAGAAGTTGATAAACTACCTATTAATATACGAATTTTCACCTAACTCGTATCTTAAGTGTTTACCGTAAGTTAACTTTACTATTAATTAATTATATATTTTGTAATCAAATAATTATTGTGTGGTTAACCTAAAGACATTTGGGCCAACTAGTTATGTTGTGATATTGCGAGGTTTTGATCTCGAATCTTTTTGGTACTTTTCTGTAATAAAATTATATGGTTTAAAATTTTCAAAATCGTACTAGTACGATCGAACCGACAAGGTTACCGTATAAGTAGACCGATTTAGCCACACAACCGGTCCAATTAACTTTTGTTTCGAAACGGGTCACGGGTTGCCCGTATTATCTGGACTTGGGCTGAAAACAACCGTTGTTATGTTATTTGAGATGGGCTTCATGAGCCCAAATCTTGTTTAAAATGGGATTCACTTTTTACACGTGGATATTGTTCTTAGCTACGGCCACGTGGAATATTTATTAACTTTTATTCAATAGGTCGTGAGGTCCCTGTACTACTGAAAGATAACAAATAGATCCCACTACTATTAATTGCACCAAATAGACCCCTCTACTTAGAACATATAACAAACAAGCCCTTCCGTCACAAATGTGACAAACGACGTTACTGAACTGCTGACACAGTTGACACGTCACTGACCCGTATGTTGTTAGAGTTTACACGTCAACCGATTGGAATGTCAACAAACCTAAACGGCTCCATTTTGACTCAGGGTTATTAGCAACAGATAATCCCCAATTAATAGTAGGAGGCCTGTTTGTTATTTTTCAATAGTACAGGGGCCTCCCGACTTATTATCCCTACTTCAATTACTTTAAAGCATTGTATAATTAAACTGAATAACAAAGTAATTAAAATGTGGATATTATTAATAATATAGGTGATCACAAATTGACAGTGGAATAGTATGGAATAGAGTCCGTGAATTGAATTTCAATTCCGACCCACTAAGAATAGTAGTGCAATTATTTGAATTAATTCTCTGTGGGGCGGAAATTATGATTCAATTTCATCAACCAAACGGTATCCATGTCGGAATGTTTAGCAACAACCATCTTGACAGCATACTTTTCCACATCTCAGATTTGGTATCCTCCCAACAAAATTGCAGCACCGGCAACCTTCAATAAATACAAGAATTAGATGAGGTTAAATTGGTCAATATTCTTTGTAATTTTAAGGTAGAAAAGTCAAACGCCTTTACCCGCATGTAACAAATCTAGCCAGTTGACTTATTTAACCGTTAGAAATTTATCATTGTTGCTGACATGGCTGATGGAGCTGACGTGGAATGCCACATCAACGACCACATATTATAAACTAGTTTAAAAATGCTGTAACAGATCGGCCAAGATGTGTTCGTATTCACCTGCTTGTGGTTGAACCATATCACGGTGGTTGAACTGGAAACTGTGCGGACGAGTACCGGGTGAAGGCCGAACAGCATCAGCAGATATCGCAACATCTGCAACCACAATCACCAGCGCCAACACCAGCACCAGAGCTATGAACACCTTCTCTTTCCTCACCATCTCTCTGCAGGAATTGCTTGAGAATTGAGATTATTGGTAATGTTTTGTAGATGTTTGTGAGCATGTAATCTGTATTTATAGTATGCTGCATTTGCTTACAACTTGACAATAATGGCTGCAGTATGCTTGATGACTCCATGGATGGATAATGCTTATCAACAAAACTCATCAATGTGCTTTTGTGGTTGTTTGACTTCATGGGCAAAAGAGCAATATCAGCAGCCAATCTTGACTTTTCACATGTTTTTGTCCTCGAGTTTCGAGATATTATCGTGAGACATCGGGAGACTAAACATATCTACAGTTTCGAGATATTAATTTGATAGGCCCCCAGCTGGCGATCTGGGGCCCCGAAAGCCTATTAGAAATCCAGCTACAATGGTCAAGTATTTGGAGTCACTAACAAATATGGATGAAAGTCGATGATGTGACAATGTACTGTCATTAATTATGTATGAGTCATCACTTAACGGAATTTTTGGACGGAAATTCAGATTGAAAGGGCTGTTTGTTAGGTTGGCTATAGTAGAAGAGGGTAAATTGATCATTTCATAGTATAGGGAGCTGTTTGTTAACTTGGCAAAGTAGAGGGGGGCAAAATACAATTTTTCCTTTACTAATATACCCTTTAGTACATTTAGTACCATTTGATTAAAGATACAAATCCAACGGTCCAGATTCGATTTCTTAAATAAGAAATTTTTGTAATTTCTCACCTTAAAATCTCCCGTTTTGAATAGTGGTTCATGACCTAATCAGTTGGACCATTCGTACCAACACTGAATTTCGCAACATTGAATACTTCAAACGGCCAAATTCACACATGATATCTGAATCTGATCCATCTGTCTGTAGACCTATACATGCAATGGTGTTATAGGCTGGTATTTGATCGGATATTCGACCAGAAGAAGCATTGCAATCTATTCCTTAGTCATTCTTAGCAGCAACAACAATGTCCTCAGTCTAAGTTTCAACAGGGAAAAAAAGGTGGCTTCTTTCCACCTTTCAAGATTCTCCATGCAAACCATTAGATTAATCTGAGTTCTCAGAATTAGATTCCCATCATATCACACTTTTAAACCATCTTATAAAAAAACATTGAACTCAAACATCCAAGGATATACAAACCAGCATCATACTTCTATCTGGATTCAATCCATACCCGTTTAACAAAAATGTCGTCCAGAAGGAATCATCTTCACAAGAAGAAGAAGCAGCAGCATGGCCGTGAAGCATCCTCTGATGACTATGGCTACTGTCATTATCCTCCGAAGAGGCGCGAGATAGCAATAGCAGGAGCTTCACCGGTCGTCTGTGTGAAGTTTGGCAGTCTGAAGATCTGCAGTGACAACGTCGACACTGTAGCTGAGGAGTTCATCAAATGGGAGCACAGGAAGTTTGAAGCAAGCAAGACTATGTCCATTAACTATGGCTAAGAAAGGGAGTGTACAAAGCATATGTATTTGATGGGTCTGGTGTTACTTCATTTGTGTGATGTACTTGTATTAAAGTTTTATGTTTTTAATTTCCATTTGTTGTATCTGAAATCTATATATTGATGACTTATGAATAAACCTCGTATCTAATGATCAGTTTGGGATATATATGACCTTTAGATTAGAAAATGTCAGCTAATCTTTTAACCAAAAGAAAACTCCTAATACAGTTTTCAGAAATTCAAACTCGAGAGGTATATACTGTTTCGATGTTAAATAGTGGTTTGTCGTACCTGCAGAAGAGCATGATGCGCTAGAACTTGAACAGATTCTTGTGAACCTTCAATACCAATCGACATGTCAGCGAAATTCGTGTTGCCGTCCGATGAATGGTCACCATATCCTTGTTCCTCGCTGCATAATGTGGTTCCTCTGCATCTGGGGTGTCTTGCAACACAGCTTGTTGAACATTTACGGCCTGAAACACATAATTTCAAGATAAAACTGTATTAACACATCCTAGTTTAAGAAAGATTCCCATGAAGGAATTAAACTAAACCAATTTAGATTCAGAATAGCTTGGAAAAGATGTTAGGAAAACAGTGCTGTATTTTTACTCTGGACGAAACCTGATTCAGCAAATGGTTACCTTATCATATTCATGCTCCTCTGTGTCCTTAATACCATGCAGGTAGTCTGAAAACCACTCGGCATGTTAACGAAATTCAAGTATAACACAAGGTCAATGTCAATATGCAAGGATGCAATTGAAAGCCAATGTAATAACCTAAATAGACATTGTCCTTGAATATCAGCAGGCTCCTAGGCATCAGTGCAACGGAAAACGGGTGGTGATCGTCTATCCACTTGTCTGTCTTGACCTCTGAGGTTTCGCTTCTAAGATGTCTATTTTCAGCTTCAACCTCCAGTGAATCGCTGCCCGCTCTTAACTTTGCATGGGGAGTGAAGTCCATGACAGCGGGAGATCCGAGAGAAAGGATAGCTACCACTGGGAAATAGGCAGGTCCATCCTGATGTGGCTGGTAACAAGGGGAAAAAATGATTTTGCGACATAACATGTAGCTTACAGATCAACGATTGTGGTACGGGACCTTATGCAAGGGCTACTACAAGTTATGTTACTGGAACCTAATTTTGAAAACATGCATAGGCTGGACATAACAGCAGGAATACATCAGAGTCGCCAGAACGAACCATTATTCCTTGATTGGGGAGATATTCATTGATGAGAACATGATTGATTGCAGAAGGAAAAAGTCCCGATTCTTCATATATTTTCTGGGTGATTTTTGTTAACCAAGGAGGCACTGCAATAAAGGATTTTAGTACATTCTGAAATCAGTAAGCCAGTTGCAACATCAATCTTTCGCTCAATTTTACAAACTAGCTAGGGTTTTTCTACAAACACAGATAAATTAACGATTCCCAAGCAACTAAGAACCAGCAGACCGTTACATCGCAGACTATAGCATATCATAAAGCTCGCATCAAACACTCTTATGGTACAACAAAGAGAAATGTAAAGCTCAATGACTAAATACAAACACTCACATTCTTGTGGCAGAAGACCCTTCTCATGGACAACACCACCTGTCAAGAAACACATATCAGGGATAAGAAGCGAGAAACGAAGCTGATGCTAGCTGAGAAAGCTTGAAGAGGAATTAGGATAGCATTGCAAAATAGTTACCCCAATTCTGCAGTCTTCTATTTTTCAAGGGTTTCCACTTCGATGCAGAGGATTCATAAATCTGCAGAGAGCCAGCCAACACAAAAATGAGATAACAATAACAAAAGGCAAGAGCTCCAAAATTCAGAACAGACATGAAAGAACAAGTCAGGACCTTAGCCATTAGATGAGTCTCTTCAGCTTCTGTGACAAACTGAGGCACATACATTACAGTTGGGACATTGCCCACTTGGAAATCTTCAAACCCCATTTTCTCCTTCTCTCTTTATACCTAGCAACACTACTTACATTATCAGAAAGCACAATAATAGATAGAATGCACAAACAGCAAGAAGAACCCTAAGTTCAATCCAAACTCGAAAATGAAAAAAGCAAAGAGCTTTGGAGAAATCTTGCTTCAAACGGCCTATTTCTCTGCATAGATATATCTAACCTTGAGAAAAAACTGTGGGAAAAATGATGGATGTTGGTATTAAGCTCCGGCGAAGCTGTCAAGCTGCTGCGGCTGCCTGCTGATACTAAGCTTCGCCGCCGTTAGGCAGTCTAGAAAAAACCCCAGGTAATATCATAATCAGGCCCTGTATTATCTCTATATTACAGAATTAATCTCGCTACTGTTTGAAATATCAAAGTTATCCCATATTTCAGACTTCCGTCCACTCTGCTGGTGAAACTTAACACCGTTAGATGCCGTGGACGGAAGTTTGACTTGATACATTTTTAAAAATGGATAACGTCGAAACAGCGTGAATACACAGGTGGATTCCCTGTAATCCAACGATCGGCGATGGAAGTTGCCGCCAGAAGTTTCGCCGGCGTGCTGCCGGCGGCTGCTCTTCATCGCAGCTCAACCTGCCAATGCAAGAAAACCTCTATGGAAATCAGGTGGGCAAGAAGAAGAAAACAGGGAACGAATTCTCAAACTCGCTCAACTGTTCCTATCTACATCTCCACAAATCCATCTCACGTCGACCCTCAACAGCTCCGCCGCCTCTTCTCCCTCTGCAACCACTCCTGCCACCGCTTCCCTAAGGTAGTTGATGCCGTTGCCGTCGAAGCTGTCGATTTGGAGAAGCTCAGAATTGCTCTCTCCCATAGCTCTGTGCTCGTTTCTGTGTTCTGTAACCCTAGGAATGTTGGGATTCGGGAGGAAGAAGAAGATGGTTTGGGAGATTTATTACAGAGATTGATCCCTCCAGCTCTGATGATCTCTCCTTCCAATGGGAAGCTCGTAGGGTTTGGTCGAGCTGTTACGGATGTGGGATTGACTGCGTCTATCCACGATGTAGTGGTACTATTTTACAACTGATTGTTTTGTTTTCTTTGCTTGTGATGTTTTGGAATGGGATAGGGTTCATGTAATTGTGTTTCTCAGTGGCTACCACCACTCTCCAGGTTATCCCTGAATTGCAAGGAATGGGGATTGGGAAGATGATCATCCAGAAAATCCTAAGGTAGTAACTTTATATGCAGAGCAGAGTCCTTTTGCTGATCATGGAGCTGTTAATGTTCTGGTTTTGTTGCTTTCAGGATATTGACAAGCAGAGACATTTATGACATTGCAGCACTTTGCTCAGCCAACGAGAGGTAATTCAATCTATCGAACAATCTTCGATTACGTTCTGTTGTTAGACTGACTGATTGGATGGAGATTCGTGTGGTGGTATTACGGTGTTTGCGTTTCAGGCTGTTCTTCAGTGCTTGTGGTTTTGGGGATGACATGTTGGGATCCACTACGATGATGTACACAAGAACTGTTTCGACCTGTGATAATGGTGGTGATCAAGCTGCTAAACTTGTAGGTAGAAAGCCTCTGCTGATTCCACCTCTCAGAGAGTCTCTTCTTAAGGTAACTGTTGCGAAATCTGCGGAGGACTGAACTTGTATAGTTTAACTTACACATGGCTACAGTGAAGAAAGAACAGCAAGTCGCTTGTTCTGCATATCCTCCTTTGTGAAAAACAATGTATTGTTGAACACTGATTATCAATGTAATTACATGTACAAGAAGTTTTACAATTCGCTAGTCCTGGTTACCCACATTCCTATTTCTGGTTTACAGCGGCAGCAGGTCGTGTTACATGGCTAATTGAACATTATGCTTCAAGATTTGACCGCGTTTCTGTGAAGTGTATTATACCAGTCGTGCATAGACAGGACATAGTGTTAATCTCGGCTATGATGGTTGCATTTGCACTGATGGTTCCTTCATATCACTGAAGGCTCTCTGGAGGAACTTCTGAACAATAGACACAAACTCTTCAACTTTCTCTTCATGTGGGAGGTGGCCACAGTCCTTGATTACTTCAAGGCTAGATCCAGGTATGGCTTGTGAAAGCCTCTTGGCATTCCATGCTGGAACGATTCGATCTGTATCCCCCGTTACTATAAGAACTGCATTTGATCAAGTAGCAATAGCAAGAATCATTGTCAGGGTTTTGAAATTGGAATGAACAAGTTACTCAAAACTTTCTGTTACTGGACAGACGTACCAGGACAAGAGATTTCATGGAGCCTTTTCGATCCCGGAGGCCTCAGTTCAGACTCAACAACTGCAATAGTTGCTGCAGTGAATTCTGCAAGCGCCTTGTCCCAACCCTTGACTCTTAACGGCTTCATATGAAGTTTTCAAGGTAACAATTTCAGAAACAAACACCTTCAATGCTAAGATAGTAGCGACGATGAGGAGTAAAACATGCACCTTACCTTTGTATAGCCATCAACAATTTCTTCACTGACTTGACTCTGATCATACCATGCATTCTTTACAGCTACTACACCAAATCGATTGATCGCCATTCGTATCTGAACATCACATGGTACAGTGATTTGAGAGCCATTTATGCAGAACGCAGTAAAGGACAATCAGATAGGAAAGAGATAAACATACCAGCATTACGCCCAAGGCAGAGCACAGAATGGCTGAGAGTGCTCTCTTATACAAAGAGCTGAGCATATTCTTCATCCCATTCAACAGCTTAAGCGTAGTCCGAGCTACAGCTGCAGCAATTCGTGACAGAATCTTCAAAAGCACCACGAATGGCTTCCCAAGCATGCCTAGAAAGCCTCCACTCTCCTGTTCATCCCCTTCAGCAAGGTCATCTCTTCCTGCAACATTTTGACTCGGATTGGGAGCGAATATTGCAGGAGCAACAAGGATCAGAGCCGCTACCCGATCAGGAGCCTCGAAGTAGGTGTCGACTGCTACAAGGCAACCAGCAGAATGCCTGGTAAAATCACAGTGTTCATAACAAACTCCAAGAAATCTAAATGGAATAATACACCATTGGAGAATGATCAAAGGCTTTTAACATACCCTACTAGAACTGATTTCTCAGCCTTCAAGAAATCAACAAAGTACAAGGTGGCCAGCACAGCAAACGCCATGGAGTAAGGATTCAATGGCTTGGAGTTGGAATCCTCGGCCTTGAGAGAAGAAGGATCGATTCTGGAGGTCAATCCAAATGCCGGTCTGTCAAAGGCTACGACTTTAGGGGCAGATGTAGCCTCTGCCAACCTCTTCGTCGCTCTGCTCCATGAGAACACAGAAGCTCCAAATCCATGCAGTAAGATGATGGGAAACCCAAGCTTCTTCTTGCTCGAACCAGGTGAAATCCCATTTCCCTCTTCTTCTGATGATTGCGATTCATATATCTTGTGGTGTATCTTTACACCTCGAAACTCGCAGAAGCAACTGTCTGGGTCAGCTAAAAGTTCAGGATCCAACAATTCGTCTTGGTCAATCCCAGCTATTTGCTTCTTTTTCTTCTTACTTGTCTTCTGGGGTTTCACCTCTTCATCTGAGATCTGCCCCGGGAAGGTCCCGGCGGAGCCACTGAGTGAAGAAGCAGAGACTGAACGGCGATGAAGAAATTTGACTACAGAATTGGAGCTGGAATGGCCATTAAAAAGATGGGGTTTGGGCAAAATTGGAAGCTGAGCTCGATCACAGTGTGATTGAAGATTGGCCGACGAGACTACTATCCCTCTAGCAATCATCGTACTGAGCGGATAAGGTCAGTTTGCAAACTTGGAAAGAAACGACGATAAGAAATAAAAATTAATTAAAACGGATTTTCTGCTTTGTCTTGGGATTCGGGAAACAGACAGGTGTCTGCTTGTCTGCCGCGTCAATCAATATCATTTTTGTTCACAGCTGGAGAAAGTAGGCAAAATTTGCAAAGATGGAAGCTTTGGTGTGCAAGAAGCTCGGCGATCCGACGGCAGCTACGACGACGCCCGGCGATTCGCCGATCGTTCTGAGGAAGGATCACCCGATTCCATCGCTAGACTCTCCGACCGCCGTTAGGGTGAGGGTTAAAGCCACGAGCTTGAACTTCGCCAATTACCTCCAGATACTTGGGAAATACCAGGAGAAGTATCCGTTGCCGTTCATTCCGGGCTCCGATTACTCCGGCGTTGTCGAAGCCGTCGGATCCGAGGTCTCGCTTTACAAGGTCGGAGACTCTGTTTGCTCTGTCGCTTCCATCGGTTCCTTTGCCCAGTTCATCGTCGCTGATCAATCCGAACTGTAAGCCGATTATAATTTTTGTTTTGTTTTGATTTGTTTTCTAAGCAATTTGGGAACTTAATTGTGGAAACTTCCGATCAGATATCCAGTGCCGAAAGAATGCGATCTGGTGGCTGCTGCAGCAGTTCCGGTTGCTTTTGGGACTTCTCATGTTGCTCTTGTTCACAGAGCTCAGCTGGGTTCTGGCCAGGTTTATTATGGCTATTTCCTAAATCACTCATTTCTCAGGTTTATCAGTTTATGAATCGTCCTCTGAAATTGAGAATTCCGCTGTGTTATTTCTGTTCAGGTTCTTATGGTTCTTGGAGCAGCAGGAGGTGTAGGCCTTTCTGCTGTTCAAATTGGCAAAATTCGTGGAGCCATTGTTATAGCTGTTGCTAGGTAACTTAACTAACTTACTTTGCAGTCTTGGATTCGCTACATAGCAGTGGGGATTTTAAATTTCAGGCCATTTTTACCTTATTCTGTTGCGAAACTATCACAGGGGAGAGGACAAGATTCAGCTTCTGAAGTCGATGGGAGTCGATCATGTGGTGGACTCGACTAAAGAAAGCGTTACCGAGAGTGTCAAGAGCTTCCTCAAGTCAAGGAAGCTCAAAGGGGTTGATGTTCTGTATGATCCTGTTGGTGGGAAACTTGCCAAAGAAAGTTTGAAGCTTTTGAATTGGGGTGCACAGATTCTGGTTATTGGATTTGCCAGTGGCGAGATACCTGTAATTCCAGCCAACATCGCCCTTGTCAAGGTACTTGATTCTGAACTTTCCTGGTATTTACCTACAATCGATGAAAATCAAATAAAATGCCATGAAGAACCTGAAGCATGATTGCTCATTTTCTTGACATGATACACATTGCAACCAGCTTTTATTCAGGCAATGTTTTAGCCTTAACTTGTGTTAATACTCTGAGACTAATGAAATCATCAGTGTTATTGAGAGCAATACAGAAAGAAAGAAGCTACTAGAAATCATCGGTGTTATGTATGCAGCATGTTAACTGTACTTATTTGGCTTACTGATGAATGATGATGATTGTTGACTGTACAGAACTGGACTGTTCATGGACTCTACTGGGGAAGCTACAAAATACACAGACCACCTGTTCTTGAAGATTCTCTAAAGGAGCTTCTCGCTTGGATGGCAAGGGGACTCATCACTGTCCACATCTCTCATACTTATAGCCTCTCAGAGGTCTGCATTTCCTTAACCTCACTTAAGCCTGTTTATTAGACAGTAGTGCTGTTTGAATATTCATAAAATAGAATTCATTAGACATGTCGTAATACCTACTTTTAACGGACGAACTGAACCAGAAACTGGAGTTGATGGCTTCTTTCAGAATTCTGCTTCCAAGATCTGGTTTAGACTGATCCAATATATCAAGCATTTGCATTGCAGAAGACTGTTTCTTCTATTTCCTTATCACCTGACCTCAGTGAATGATTTCTTCTTAAACAGGCCAGCCTTGCTTTTGCTGCAATCAAAGATAGAAAAGCTATCGGGAAGGTCATAATTACCATGGACGACTCAAGCCATTCAAGATCAAAGCTTTGAAACCCTTCAAATAAGCTCATCTGAAGATCAATCAATCAAGAGCAACCAATTACAAACTTCAAGCCGGATAGAAGATCAGCAGAAACATAGATTACAAGTAAACCAGACGTCCAATAAAGGTAAACCAGTGAAACATAGCAGATCAAGAAAGCAAAATGAAACACACACACTGAGATTTAGAACATCTGGGTAGTTTTTATTTATGTCATCAGAACTGTTATCATACTGGGTTCATGCCAGTGTTTTAAGTTGATTTAAACTCAGATGAATGCTTGTAGAGCAGCCTTGAGAGAAGCAATCTGATCATCTCTTGCAGCCATTCCCTCCCTTAGCTTCTTCAGCTCTTCTGCATCTGCAGATTGCTTGGCCTTCAGCTCTTCATTCTCCTTCTTCTTCTGTTCGTTGTGCTTCTTAGCTTCAGCCAGCTCCTTATCCTTGCTCTCCTCCATCTCTGCTGCGTAAATCAACTCTGTTTTGAAAACCGAGATCAAGTTGCAGGCTTTTTTATAGTAATATTTAAGCTACAGATTCTTTAGATCAGTCATATTCTCTTCGACCTAGCTTGAATCCGATCCATCTGGTACTATTTAATTAAAGATCTAAACCGTGGGAAGCATGGCACATTACAAAATGAGTATAATATTTTATTGAAGATCTAATTAACAATGGGACACGTCACACATGGCACATTATAAAATGAATATTCTCTCATTAAATTAAATATATCTCTAATCTCTGAGCTGTCAAAGTTGGAGTTTTGCCCTAGCAATGGCTTTTCCCTTTGTTTTCTTCTATGTATAATCTGCACGTTACATTTCTTAAAGGGAAAATAGCACTTAGCTCCTCCCTACTTTTCCAACATAACGAAATAGCTCCTTACACTATAAATCGCTATTTTTACTCTGATCACTTTCACTTTGTTGTTTTTGTCCTTCTATTTCAACTTTTATCTTCATGACGGTAATTGGTGCACATTCAGCACATCACGTTAGCTTCAATAGCCATGTATTAGCTTACTAAACGTTTTTTTTTAATTGAGAATAAAAGTATATATAATTAGATACGATGAAATCGACGAATAAAATCCTTCATATTTCATTATACTCTTCGAGATACCTCCATAATTTACCTCACTGACCAACTCTTAGTCTCCTACCTCCAATAATAATTATCTATGTTGGTGTGCGGATGCGTCCAAATTTAATGTTAAAAAGATGATAGTACGCTCAGTGGCTGATCTAGAGGTGGGGTTACCCAAGCCGCGGCCCACTCCACTTCCGAGTTTATAGCCTCTACTAAACTATATGTATATTTTCATGTACATAAATGGATTGGTTTAGTAATTTTTCAGATTTAGTCTAATACATAATATAATTTGACGAAATGACCCCGTGTCATGATTCATCATGGATCTACCTGTAAGTACGTTTGAATGGAAGGACCTCAAAGACAAAGTGGTCGAAGCAGGAGGGGTTAAAAGTTGAAGTCTGGAAATTAAAATCTTGATATTATATAAGGAAAACAGCAACCCTAATCGGCATCTTTTGATCTAATTTAATTGTAAGTTTAACTAGGTATACATGGTATACTGCTTTTGAACAACCTTGTCAAGAGATTCTTTTGAGGAACACATACAAAAGAAGATCCAAAAGAACAATATAAAAGGACAAGAAATTTTAGTTCCAAGCTTGTCATTTGGGGCCCGAATCATGAGGATATTCGGGAGTTTATTAGACAGTGGCAGGCTAGGAACTTTCGATGCGGCTTCGAGAGATTTGGAGAGCGTTTGCTTCATGTTGTGGTTTGGTACATTTGGAAAGAGAGGAATGATCGTATTTTTAGGGATAAGGAGAGCTCTAGTGTTTCGGTTGTTTGGAGGGTGGCCAAAGTGATAGGTAGATGGTTGTTAGTAGCTGGGATTATCTCCGAGGACAAGTTGCGCATGTGGCTATCTTTTTGGAGAGGGGTTTTCGACCCGGGTTGAGTGTATATAGGCCTTTCCTAGACGGTTTGGAGTTGTTTCTTTGGCTTGTGGGTTTTAATTTCGAGATGTAGGGCTGTCTTTTCACCTGTTCTACTGGGTGGCTTTTGGGTTGATCTCCAGGCTGTTAGGAGTATTTTATACTCTAGATTTTGTTTTGTTTGCCGTTGGAGAGGTTTTTTTTAGACATGTTTTGGTTCGGGTGCCAAATTAAATTATGATCATCATAATAACATTAAATACATAGCCAATATGAAATTTCGAGGAGAGAATGCACCTGAAATTCGAGATAATCCACGACCTGTATGAAATTTCCCTCTTCGTTGACATGGTCGAGTACTCTCTTCGCTTTCTCTCACTCGTTGCCCTGCCAGAAAACTTCCCTTGGCCGAACCTTCCTCCCAAACTGCATCTCTCTCGATTTCTTTCGAGAAAACCTTCAGCTTGGGAGCTTGACTCCCGCCTCCCATTCCCCCCACCTATTCTCTGCTCGGCCGGCCGGCCCAATCTTGACCGCAGCGACGACAAGCATCGACAGAGAGGGGAGTTTCCACAAACGCCAGCGGATGAGGTTTAGATGTGAAGAAATGGGGGAGAGCGAGGAGAAGAAAGGATAATGACCTAAGAGTGTTGGAAGAAAATCGAATTTTACATGGTATCTATGTATACATACATACATGTTTTGGTTCGGGTCTTTTTACATGGTATGTATACATACATACATACATACATATATATATATATATGGTAAACGCTTCGGTGCACCACTAAAAGTGGTGCACGGGTACACCCACTGACAATTTGCTATCTAGAGTGATATTTCTATTGAACTAATCGTTTATATCAATAGATTTAATCTTAATAAGTCTAAATTGAGCTTAATTACAATTTTTAGTCATCATAGTATAAGATTATACCTATTGTTCTTCAGGTTTCTTTCTACAACTGCATTTTTCTCAATATGATAGATTATCATCTCTACCAAATTAGTTTTTTGTTCAAATCGTCTTATATATCCTTTAACAACATGTAGATTATTATACTTGAAAAAAAAAGATATTAAAAACATGTTTATCTATCAAAATGTTAGTGGGTGTACCGGTGCACCACTTTAGTGGTGCACGGAGTGTTCACCATATATATATAATCATCATTCATAAAAAAAAAAAAATTTCATCATAAAAGAAAAGGAAATACAAATTTTATTATTACTTATGCATAGAAGTTGAAAATACATAAAAAAAAAAACACACACACACACGTACAATTTCAAAGCAAGAATTAGAAATGTTGGTCACCAATCACCATGCCATGCACGTACGTACTGATCCATGACATGCATGGTTTAGAGGAATGCTTGGAGAGCATTCTTGAGATTAGCAATCTGCTTATCTTTAGCAGCCACGTCCTCCTAAGCTTCTTCAGCTCTTCGGCATCAGCAGCCTGCTTAGCCTTGAGATCTTCGTTCTCCTTATCTTTGGCTTCGTTATCTTTCTTAAGCTCAGCAATCTCCTTATCCTTCTCCTCCATCTGCTTCCTCTGCTTCTCAATCTCCTCGTCCTTCGCCTTCTGCTGCTCTGCGTTCTTCTTCTTCTCCTCTTCCAATTCCTCCCTCAGCTTCTCGATCTCCTTCTCCTTCTCCTCCATCTTCTTCTGATTCTCCTTCTCTTTCTCCCCAGCCCCCTTGTTATCCACCATCAGCTTCCCAGTGTTGAGCTGGAACCGGTCCCACACGGTCCCCACTGGCGTGGGGATTTCCACACCGTACTTGGACCAGTCGAAGAGGTCGTTGAGCCTGCGCACGAGGGACGAGTTGTCCCTAGCAATGTACATGTTCTTAGCGCCGATGTTGAAGTACATAACCATGAACCCTTCCCTGTTGACCAGGACCTGGTGGTTGATCATCTCTTTGACCAACTCTTCCCAGAGAAAACCACCCCGAACACCTCCAGCTCCCTGTGGGTGGATGCCGAGTTGGTTCCAACTCGGCCCACGTGGGGCCAGTTGCGAGGGATGTCGTGGGTGTTGAGTTCGCTACCGGGATCTCTCACGCTCATGGTGCCATCGCTCCATGGGAAGAGCCACAACTTGTTCGAGTCCAACACGATGCGAGATGCCATTATGTGTTTATGTTCAGAGTCGGAAAATTTTAAATGCTTGAGCTGTCCAAATTGGACTGTTATTTTTGTTTTCTTCAATAATCTTCACGTTACATTTCTTAAATATAAGATTTAATTAGGGTGCTGCTATATACAGTCCGTATTTTACTTCGCGCAGTCCGTATTTTTTCAAAAATGGACCATTATGCCTTTATTGTATTTTACTTCGTGCGGTCCAGGTTTTACTTCGCGCAGTCCGTTTTTACTTCCGTACAGTCCATGTTTTACTTCGTGCAGTCCGTTCTTGCTTCGCGCAGTCCAAGTTTTACTTTGTGCAGTCCGTTTTTACTTCGCGCAGTCCAAGTTTTACTTTGCGCAGTCCGTTCTTACTTCGCGCAGTCCATATTTTACTAATACAGTCCATTTTTACTTTGTGCAATCTAAGTTTACTAACGTAATCCATATTTGAATAAATTAATTGCTTTTATTATTTTGTAAGTAAAATAAAATACATATTCAATATTTCATATCTAAAATTAATATTCTAATAAAATAAAAATAATCACATTTTTACAAAATAAATTGAATAACTATAAACCATTAAATATATTCAAAAGTGTTGGTAACAATTTCATCTTCGCGGCGTATAAAATTCACCGCACAACGTACTATTTGGTATCCTTTCTCCCAAGCTATTAGATGATATCCATATCATAGCTGTTTTAACTCTACCTAAGTAATCAAACACATACTTGAACATAGACTGTCAAAACACGTCTAACGCTATCTCGATATTTTTGTTACCCCACGTAGGCAATATTGTACATTGTCCGTCTTTGGGTCTAACCCTAGTCTCCATGTTTCCATGCAATAGATCTCAATCTTATTATACTCGAAAAGGCAATTTGCTACTATGTTACTATGTAAACCTGTTGGGCTCAATTGCATAAATGGTCAGACATATTATTATTGGGCCAATAACACAAATAACAAATAACAAATTATGAATTATTTAATCAAGACCATTAATCTGATAATGAAAAAATTGTAAACTATACTCATTCAATAAATTCAACATAAAATCTTAATGTAAAACATGTCTAGGTGTTCAAAGTCAATTTATTAGGTGATTCAAGGAAATAATCAACTTGTTTTGTGATTTTGAAAAAATCAGATAAAACTCCGGTGAATAGCAGTTTTTCTCTGACATACTCCAAGTATTAAATGGAGTATGGACTAAGAGAATAAGATAAGAAGTATATGACTAACTTAAACAATAGTCGTTGAGTGGCTGCCTCGTGCCCATTGATGACGTTAGATTTACCACGTTTATCTCACCACATTTGAGCCAAATTTCCCTCTTTGTACACCTTTTTGTGATAGTTTTTAGGAACTTTCATGAAAATTGCGTGTCATTGTCCTCTGGCCCTCTTTTGGGCAATTTGATGTTGTTTCGAGTTGTTTTTGTTGAGATTTCAGGCTACCACATTGTGGAGGACCTTTCTACGAGCTCGACGCTTCAAACGGGGACCAATTCGGAGTTCAGATGAAGCGGGAATCATCAAAAGAAGTATGGAGCTGAAATTATTTTTCCCAGCTCCAAAAGTGCGTTGTTTGGACAAAAAAGTGCGCCGGAGCACTTTTTGGGTGCCTCCAGGCGCACTTTTTAATCGACGTTCTGGAAATTTTTTGCCGACTTTCAAAAGTGCGTCTTTTACAAGAAAAAGTGCGCCGGCGCACTTTTTAAGTGCCGCGGGCGCACTTTTTGGCAAAAATCTGGATTGGAGAGGAAAAAAAGGTTTTAAGCCTGAGAAACAGACAGAACGACAACTCTTGAGACTTCATTCTGATTTCGACGAACCAGACACTCTCGGAGGAGGATTTTGAAGCTTTGAAGTGACGATTAAGCGAGGAGAAGCGAGGATTAACTCAGGAGTTTCTAGGATTCATCAGGATTAGGTTTTCTCGGAGTAAGATGTCTTCTTCTCTGGTTTTCTTCTTCTTTGTTTCTGCGATTTCTTCTGTAGCGATGTCGAGCTAATGTAACATCCCGAATTTTTGAATCGGAAAAGAAAATGTTATTAACAAGGTTGAACCTTTTACACGTTGAGAATTAATCTTAAATTATCGATTAATAAAAGCGAGGCTTAAAGATAAATCGATTTGGTTAAAGCAATTTTTCTAAAAGGAATTAAATCCGGTTGAAAACCAGTTGATTAACCTGATTATTGAATAAACCAAGAACCAGCCGGTTTGAACCAGAACCAGCCGGTTCAACCAAGGGAAGGAGCCGGTCAGGGAACCAGCCCCGCGACCCAGAGGTCACGGGATCGAGTCCCCGAAGCAGCAAACCAATTCCTTTTTTTTTATTTTTTCCCCGCGCCTTGCCAAAACGACATCGTTTTGGACAAGTCTTCTCCGGCGAGCCCCTGTTTCCTCCGCCGTACCCTGTTCTCGCCGGCGACCTTCTGTTTTGTCACGGGCTTAATTTCTCAGCAGCCGGACAACCTTTTCCCTACCAAATTCACGGGAAAGGTTCGGATTAGTGATCCGAACATGAATCCACCCAGAACCGTCCAAGAAATCGACTGGACAGCCACCTACTCCGGCCACGTTTTTCTAAAGGTTGTAGGGATCGGTTTAACAATTTTGGCCAGTGTCGGGCCACTTCCTTGGCATCATTAGGCTCGGCTTGGCCTATAAAAGCCGTGCCAACTTTCAGAAATTGAATTTCCATCCCTCTAAGTACAAAAACACTGAAACTCCGACGAGTCTCCGATGAGCTCACCGTTGGAATGATTCAGGTTGAGTCGAATCGAATGGTTGATACCATTCGACTCGTCTCAATCTCACGATCATCTCCCTTCTCCAATTGCATGATTGGATCCCTGGTTAGGGAGAATCGAAGGAAAAACATTCGAATGGAATTAGGGTTCATACGATTGGTAAAGATGCTGTTTTGGTCCCTGAATCGACTGGTTATCCTTTGTTATTTTGCCCTGAAACTTTTCCCGGTGACAATTTGGTCACTTAACTTCCAGTCTTTGATAGTTTTGGCCCAACTAATTTTTCCAGTTGGTACAATTTGGCCCGGAGGTTACGAAAGCCCCTTTCTGTCCGAATCAAGTCCCGGAACCAATTGTCAAGTCACCCGATCGATAAGTATAGGTGGGTTGGTTAAAGGGGTAATATTTTGTCATTGCTATTTTATTTTACGCTATGGTTTATGCCAAGTTAATTTCTATGAATGAATTAGGCATGTTATTATTATCAAGTATGAATAAATTATTCATGTCATTATTATTAGGTTGTATCCTTGAGTGTAGGCTGATGTTACATTTAGTGATAAATATAGCAGATTTTGGGGTATAGTGGTTACCACTAATAGTCATGTGGGGTTAGTGGTTAGGTATTGTTGCTGGTTAGGTCTATTCTGGAGTTTTAAAGTTATGATGCCTAAGGCAAGAGGGATTTAAGTAGTCCAAGTGACTCCCCTACTTACCTGGAAATTAAGACGTAAAGTCTTGGTTTTGACAACAAGGTGTCGTTGCTACGGAAAGTCCAATCTTTCCGGGACCATATGTTTGATTTGATATACGTGTCTTGTTGTGCTATGATTGATGCTAAGTTAATTTCTATAAATCATGTAAGCATGAAATAATTAAGTTGTATGAATGTTTGAGTGTCACACACCTCACATAGACAAGTCATAGGTGGATTAATAAATGGTACTCACTAGCTAGACCTCCGCCCCACCTCAGTTTCAGTTATGGTCGCGAGCGACCCTCAGTATGATATTGGGCCAGAAACCCAATGGGCCAGATTTGCCCCTCAGTTCAGTGGACCAGAGAGTCCTTATCAGTTACCACTGCGGTCAGATACGTGCTCTGGGCAGTGTGTCAGTTTTCAGGGGGCGGTAAGGCTAGTTAGTTGGGTTGGGGCCCCTAAGTAAAAGTTGATCAGATATAAGTTAAAGTCAAGTGATCATATGAAGCGTGATATGCTTCTCAGTTCCAGATTATGACCAATGATATGATAATGATGTGTATTCATGTTGAGTTATGATTAGGGATATTTGTTTAAGTCATGTTATGTGCTTGTTGTGTTATATGATTAATTTCATTCTTGATGAGCACCAGTATTTGATATTATCAAGTTTCTATTAATACTCCACATGTGCTAGCTAAGTTGTGATCTCTGCTTAGCCATGTTTAAAGAATTCTCGTAGGTTAGGTATCACGATGAGTACAAGTCTTGTGAGATGATTAGTTTAATTAGGAATATGAACGTCATGGGCACTATCATAAGTTATTTCATGAGCTATATGTTACAAGTAGGGTTGTGTATTATGTGGGATAGCTTTGTGATGCATGTTTAGAGGTATTATTGTTCTTAGTAACATGTTTGATTGATCCTAAGATTCTTGGGATCCCTTTCAAGTTCTAATATTGTTTTGAGCACGAAGGACTGACCCCGAACCACCCACCAGTTTTACAGGAAATCCCTGAATATGCAATGGATCACCGGAGTTTCTTAAGGTGTGCCGGAGCAGGGGATCACGAGACGGTGTGTTGGTGACTGTAAAGTGGCCCTCATGTTATTTGTCACGATTCCGCTGTGCAAGTTTTGACAGTTTAATACCCTGATTTTGCGATTGGATTGTTTAAAGTTATATTTTCAACCTTCGAGTCAGCGTCTGTACCGGTACATTTGTCGTTTTTACGTTTTATAAGATTGGGGTGTTACAGCTAAACTCTTTAGTTTGTTCAGATTAGATGAAACTCTAGTGAGATTTTGTATGGATGATGTCAGGTTTCTAACTCGTTAATGTTAATTGAGGTTTATTCAGACTTAATTGAGATTTTTCTAAAACCCTAATTTGAAGCTCTTGAATTCGCAGAATTTGTTTCATCTTTGTCTTGCCGTTCTGACCATGGACGTGAGTCATTCTAGGGTTTAGAAGGTCGTTAAGATTAGCCGGTGTGTCTTGACCATAGGGCCGGTGAAATTAATCTCTTTGCATATCTGTGTGGCATTTCTTCGTTCTTCGTGCATTCTTGGCGATTTGTGAGTTATCTTGACCATAGGAACTCATAGGTTTGATAGGATAGTTTCTCTGCGTCCTGACCATGGAGTAGAGATTGCCAAAGGAAATGTCGAGTCTTTGAGTCTGTTGAAACCTTAGTTGCATTGCATCATCCGTCTTAATCGAGCTAGAGCGGATTCGAGTCTGGACAAGCGCCTTAGTCAATTCTTGAAGCTCCAACTTGTTTGCCTGCTTTGATTGGTTTAATTTGCATTTTTAGATATTTAGTTCATTCGCCACCAATTCCATAACCAACGTTTAAACCCGATTAGCTTTAACCCACGTCGTTGAGTAATAGAGAAAGAAAGACCCCTTGGGAAATTACGATCTCTTAGGAGCAATCCTTCGAGTAAATATAGTGTGCATTAATTTGCGCATCACCCATTCTCCGTAGGGAGTTAGTCTTTGAGCATCATGGCCATATGCATCACAAGGCTTAGAATACTTAGGATGTTGAGAAGCCTTAGGAGGTTTTGTGCCTAGTTATTCGGCGAAGGTGCTTGTCTATTAGCTTATTGTCGAGGGAGCCGGCCTTAGGAGGTTGTGTGCATGCCTAGTGATTCAGCCAAGGTGTTCGTCTCGATGGATTTGCGCCGTAGGAGGTTATGCGCCTAGTGATTCATCAAAGATGCTCAACATTGGCTTAGTGCCGAGGGAGGTTGTTGTATGCCTTGTGATTCGCCAAGAGTGCTTCTCCAATTGGTCTTCAAGTGAGCTTCAGGTGATACTCATGATCTTTTATAGTGTCTTGAGATAACTGTTAGGGTTATATATTAATTTCGGGATTATCTATAAACTTAGCTAGAGAAAAATATTTTTAGAGTGTATTAGATAGCTTACTTTGTATTTATTTGATATTTGGATTAGTATTTTGAATTTACTTTAAAGAGTAAAGGAAAATTAACATATCCAGTCACGCTTTTAGCGTGTTTGCATATTAATTTGATTACAATGACATGCAACTCAATTTTCGCTTTTCTGTATGAAAATGAAGAATTTTTTTTTTGTTTGAAAGTAACGCACCTATCTTTCATTTATAATCAATCAATTTTAAACACCAAGTGTCATAACACGACCAATATGTAAATAATGGATCAGAAACAAAAAAAAAATTTATACAAACCTAATGACAATCTCGTGACCGATGCTAACAAGATAATTAGCAGCAATATTACCCTCTCAATAAATATGAATAAACTCAATCTCCTACATTCTCTGTATCAACTCATGTATATGGTCGTATCAGCTGTACATCACCCTCTCAATAAATATGAATAAACTCAATCTTCTACACTCTCTGTATCAACTTATGTATCTGATCGTATCAATCTAACTGCACATCGAGAATCAAGTTGCTTCCAAGTCCTAACATCTTCGATATCATTTCTCCCAATTTGATATAGAAAAATTATTTAATTGTATTCAATGGTTGATACATGTATATGGAAAAAAAATTCACAAATTTTATTTATATAGTAAGTTTTTTTTTTTCACTTATATATATATATATATATTATGGAAATTAAAGGTGAAAATTAGACATATTTACAGAAATAGTTAGTCATTAAATAATTAATAGATTTTGTGATTCCCCAAATCATAACAGTTTGACCACAGAAACAATTCCCAACTCTCTCCTTCTTCTTCTTCTCCGATTCTTATAAATTCAGAGCCGGACATTCTTCAAAACCAGAGCACAATCCATCAATCAATGGGGGTTACAAGGTCCCAACCACAACAGCCCGAACTCGTCCTATCAACTCTCCTTCCCCAACGCTTCGTTGCCAACATACTCCTCCGCCTCCCGCCAAAATCCCTCTTCCGGTTCATGTCCGTCTCCCGGTCATGGCTGGCCGTGATTTCCAGCCGGAGCTTTCAGAACAGGTACTACGCAATCAGGGCGGCCTCGATTCCGCGCTTTCTGTTCCAGTCTCGCGACTGCGATTACCATCCGCCGTCTGGCTCCGCCTTCCACGACTTCGTCACGCTCGACCGCCGGGGAAACCCTCTCGACGTGCTCACCGTTACCGTTGCATTTGGTCCGATCAAGCGCGTCCTTACCAGCTGCCGCGGATTGTTCTGCTTCCCCCCGAGAATTTCGTCTATCTGTGTAACCCGGCCACACATTCCATCATCCAGCTGCCGCCGGTGGACTACAGTCGGGTTGATTCGGGTGGAGTGTATGGGCTCGGGTACGTAAAGTCTACAGGGGAGTACAAAGTGGTGAGACTTGGTTACAAGAGGGCTAACGAGTATTCGTATTACTCGAGGGAATGCGAGTTAGAACCCTCTGTTTTCACCTATCCTACCAACGCAAATTGTTGGAGAGCTCTGAGCTACGAATGCCGACCTTACTACGTGGCGGAGATGAGCTTACCGGTTTTCGTTCACAGCAACGAGACGATCTACTGGAAGATTGACCATAGGTACCACGACCCTGATGATCACGGTTTCCTAGTCGCATTCGACCTCAACGAGGAGAGGTTCAATGTCGTGGGGAAGCCTGCAGGTTGGCAGCCGAGAGAAGGGTGCTGGACGAAGCTGATCGAGTCGGAGGTCATCGGGAAGTTGTGCATGGTGGAGACATTGGCGCATCATGATTCACTGGTGATATGGATTCTAGCTGACCAGATGAGCAGCCAATGGGTTAAACGGGGCGTCTTCCAAATGCCGTCTTTTGGTCATGGAATCACCGTCGTCGACGTCAAAGCTCTCTGGGGTGACGGGATCGTATTGAGCTCGCTTGAGAATGTGATCATCTTCTTCAATCCTCGAAACGGGACGTTTAAGAAGGTGACCATCCCGGAGGGTTTGCAGAACTGGGACTTCTGTCCTTATGCTGAAAGTCTCGTGACCTTGCAACTCCCGGCCTAAGCTAGTCATAGGTAGATAGGAACTTGCAAATTAGTCTCTGCAGAAAAGAGTCTGCAATTTTGTACACAGAAATGAGATTAGAGAAAGTAGTTCATATACAGAAGTGGAATTACCACCAGAATGTGTGTTCTAAATCATGTACTTGAGGGTAAACTTCCACCTGAGCTACAGTTTTAATAGAAAGGAAAATGTTGAAAGAATGCTATCTGGAGCCAATTCTGAGTTTATTTACAGTACTGCACATTCGGGTTTCGTATTCACAGGATTGCGCGAACTGACTGGCTCTCTATCTATCGGTTTTCAGGAATCGGACGTATTCCTGCTGCACCATCTCTCCTCCATGAACTGGATCAAATCTACACCTGTAGAAACTGGGATATGCTAGCTGTTAGTTCAGTAAGCATCAGCATGTTCTTAGTTGATCAAGTCATTACTAAAAGTATAATAATTTCCATGAAACTCGATAAAACAGTACTAGTAGGCAATTCAGCATATTTAAGGTCGATGGTTCTTAGTTTCTTGAGGAACACATAGCAGCCATGTATCAAAATACAGTATCTTTCAATCTGCATTAGTCCAGATTTCTATCAGAGATGCAGGGAGAATGCGAAGGAAAGTGGGTGCTGCAACTCGTAAAAATGGTAATCAAATTAGTACCTTGCATCGACACCAACGACAATGACAGTATTCTGAGATCCAAATGCAGCAATGAAGTGGGTCTCTTCTGGTAAACGGAACTGAGCAAATGACCACTCAGAGCTGAAATATTTTGGCAGCACCCCTGGTGGAAACATTAGGAACCGTAAGTACGTAAGAACATATATATTAGGAGGAGAAAATCTCCATTCAATAGGAAAACAATGAGAGAAGCGTTTGCCACCAGAATCAAGGTCTAGGACCCTACATTGACCTCGTAGTCCATTTACGACATAACGTATAGATAGATGCATACAAACATAACTATCTGTTCGCAGTCAGCATCTAAATGACTCTTCTTTTACTAGTTTGTAGAACTACCCATCTCCCAAGTAACCCAAATGATAAGCATGAATTTAATATTATACTAGACAAATTACTTGTCAGGTACTGTGCTCCAGTTCAAATATCATTAATAAGTAAAAAAATACAAAATTTACCTCTCATAAACGACAACGATGAACTCTGGTTGGCACTGGTACTGGGAGAAATAAGAGCAGTAACAGAGGTGGATGAATTTTGATGTAGCAATGCTGGGCCTTGAAGACCATTCGGATGAGAAGATGAGTCTTCTCCAGCTACTCTAACCCTGAGACTGAAGATATGAACAGTGCCTTTATCACTTGAAACAGCCAGCCACTGCACATCCGGAGAAAGTGCAATGCCGTAAATTTCAGCTCCGTTAACTCCTCTTCGCACCTGCAGAAGAGCAAGATCATTAATGCTACATTAGGAAGAAACTTTGGCAAATGTCATTACCATTAATCACTGAAATAAATACATAAAACTGGATGCTAGGTTGATGGCAGTGAAAGTAAGAAGAAAATCAATAGTTAGCTTGAGATTATCATTCAAGCTTCAATGAAGTCACTTAAGTTATTCCACAGTTCATAGCTTAGCAAGTTACTGACACTTTCACTGATAGTCCGAGTTCAACATCCAATAAGCGATGAGCTAGCTAAAATTAATTTGTGTTGCTGTGAGTGGATCCGATTGTTAAGATGTGCGTAATTGCTAGAGGGTAAGTCCAGAAAGCTACCTCTTGCAAGCGAGTTCCATCCATGGTGTTGAAAATTCTGATCAATGTGCCTTTGGTGCTAGCAGTAGCAAGGAGCAGGCCGTCCATGGTAAGCGTAAGGCAAGCAATATGATTATCATGAGCATTAACCAATTTCACCAGATTCAATCCAAAATGCTCAATTCGAACCTGACCACGGTAAAGCCCCGGGAGAGCCAGCACAGAAGTGTTTGGATGATGCGACAGACAGCAGAGCCCTCTAGGGTTAGCCAGAGTCTCAATCTGATGAAGAAGCTTCAGATCCGCGAAATCATAGACATAAACCTTGTGCTCGAGAACCACAACAATCCGATCCCTGCTCAACCTCACGGCACGGACCTGAGACCTAAACGAGAACTCGCCAATGCAGTGGCTCTGGTGATCGTCCCAAATCAAAACCTTGTTCGGCGGATACTGCGAGTTCGAATCGCTGCCGACGAGGGCCAGTATGTTGCTTCGGAACAACATTTCAACGATCTTGAACCCGCCGCTCCGAATGTCCCGGCGGAACGTCTCCTTAAAAGGCTCACAGCTGTAAATCCGGAATCCGGAGCCGGTGGCGGCGGCGAAGCAGCCGTAGTCCTGGTTCCAAGAGACGGAGAGCAGCTCCGTTTTCCCGTCATCGTAATCTCCGTCGGTGGAGTGCGTCGGATGAGGCAGCGGGAGATCGGAGGGAGAGACGAGAGCTGCTGCGGCGGCGGGGGATAAGATAGAGGGAGAAGATGAAAGAGTAGAAGTCATGATTTGGTTTGAAGGATTAGGAGAAAGCGTACGGTTCAAGCAATCAAAAGGGATCCGCCATAGCCAGAGTCCATGGAAGCAGACGAAGATAGAGAGGTTCAGCAAATGGGGAATTGGCCGGCAGCTCGTCTAGATACGGTATCCTCGTTTAATAAAATTGTTACTAAATTATTATCGCCAGTTAAAACTGAATATAATGAAAGTTGAGTGAGCTGATTTAAATTTTGTCATGGTAATATTACAATAAAACCATTGAAGGGATTTTATTATATTGGACCGTGTTTCATATATGGAGCTGGGCTAAGGTAGCAGAACTGGAAATGGGCCTATTCTAGGATCAAGCTATTCAGTGGGCTTGGATTAGATTTGGCCCAACATATTTCGTCCAGGCCCGCAAAGGCTATGGAGAGTTACTTTCTCTGAAAACGACGTCGTTTTCGGAGTTGTAATTTTTTCAGACCTTTTTTTTCGGCACGAGCTCCGACCCTGTTTTGTGGGTTTTCAAAATAAAGCCCGACCCGACTTCAATTTGGCCGAAAATATTTGGGCTCAGCCCGCAGTGCCTCCGCCTATCAGGCCTAGCCCTTATATGAGCTTTGACCCGACCCGGCAAAAAACCTCCGACCCGGAAAGTTTTACGCGTGGCGTACACGCGCCTTTCGCGTTCCTTGGGCTTCGTCGACCACGCGCACCACCACCACGCGCGCGTGTTGGACACTCTCCCACTCGCCTCACGCGCACCCCATTTCAGAGCGTGGTTTACACGCGCCGTTCTGTATTTCTCTGTTTTTTCCTGGGCTTTTCTCCGATTTTTGTCTCCTCGCCGGCCGGCGAATCCGATCATCCTTGCCTCCTCTGATTCTTCCCAGCTGGTGGAACGCCAACAGTGGTTAAAGTATTCTACCAGATCGAGGATTGAGAGTGGGAAATCATCAAATCACCATTGAAGGAAGGGGAAAAGAGATAGCCGACGAGAAAGAGAAGATCAGTCTTACGATTAAGCGACTGTCGTGGATGGGGAAAGAGATCGCCGACGAGAAAGAGAGGATCTGATTTTGATCAGGATATTCATTCGAGAAGAACGAAGAAGACTCAAGTTCTCTGAGTTCAGCGGCTCAATACCCACACCATGCTTTCAAAGAATGCTCAGACTCATTCAGCTGCTTCAGGGCTATAGGCTTCAAGATCTGTGAACATTGTAATGTAAAACTACATTTTCAAGCAAATAGGCAGATGAAGATTAAGGCTTTGTCAAGAAACATTGCTCAAGATATGGTAAGATTGCAGCAATAATGCTTATAAACTCGTCTGGGAAGATCTGCAAATCAAAAACTGCCTAACCAAAATAAGTTAACAGATTATATAAATAGCTTGATCCATACTGCAACTGGCAAACATAAACCAGGAAGGATCACCCTGGTTTGCAGAATCCGTTACAGATTCTACAGACGATTCACGATTCACGATCACTATATGTATGTGAGACCTTTGAATCACCTGAATCATTAGCTGCAACAGGAAGCTGAGAATCTCTGTCGTCTTTCGTTGCATGAAGCTGTGGGTCATTCTCCTCAGTACTGTCATTTTGGCTGTTACTCTCATCAGCAACATGCAAGTCCTCAACCTTTTCTCTATTACTTGCATCACAAACTGATCGTGATTCTCAGTTACCATCGTGAAAGTCGAGCTACGAACAATGTCTTTGGATGACTTGTCCATAAAAAGACCATCAAGAAGGTGAATTTCACCAGCTCGTTTCTTTACGTCATCAGATCCCAACGGTAAGTTAGTTCCCAATTGTAAATATTCAGAGGAGAAAATTCATTCACTTTCAGCAACATACAGTTTCCTCTTGCAAGTGGCATCGGCGAATTTCTCGAAAAGGTACATACATGGTAGCAAATGTTCATAACAGATTGAACTTCTTAATTCATGGTATGCAAATGTCAAGTACAAGAAAGAGGATGGATGCAGTGTGATGCACCTTTCTCCACCACGGCTCCGAATCGAATGAGACAGAACAAACAACTCAAAACATTCTTGTTTGCACCATGATCCACTACTACTCAAAATATACTCTTCTTAACATACTACTACTCAAAATGAAATATCATATTAATTGATGGTTGAGATATGATCGACTTATCGGTTGTTGAGAAATCATCAACGGTGACGCTTGTTATCTTTGCATCTTTGAATTGGTGTCGCCAACACTTTTTGTTGCTACAACAATCTTGAAGGTTCTTCCTCTCGACTTGCTTGGAGATATACTGTTTCAATACAAACTAGTTAGTCAATATAGTTAACTGATACAAACAAAACATACTTGAAGATAGGATGAGGTAATGGACGAACGAGAATAGACTTATATTATGATGTGAACGAGGACGTCGAGCTAAATATAACATCTTCGGATGGAATGTCGATAAAAGGCCGTCAAGGAAAATAGCTTTGTTAGGAGTTCTCTTCAAGCGAGTTGGCCCTATAGGCAAATTAATTCCCAGTTGTAAATGTTGGACGACAAGAGGAGAAGACTCAGATTCAAGTTGAGTCCAATCGATCATCGAGACCTTCAAAAGAAGTGCGAAATATTAGTGTTCAGAATAGATAAATGAATGTACAACCATACATACATGGTACATAGAGATGTGAGTACAATACAATACTCATGAACAAATAAGTGGTGCATATAGCATTGTGACATACCTCTGTTGACTGATATGAACACAACTTGAAAACCAGTTGTCGAAATCGAGTAGCTAATGCTTCGAGACACTTCCTCAACTCAATAAACCAACTGGTTGTTAAACTGTATTCACAAACATTACAATGAACTACAGACCGGCAGTTAGAAGCCACATTGACGACATTAATGTTGACAGGAAGCCCTAGGGTTCTGATGAACAGAAATACCAAATTAGGAGCATCAATTTCAATCTCTATCTTCATCTCCGAATACCACTGTGTGATAGTTAATTTCCGGAGCATGTGAGCAGAAATCCTTATCCCACCAGTACCGTCACGGATGTAACCCACATCGAGGTAGAGAGATTCAAGAGATGACAACTTTGAAATCAATTCATCAAGCTGACTACGTTCACCACAGGATAATCTAAGCACTACAGATTTCAAAAATGGAGCTGACACAGGAGAATCTACGGTCACCAACTTACAATTGTTGTCTTGGACGAGAAGAGTCTCGAGGAGAGGGACGGAAGTGAGCTGGACATGCTGCAGTCCATCTGATGGTTGTCCACGAACGAAAAGAGATTTCAAGCTGGGGAAATTAGAAGCAGAGATGTCCAAGCTACGAATCCCTTTAATCGATATCAAAATCAATTTCTCAAGACGAGGAGCTTTAGCCAAGCAGCTCGGAAAACTCTGATCGCTTACACGGACCTCATGCAGATCGAGTTCCTGAAGATTATCCAGACATGTCTTCAAATTGTGTAAACCGCTTAGGTCACAACCACGCAGGTGGAGAAATTTGGTGCGGCTGCAATTAAAATACATTCTTCCATCAACCAAACGCAAATACACAACCACGACCTTAAGCGGGGATCTGTTGCTGCCACCGCCTCCACAGTCGTCGGTAGGCAACACCGATACGGATGACAACAACTGATGGAGATCTTCGCGGGAATGGGGCGTGTTCCACAGTCTGATGGTAAAGGAGTCCAAGAGTAATGGTATTCCTCTAAACCTCTTGGAAATGGCATCAGCCAATTTCTTCAAGTCTATCTCTTGGTAATGATGGAAATCGACTTCAACGACGGGGTAAGAGCGCCAGAGCTGGCCCCATCTGTTGGAACAAGAGAGAAATACGAGAAGAACGATGAAAAAGAGATGAACTCAGAGTTTAACGTGGTTCACTAACGTAATGTAAGCTAGTCCACGGAGAAGGAGATTGAGATCTTATTATGAGAGAGATAAGCCTTAAACTATTACACGGCTTGATTACCAATATATATACTAGTCAGCTAGGGTTTTATTTGGCCGAACCCTAAACGGTATATTACATACCGTGAGCCCATTGGGCTATTAACATCCCCTCAAATTGATAATGATTACGCATCATCAATTTGCCCGATAGAAACCAATGACGACTAGTAGGAACAGCCTTGGTAAGGATGTCTGCAATCTGCTCTTCCGATGACAAGTAGAAAAGGCGAATTTCACCAGAGTTGACCATGTCTCGGATATAGTGAATGTGCGTCTCGATGTGTTTCGTTCTGTCATGTAGAACTGGATTGGTGGCAATCTGAATTGCGCTCGTATTATCTCCGAACAAATGAATCGGGGTAGACACTTCCACGCCAAGGTCATCACGGAGAAGTCGTTGAAGCCAAACAACTTCCGAACATACTTCAGACATGGAACGATACTCTGCTTCTGTGGATGACTTGGACACCTTATCCTGCTTCTTACACCGCCAAGAAATAAAGGCATCACCGAACTTGACACACCACCCAGAGGTGGACCGACGAGTATCAATACAACCGGCGTAATCGGCATCGGCATATGCTGATAATTGGTGTGATCCTGACCGTGGGAAATACATACCTGTTGACCTCGTACCGTTAAGATACCTCAGTATACGGAAAACGACATCTTGATGAGGAATCCGAGGATGTGCCATATATTGACTTACGACTTGAACTGCGTAAGCGATGTCTGGTCGAGTAGCAGCCAAATAAATCAAACTTCCAACAAGCTTTCGGTAAAGTGTTGGATCTACCACTAAATCACCCCCATCCCGCTGCAATTTGAGGTTTGGCTCCATAGGGGTTGAACTTGGTTTACACGTGGAGAGGCCAGCTTCCTCAAGCAAGTCCGCAATGTATTTTTTCTGATGAATGAAAATTCCAGAGGAAGAACGCGAGACGTGAATACCAAGGAAAAAGGAGAGCTCACCTAAATCCTTAAGTTTGAAATGATCACTCATGATTCGTCGAATCTCCGTGATACCCTGGGTATCACTACCAGTAAGGATCATATCATCAACATAAATAAGAAGGACTGTGATTCCGTTATCCGTTCGTTTGGTGAATAGCGAGGGGTCATTCCGACTTTGCTGAAAACCTGAGGAAAGGATGAAGGTCTGGAAGGTGTCAAACCATGCTCGAGGTGCTTGTTTCAACCCGTATAGAGATCGCCGGAGAAGACAAACCATATTAGGCGATGAGAGATGATACCCAGGTGGACATTCCATATAGACAGTTTCCTTCAGAGTGCCATGTAAGAAGGCATTCTTCACATCCAATTGATATAACGGCCACATACCTTGGGCTGCTTGAGCAAGAAGAACCCTAACCGTTTGCATTTTGGCCACAGGAGCAAACGTCTCCTCATAGTCGATCCCGTATTCCTGTCGGAACCCTTGAGCCACCAAACGAGCTTTGTACCGATCTAGGGTCCCATCCGGATGAAATTTAGCCGTATATACCCATCGAGAGCCAATGACCGGTGCATGAGTGGGCCGAGGAACCAAATCCCACGTCTGATTTTCATGAAGTGCCTCGAGCTCCATCTGCATGGTGTTCAATTGTGGTAGGAATCGGAATACCTGAGGTGGCATATGTCACATAATCTGTATAACGAGGTGGCAAAATTCCTTGGGTGAGGCGACTAGAGCGTCGGGGTTGTGATGTGGCAGGAGAATTAAGATCGTGTGACGGAGGAGAGTCTTGAGTAGTATGAGAAGAATCGGACGTAGAAATTGCATGGGAAGGGGAATTTGGTGTTTGGTGATCAGTGGGTATGATTGAATGGGAATGGGTTGTTGCATGGGAAGGAGAGGTTGGTGTTCGGTGAGTGGGTGTTGTTGTATGGGAATGCGAGATGGACGGTGATGATTGGGAAGTGGGAGCAACATCAGGTGTGGTTTGGTGAGTGGGAGATGAGAGGTGTGGAGAGTTGGAGTTGGGTAAGGTATCATCAAAGCTAGGTAGATGGAGAGAAGGAGCTGGTCGTATATGTGGGTTTGTTGGATTATGATAGTGAAAAAGGTGTTCCTGGAAGACAACGTGATATGCAGTATAGATACGTCGTTGGCGAGGACGTAACACAGATATCCCTTGTGATGATCAGTATAACCCAAGAATACACATCGAACTGTCTTGGCGGCCAACTTCGTACGATCCTTCTTTGGAAGAAGAACAAAACAGGTGCAACCAAACACCCGAAGACGAGAATAATCCGGAGAGCGAGAATAGACAATCTCGAAGGGTGAGAGATGATCAAGAACGGGAGTCGGCTGCCGATTAATCAAGAATACCACAGTGCGTATAGCCTCCACCCAAAATTGAGGAGGAACCCGAGATTGAATCAGAATAGCACGTGTGAGGTCAAGAATATGACGATGCTTACGTTCCACCAAGCCATTTTGTTCCGAGACACCTGGACATGATTGCTGAAACAAAATTCCCTCACGACGATAAAAATCATGAAGAGCAGTAGAGGTAAACTCACCGCCCGGATCGGAGCGAACCATCTTGATAGTTTTCTGGAACTGAGTTTTAACCATAGCGACAAAGTCTTGGAGAACCGTAGTAAGATCAGACTTGAGCCGCAAAAAATAGACCCATACAAACCGCGACTTGTGATCGATGAAAAGAGCAAAATAGCGGAAACCAATACGCGAGGTCGTAGAACATGGTCCCCACAAGTCAGTATGAATCAAATCAAACATATCTGAAACCGTCGAAGTACTAGAGTGAAACGGGATAGCAACGGTCTTGGCCTCAATACAATCCACACAATCTGGAATAACAAAATTCTTTGTATTAAAAGGAATTGCTAACTTCTGTTTCTTAAACATATCCATGAGTCTTGCCGAATGTGGATGGCCTAACCGAGAATGCCATAACTGCCACAACTTATTTGAACTACTAGTAACAGAAAAAGATAATTTATTTGAACAAGCCACATCTCCAAGCGCCGAAATTGGTGACTCCAGCCGATCTAAGATAAAGTTTCGTCCCCGCTTACTTCCCGTTCCTATCCTCCTCTTGGTCTGACGGTCCTGCACAACACAACCATGTTCACCAAAAGACACAAGACAACCACTTTCTGTTAGTTGGCCAACGGATACCAAGTTTGGAACTAGAGCTGGAACGTGAAGTGTATTAGGCAACACAAGATATGGAGTAGTGACAGTGCCGATTCCCTCAATCGGCAAACATTGTCCATTAGCAACTTCAACATGTTGACCCATTACAGAATTATAATCACGAAAAAGTTCTCGGCGTCCGTCATATGATAAAAGAGGCTGAATCTACAACCATTGATTAGATGTACTGAGATACCGATGGATGCGAAAGCAGAATTCAAAGCTTGTGGGAGGACCCTTTGAAGAGCAGATTGAACCAAGCTATCCAGCGAAGCATTGGTGGCGAGAATTGACGGGGAAATAGAACCCATATCAGAAACTGAGCTAGAGCCAATCGATTCCTGGACCGAATAGCTCGCGCCTCCTTGATTTCCCGTGCCATGATTTCCTCGTCCTGTACGAGCATTATTACGAGCACGTTTCTGACAATCAGTTATAATATGACCCGATTTTTTACAATAAGTGCAGATGTTGCGCTTACGACAATGAGAATAATAGTGCCCGGGCTCTTGACAGTGGCGACACTGAATTTCAGTATTATTATTCTGAACAGGTGTGGTAGGCTGAGATTGTGAAAGAAATTGAGGACGTGATTTGTGAGCAGCAAAAACGGTACCTGGAGCTGCAGTGCTAAGGTTGTCAAGATGGGCTTGAGTCCGAAGCCTCGTTTCAGCACGCACGAGGTCCCCAATAATCTCCGTCATATCAGATTTGTTAGAAGATAGCAACTGTGATCGGATTTGTTCGAATTCCGGACGCAGCCGCATCAAGAACTGAAACGAGCGAGCTCGACGACGCTCAGACTGAATTTCCAGATTAGCAGCCGAAGAAAGCATAGATGAAGAGAGCAAATCGATTTCTGTCCATAGATTATTGACTGCCAAGTAGTAGCTATTGACATCCAATTCACCTTGAGATAAGTTTGCGAGGGCAAATTCGAGGTCAAACAAGCGGGAAGCACTAACATGGGAGTACGTGGCCTTAAGATGGGACCACACGGCCGCCGCAGACGGAAAAGCTCGAAGAGAGAGAGCAATTGATGGTTCCACCGAACCCAAAATATAGGATAGAGCACGGGCGTTGTTCATCTGCCACGTAGCGATAGCAATCTCGAGAGAAGCTGATTCAGAAGCTGAAGCATTGACAGACTCACCAACTTTAGGAGAGGAATCTGAAGTAACAGTAGGTGATGAAGAGGAGATTGCCGCCGGTAAAGGTTTGGAGCCGTCGAGATAGGGCAGGAGCCCCTTGCCTTGAATGAATGTGCGAAGAGAGAACTCCCAAAGCGCATAGTTTTGACCATTGAACCGAACATTGACGGAGTCAGAGTATGATTGATTAAATCCCTGCTCTGATACCATGTTGGAACAAGAGAGAAATACGAGAAGAACGATGAAAAAGAGATGAACACAGAGTTTAACGTGGTTCACTAACGTAATGTTAGCTAGTCCACGGAGAAGGAGATTGAGATCTTATTATGAGAGAGATAAGCCTTAAGCTATTACACGGCTTGATTACCAATATATATACTAGTCAGCTAGGGTTTTATTTGGCCGAACCCTAAACGGTATATTACATACCGTGAGCCCATTGGGCTATTAACACCATCTTCTGGACAAGATGCTCGTTCTCGCCACTGACTTATAGGAGTCTAGGTTTTGAAGGATGAGATGGATGATTTCGTCTGGTAGTTGTGAGATCCGATCCACGGTTGGTGATGATGGCTTCTTCTTCATCTGCTTCGTCTTCTTCTTCTTCGTCGTCATGATCCCTCTGAGATTTCGCTTTCTTCTGTGTTTCAGCTCACTCGGAATATCAATCAAACCATTGATCTTCCTTTTAAATATGAACTCTGTGAGACCTTGAGTCTTCTGATATTTCTTGGAGCTCTTCGTTTGCCGAGCCCAAGGGTACCGATTCCCAACAAAATTCACTGTTTCATTTAATTCTAAGGCTTCCCCAAGAAGAAAAACTTGGTAAATGAAAGCCAACGGAAAGTTCAAATTTTGAAACCAGTGGAAGATTAAGCGGTAAAATACATCCTGAAATTTTGGGACAGGTTACAAAATGGTACAGAAATTTCAAAATGTTATATAGTGATCCTGAAACTTTGAATTGTGTTACGATTTAGTCTTGTAGTCGTTGACGTTAGCATATTCCACGTCATGAACAATTAATAAAAAATTATACTTTCATGACGTGTCACTGTCATTTTGCCACATCATCAAAAAAATTATATTTTGATGACGCAGAAAAATGGCAGGAATATGCTAATGTAGGCGACTGCACGACTAAATCGTAACACGATTTAAAGTTTCAGGATGTATTAAGTATTTGACCCGAAGATTGGGGATGAATTATCATTTGGGAGTCTCCTCGGGAAGCCAACTCAAAATTTGTCATACGCTTAATCCAAATTTATCGGTTCTGAATCTGTTACATCATCAAAAAAATTATATAAAATATCATATTTTGAAGAAATTCAGTAGTGACGTGACAAAATGACCGATATATACTGTCGACAGCGACAACGGTATTGAATCGTAATACAATTTAAAATTTCGGGACCAATCTACAAAATTCTTAAGTTTCAAGACCACTTTGTACTCCGACCCAAAGTTTCAAAATTTATTAATTATTTGAGCCTACCAAAATACAGTAAATGTAGGGATGCTTGTGCTCTAGCACACGGTTGAAGGAGTCGCTACTCTAGTCGCGCAGATGGCATCTGATCAAGCTTTCCTTTCCCTCCATGACGGGACAGTTGTTGCGGACATCTGCTGGTTCCTTTAGTCTGCTCCTACCATGTGCTTACTGACGATCCATCGTTTGGTAAACAAAGTTGTCCATTATATGACACGTCAAGCTCTCTGATGGCTTCCAAGTTAGCGAGTGGTTAACCTCTCGGCTTGAGTGGATAATTAGAATATATGTATGATTATCTATCGATCTCCTACGAGAGTTAGGTATCAGCAAAAAAAAATAGATTAATAGATATAATGCTTATTCATGGATTATAACTACCATATGTAATCAATGATTAAAAAAATACATTCAAAAGTATCATCACCTATGCCAAAATATAACATTTAAGCACTGGATAAAATAAATATCATATACATCGATGTGGGGTGGCAATTTTATCCAAGTCCGTGGATATTTATCCGATTCATCCGACCGGATACCATTTAGATGGATATCCAATTTAAATGGACGAATCAATATCAAATCCATTTAACTTGGATAGAAAATGGATTTTATCCAAATGGATTGGACTTTATCCACCCATAGCCCAATATTCATAATTCATAGCTTAATCGACTAGAAGGACATTGTTAGTTTGCGTGTTTAACTCATCGAACGACCATCAGGAATCATTCGGCCGGCTGACAACCATGGGATAATAATAATTAATATTAATATTATGGCATAATCCGTGGATAAATGATTGAATACTATTGTTTCAACGTTCAATTCAGGTCAGTTATTTATCAATGTTTTATATATATGTTCATAGTGGGTTTGAGAGCATAAGACATGTTTATGGTATCGTGTTTCTAAGCTGAGGATTTTCTACGTCTAAAATTGCTGCAACTTTCTTTCTTTCTTTTTGTCATTTGGTAATTTGTCATTTGACATGAATTGAAATTTTGTTTATGTAATTTGAGTTTTGTTTTTTTTTTCAGATTTGGATTTTGTTTCTTTGATTTGAGTTTTGTTTTTGGAAATTTAGATTTGAGTTACCCAAATCCGATCCAAATACGACTTGAATAAATTTAAAAATCACGATCCGATCCATATAGTGTTGATCCATATCCGATCCATTTACATATGGATCGAGTTGGATATGGATAAAAAAATCGCGGATGGGTAATCGCCACCCCTACATCGATGGTTGGGAAGTTATCGACGTATGATCAACTGTTGAACGATCATCTGCGATGACACTTCTCACCTTTGCATCTTTGAACTGGTGTCGCCAACATTTACCGTTGCTACAACAATTTCGAAGATTTTTTTTCTTAACCTGCTCGCGAATATACTGTTTCAATACAAGTTAGTTTGTCAATATATAGTTAGTTGATCAAGTAAAACATGCATGGGAAGATAGGAAGAGAGCGATGGACTTACAGAGAATAGACTTCTGTTATGACGTGAATACGGAACTCGAGCAATGGATAACATCTTCGGATGACATGTCCACAAAAGACCATCAAGAAGGTGAATTTCATCGCCACGTTTCTCTACGTCACCGGGTCCCAAAGGTAAATTCGTTGCCAGTTGTAAATGTTCGACCACTAGAGGAGAAGACAGACACACATTGAACTTGACTCAAATCCATGGCGGACGCCTTTTCAAATCGATCGAAATCCAACTTGAAAACGAGCTCGTGCAATCGAGTAGCTAACGCTTCGAGACAGCGCCTCAACTCGATCAACCATCCTGTTCCATAACTCCTGTACCTGAGCCAACAATCAACTAAACATTGGCAGGTAGAAGCCACATTGACAGCATTCAAATTGATCGGGAGCTCACTGGTTTTGACGGTTAGAGTTACCAGATTCGGAGCATCAATCTCCAACTCGATGTTCGGCCCGTACTGTTTGATTGTCAATTTCCGAAGCTCGCGAGCTGAAATCCTTGCCCCGTCTTTGCACCGGATGAACTTAACATCCAAGTTGAGAGACTCGAGAGATGGCAACTTGGAAATCAAGTCTTCAACTTCTCTGCTACTAGTTTCGCCCTGCGGTCTAAGCTTCGCGAATTCCAGATTCGGAGCTGACGAAGACGAAACTGCCGTCGGTAACTTGCAGTGGCCTCTGAAATTTAAACTGTGTAACAGAGGAGCTGAGGTGAGCTGGAGTTGCATCAGTTCATCTTCTTCTCTGTCATTGTGTACCAGTACAAAAAGCGTTTTCAAGCTGGGGAAATTAGAAGCAGAGATGTCCAAGCTACGAATCCCTTTAACAGATACCAATTTCAATTTCTCGAGACGAGGAGCATTAGCCAAGAAGATCTGAAAGCTCTGTTCGCAAAGACAGACCTGCTGGAGATGGAGATCCTGGAGATTGTCGAGACAAGTCTTGCGCAATCCGATTAGGTCAAAACCTTGTAGGTGGAGGAATTTGGTGCGGCCGCAATTCAAAAACATTCCTCCTTCAGGAAAACCATTACAATTAGAGTCCTTATGTCTAAGCACGACTTTAAGAGGAGATCTGCTGCCGCCGCCGTCGTCGCCGGTGAGCGACGCCGACGAAAGCAACTCGCGGAAACCCGGGTAGTTATTTTTCCAACTTGCGATTACGATAGAAAAGGAGTCCAAAAGTAATGGAGATTCTCTCTGGTGAAGCAGCAGCCTCTTGGAAGTGGCAACGGCGAATCTGTACAAGAATATTTTCTGGAGATGATGAAACTCAACCTCAGGATAAGATCGCCAGAGGTGGAGCCATCTTCTGGACAAGATGCTCGTTCTCGCAGCTAATTCATGGGGGTGTAAGCTTCCAAGGATGAGGTGTATGATTTCGTCCGGTAGTTCTGAGATTCGATCGACGGCGGCGGCGGCGTTGACTGTGGGTGATGAATTCTTCATTTTCTTCGTCGTCGTCCTCATGACTGCAATTTTCTGTCTTAGAGATTTTCTTCTGCGTCGTCATATTCATTCCAAAGAATGCATGAACCCTAATATTTATTTCCCTCGTTAAGCCGCGAAACCGAGCAGGCCTAATGTTTGGGCCGAACAGGGACGGCGCATTATGGGCTTGGATCGGTCGGGCCCAAGAAAATACAATCGGCCCGATGATTGGGTCAATACTCAATAGTGGGATAAAATGCGGCACATGCTCTCATAGTCTTGCTATTCTGCACGATATGCTCTCATCTCATAGAGTAGATTCTGCGTCGGGTGTCTTCAAAGTAGTGTTTAGCTGCACGAGTAGGGTTTTTTTTTTCAGTTTCTCGGTATTCAACTGGTTAACTTTCCAACTTAGCAGCCATTTACCTTAAAAGAATCAATTAATAATAAGTAAGATAGAGAAAATTAAAAATAAAAGAGAAAATAGTACTTAGCGGTCTTTGCCGCCTCTACTTGAGTTTGAGCTCGAAATTTTAAGCTCGTGTCGAATTTGAGCTAACCCGGACAACTATCTTGTACAAGTCCATCTAATGGTGTCTAGAGGGTTAGTTTGGACGAGGATTTGGAGTCTACGAGTATGCATATATTTTGCAGAGCATTCATGGAGATGAGAATTTGATTCATCTCTATATTTACTATGCAGAAGTCGACGAGTATGATGATGAGAACTGTTGAACGAAATCATCGACGTTAGTGCCTTGGTGTACAAGCAAACCCCGATTCCAATCTATACAACCTCAAACCCCAACCCTAGCTGACTCAACCTGGATCAAAATCGTAATGCCACAACGACATCCAAGTCCGAAGCTCCTCCGAGGAAATGCGTCTGGCAACACTACCCCATTTACCCACCATTTACCCACCATAGCAGCAATCCTCCAAACAGCGTGAACCAGAAAGATGAACAGGGGGAAATATAATATTAACACCTTACTAAAATAGAATATTTAAGCTTCGGGTAAAATAAATATCATATTAATCGATGGTTGAGAATTCATCGACTTATCAATTGTTGAAAGATCACCCACAGTGACACTTCTCATATTTGCATCTTTGAACTGGTGTCGCCAACATCTACTGTTGCTACAACAGTTTCGGATTCTTTTTTTCTTAATTTGCTCGCGGATATACTGTTTCAACACAAGTAATTAGTTTGTCAATACAATATAGTTAGTTAATTAAGAAAGATCAAATTGATACAAGTAAATCTCACATGGGAAGATAGAATGAGAAACGATGGACTTACTGAGAATAGACTTCTGTTACTGCGTGAATTCGGAAGTCGAGCTATGGATAACATCTTTGGATGACATGTCCATAAAAGACAATCAAGAAAAAGAGTGTTTTCACTGTGTTTCTCTATGTCAGCCGGTCCGAGTGGTAAATTAGTTGCCAGTTGTAAATGTTCGACCATCAGAGGAGAAGATACACATTGAACTCGACTCAAATCGAGGGTGGGCATCTTCGTTCAAATAATCGAAAAAATATTAATCAACTTGACGAATGTACAAAGACGAGCATACGATATGAGCATTTGACATACCTTATCAAACTGGTCGAAATTCAACTTGAAAACGAGCTGGTGACATCGAGTCGCTAATGCTTCGAGACACTGCCTCAACTCAACTAACCAACTTTCTGCTAAAATGCTGTCAAAGAGCCTATAATCAACTGAACATTTGCAGGTAGAAGCCACATTGACAGCATTCAAATTGATCGGGAGATCGTTGGTTACAACTGATAGAGCCTCGAGATTAGGAGCATCAATCTCAAACTTCACATTCGACTCACGCTGTTTGATAGTTAATTTCCGAAGCTTGTGAGCTGAAATCCTTGCCTTGCTTCGAATTTGTGTAAAACTCAAGCCCAGAGACTCGAGAGATGGCAACTTGGAAATCAAATCTTCAACTTCTTGGCCGCTAATCTCACCCTGCGGGCTAAGCTCTGCAAATTTCAGATTTGTAGCTGATGAAGACGAAACTGCCGTCGGTAACTTACAGCTGCCGTCGAAATTTAGAGTGTGCAGAAGAGGGGCTGATGTGAGCTGGAGTTGCATCTGTTCATCTTCATCTCGCATACTTTCTACTATAAAAAGTGTTTTCAAGCTGGGGAAATTAGAAGCAGAGATATCCAAGCTACGAATCCCTTCAATAAACACGAGACTCAATTTCTCGAGACGAGGAGCACTAGCCAAGCAGTTGGGAAAAGTCTGCTCGCTAAGACGGACTAAGTGTAGACTGAGTTCCTGAAGATTGTCCAGACAAGTCTTGTGCAATCCGATTAGGTCAAAACCTTTTAGGAAAAGGAATTTGGTGCGTCGGCAATTCAAAAACATACCTCCTTCAGGGAAACCATGATAATAAGTGCTCGCATGTGTAATCACGACGTTAAGAGGGGATCTGCTGCTGTCGTCGTCGCCGGTAAGGGACAGCGACGCCGACGACAGCAATTCGCGGAGACCCGGGCGGTTATTCCAACTTGCGATTACGATAGAAAAGGAGTCCAAAAGTAATGGAGATTCTTCTCTCTGGTGAAGCAGCAGTCTCTTGGAAGTAGCAACTGCGAAGCTCTGGAAGTTCATATGGTCGAAATCATGAAACTCAACCTCAGGATAAGAGCGCCAGAGGTGGAGCCATCTTCTGGACAAGATGCTCGTTCTCGCCGCTAATTTATGGGGGCGTAAGCTTTGAAGGATGAGGTGTATGATTTCGTCCGGTAGTTCTGAGATTCGATCGACGGCGACGGCGGCGTTGACTGTGGGTGATGAATTCTTCATCTTCTTCCTCGTCGTCATCATTATTCCTTTCAATCTTTTGCGCCGTCACATAATTCTGATTCAAAGAAAGCATAAACCCTAATATTTATTTCCCGCGGTAAACCGCGAAACCGAGCAGGCTTAATGTTTGGGCCTAATAGGGCCGGTGAAATAAATGGCTCATTATGGGCTTGGTTCGGTTGGGCCCAATAAATACAATCGGGCCGACGATTGGGTCAGGGCTTAAACTCAACACTCATTATTACATAAGTAGATAACCAACTCAATCTGATAGCTAAACATGATCTTACCGAGGAAAGTAGTCGATACACGGAACGGAACGAATTTAATTCAAACATGATCTTTTTAAACAATTTTATAATTAGTTACTGTCAAACCCTAAAATATAAGAACTAGCTATTTTGTCTTGTAACTAGTTACGAGCCTCGCCGGAAAAGTCATCAGCCAGTCATCGGAGAGAATGTAACTAGTTATAATTTTTGTAACTAGTTAGGAAGGAAAGGAAATGGTTACAAGGTTGTGTAATAAGTTATTTTGTGTCGTAACTATTTATAAGATTTTATTGCGTAACTAGTTAGGAGATTCATCAACAGAGTCCATATGATCGATCAATTAAAAAGTCAACATCGGTCAATGAAAAAGTCTAATTCTCATTTTGTTTCGATATGTATTTAACGAATTATCTTATATGAAGCATGATAAATAATATTAAAATTATAAAATGGTTTCTAGAAATATAGAATCAATTCAATAAAGGTAAAAGTCCAAAAGGATGAAGTCACAACATGATGGACCACTTAAAATAAATACAAGATCATTAAAATTATAAATATTTTCTTGGAGAGCTTCCCAATGATAAATTTTAATGATCATAAAACCCTAATAACAATGTCAAAACTTTGACAATTTAGACCCTTAGTTTGATCAATTTTAAGATTAGCATTGATTTTACTTACGATTGAACGATATTTGGACATAAATGTTTCTTAATGTCTCACCCTAACTTGACCCGTCTCATAATCCTTTCTTCAACCAACCTCCTACATGCACACCGTCAGTTAGTCAGGCTCGTTGAACCGCCCTTCTCTGACATGGTCGAAAAGTTCCTTCATAACCTGATTTCTATCCCTCTATACAAAATAGTACTCAACATTCGGTCGGGATCTAAGCAAACATCTACAAATACATACCCAGTTCCCCGAACTCGGTAAGATCCTCATCCCCATATTATAAAGCCGACGCCGACATTTGTGAACCCCCCCCCCCTCCTCGAAGAGAACCTTCGGATTTCCTCGATCGGTAATACACCTAATGACCTCCAGTAGGGCTATCGCTTCACCCTCCATCACCTGCGTCCAAAATTGTACCACATTTTCATCAACACCTCTCTCAGCACCATCCCCAACCCCACTTGATCTGTGTCTAACGAATGAGCGCTATTCATGTGTTATTTCACTTATATGTACATTATTCATTTTTATATGCTACTGATCACATGTTATTCATAACCACAAATAACACATAAATAACATAACAAAGAAATCACGTGTTATTCGTGAACAGAGTAACCCATAAATTACACATTTAACACCACACACAGAATAACACCTGTCCGCCAGTCATCACCATCGCAAAATCGACAAGAAATAGAGCTAAGTGAGACATGAAAACACATGATGGACTTTTCCAAAAGAGGAAAAAGGCTATACATTTGTAGACCAACCCCAAATTTGGCAAACCTATGTACCACTTCATACATAAAATAGTACCTTTTAATTTTGAATTTTGTACCACTCTATGCTCTTGTTTTGTACCACTCCCCACACTTTGTCCTTATTCACTTCAAAACCTCAGGCCACCAAACCCTAGTAAGAGGGAGGGGGGGGGGGGGGGGAAGTAGATAAATCCAACACTTGCATTTCCAAGAAAAACATAACACAACACAACCCCATGAACCTAAAGTAAAAGACACTAGGCATGGAAACCCTAATGGTAAGGAACCAAATTTCCCCCAATTTTGCTCCGGTGCTGACAGCCAAATCTATCTGTTGCAGCAGACGGGTGATATACAGATGTTAATTGTGATTAGTCATTATTCGAGTGTTTAGTTTATCCACAAATAGTACATGCATAATATCATGTGCTATCTGTGTGTCATCCATAACGCTGATAACACATGGATAACGAGTAATCATGAAAAGCACATGAATAACATCTGTCTGCCCGTCTGTCAACACCGAAGAAAACCCGCAAATTTTCCATAACCCATTTGGAGTATACCAAAGTGTGGTATATGCCCACTTGGTAGGGCTACTAAACATAAACAAAGTAGCTTACTTTGTACTAAAATGGACATAATAATTGAACACTTGAAGAATCAAATCAGCATAGTAGAGTGTATATAGGGCTGTTTACCAGAGCAAAAACAAGCATATCTCAGAGCTTTCTGTATGTATATCAGCAGCTAGCATAGAGAAGAACCCTTAATGCAGGAGATCAAGATGTTGAACAAAGTCAGACTCACATGAACAAACATGAAACAGTGGTTGCTGCAGCATCAAAGGTTAGTTATAATACATGTAGAGATACATCAACATGCATACATTTACCTCAAGTGGGGTGGTTCGATTCCGATCTCTTCCAAAGTATATGATGATTCGTAGTCCTGGTCGAATCGATCCATTCAGAATCCTCTCTCAACAACTTGGGATGCAATCGTTCTTGAGAGAATGTGGTTATTAGGGTGGAGGGTAGGGGAAGGAGCTCCCTTCAGTCCAAGCACAGAAGGAGAGGGATAGCAGAAATATCTCCCGCATCATTCACACTATCACTAGTTGATAAAACTGTTACTTATACCAGTAGTACATATTCATAACATATAATCATCATGATCATATGATCTGATCTTGATCTTGATCATCAATGGCGGTGTACTAGTGGGGATAGAGTGAATGAGTCGGCAGCTACTTCCACCCCCTTTCCCATGTTTGGACTCAAGACGAGCCCTTTCCCTCTCCCTCTCACCGTTCAATCAATCAGCCGTTAATGAATGATATAAGATCTACGTTTGAACCCTCCTCTATCAACAACTCGAGTTATTCGATATAACAGTTCATAACACAGCTTATGATCAAAGCCCTAAATCATATGATTCTTCTCGCTAATGACTAATACAAGAACCAATCTGAACACACTCTCAACAACTCGAGTTGTTGGGATGCATCGTTTCATGACACGGGGAAGCACATGAATCAAGAGCAGCAGAAAGGAAGCATTTACAACAAACATGAATCAAATCAACACAAGAACCAGAAAGGATCCAAGCTGAGAAAGTTAGTGATGAACTCTAAACTATATACACAGCTGCAGATTCATAAATTCATAGCATCCATCAGCCATCATCATCATGCATGTCTCTATATATGAATGAAATGTAGAAAATCTGCAGATCAGATGAAACACAGCAGAGAAGAAAAGCATAGATCTTTCCTAAGCAAAATCAATGGCTACCAACAACAATACTGAAGAACAAGAACAAGAAGAAGAAACAAGGACTGGATCTCTGTATCTTTCTCTCTGTATTTGCTCACTTTGTAAAGTCTGCATCTATGGCTGCAGCAGCAGGTGGGGGTAGTGGTCGGTGGTCTAAAGGTCTCATGGCTTTTTTGGACCCACGTTTGTAAATGTCTGTGTTCTCCACCAGAAAAAGAAGCAATCTTTTATTCATTTGTGAAGAACCCACTTGTCGTCTAAGGTTGTTTAATTAAGAAAGTACAGTCCTACATATGTCATCAAACAATTGGATGTTGTTTTATATTAGGTTACTCTGTGTCTACTCTGTACTGTATTCTTATCTCCCAATCTAATGATGAGATATATTAATCATAATCAATGTTTAAGGCTTAAGAAACTTGCTTAAATAAACAATTAGAGTAAATTTCTTTACTTTTCTCTGTTGCCCCTTTCGTCGACTATCGTCGACGCATGATAAGTGTTCGGTGAACCATATAGACTTGTTTGTTCGCGATAGTCGACGCATGATAAGTGTTCGGTGAACCATATAGACTTGTTTGTCCGCGATACTTCCTTGACGGTCCACACAAGCTTAGGTACATGTTAACACGGATCGACTGATATGGTTATCTTGTTAATTTGAACCCAAAACCAAATCGAAGTTATCCATTATGTGGGGAAATGATCGGATAATCTCACGACTTAGATTGACCGTACAGTTTTACTAGTGTGTTGCGAAGTTTATGTCTCCAGTCGAAGCTATCTATGAAAAAACATGATGGCTAGGCCGAATTTGTGACAGATGAATGACATTTGACATCGAAATTTTAGCCTCTCCAGTTGTCCTTCATCTCCCTTATCTTCCCCAGAGTCTCCACAGCAGCGTTGCACCTGACTTTTGACTACAGAACAACCACAGACGAAACAGAAGTCACTACCACATAACTGGTTTGAGGTTTTTCGGTACGAAGCAAGGACGGTTGCAAATGAAAATAGGAGAGAGAACCTGAAGATCTGGAAGATCAGCTCGAATGAACGGGTTAGTCTCCATCTCTTCTGCAATGGTTGAGGGAATGGTGGGAAGCCCTGCTTGCCTTTGCTGCTTTGCCCATGTTAACTTTTCGCTTATCTTTGCGTTGTCGGGTTCGACTGTTTGTGCAAACTGTAGATTCTTCACCGTGTACTGGAAAGACACAGCAAGAACGGGTTGCCACGTTAGCTGCCTTTAAACAAATGCCTAAGGTTCAGAAAAGACGGCAAGGTGTGAATTGCATAGCATGACAACTGAAAAAGCACAATGCTTGTTCATGAAGTTTGAGATGTACAAGTTCAGATGGCATTTGAAGGCATACGGTTGGTTTCGAGAACATGTATCGAACTCTTTTGAATGCCCTTTAACTAGGTAAAAACTTATTTACTTCGCACAACCTCAATCAAAGTGGATTTTGTTTACTTTGCCGGACAACTATAGAGTTATTCACTTAATGTTCTCATTTGATTCATCCTACGGTTTAACAATCTTCTTATAGAATGCCCCTAGCTAGCATTGCAATCACTCATCAACTTCAATTCTAACGGCAACTTTGATACTTAAAACTCTCGTGGAGGACGTTTGTCAATTACAGCCTCTTCCCTATACTATGCTTAAGGAAACCAGAGTGTGGTGACATTATTTCAATACAACAATGTTTAACATCCAAACGTCATCCGTCAATCGGGGGAGGGAGTGAAAAAATAGAAATAGTTACCTCATGGCCACAGTACACTTGAGTAGGTTTTGGCAATGAAGCCAATGTTACACACAGTGACTGGTACATCTGCTCCGCCGTTCCCTCAAAAAACTTACCACAGCCAGCTACAAACTGCACATGAAACAGGTATACAAAGAGAGTTTGTCATAATACCTCTACTACTAGCAGTAAAATAAATGTAACTTCTGAATAAGAGAGGGAGGTCCCGAGATAAAATTTATAGCATATCTAGGCTAAACAACATTAACAGATGCTACCAGCAACATCTAACAAAGATGCTGGCAACCAGACAACTCTGTGCTTATGTCTTATTTTCTGGTTTCCCATTAAAGAGATGTTCTGGTCGGGTAACCAAATCAAGATGCTTCACGAACTTACCAGGGTGTCACCGGTGAAAACAACTGGGTCTTCTCCCTCCTTGCCAGTGACAAAGTAACTTATGTGTCCTTTAGTGTGGCTGAAAATTGGAAACGCAGCAGAATAGTTTACTTAAGTACAGCTATACACAAAACACAAATTCGACGAAGACTTTTCACAACGAGTAATTTCACAAGAGTAAAATTCTACAACCTCACAATTTAAGAAAAGAGTAAAGTGCTATGGGATATTTGATCTGTTCTTACAATGTTACTTGTTTTGACCAAAAACATCCACATGAAATGGAACAAAACAAAGAAATTTCTTTGCAATGGAAGTGAACAGGGAGGGATGATTCCCATTCTAGAATACATTAGAATATCTTATTGAGTTGCGATTTTAAGCAGGACAAGATGAACTTCCGAGAAAACCTGAGAACCAGGGAGAGCAACCAGTTGAACAAAGCTCAAAATTCACATAGTATAGTTCTATAGTTCAGTGCAAAGGCTTGTGTAAAACTGAAGCATAAGACTAAACCAGCACGGAAATCCTACTTTAAACACAACATGGAACAACACATTGTTGCAGATACAAATCAAGCTACCAAACTCATACCAAGCTTAAGCATAAGCCATAACAAGAGAAGGAATTTTGCAGAAGTTAATTTGGAACATTGAAACTTAAAGGGAAATGCGTACCAAGGGGTATGAAGTGCCAGTATGTTAACATCGGCTCCAAGAGATATCTTGTCACCATTAGCAACTTCGTCAGTACAACCCTTAACCTTGTCCAGAGAACCTCCATAAACTTTGATCTCAGGGACTAACTGCTTCAATTTCTCGTTTCCCCCAGCATGATCCCTACCACAGTCAAACATATCAGTCAGGTTTGTTCTCCACGCAAAAAATTCCAACAAAAACACGGGAGAGAGAGCCACACAGAACCAGTGATGATGAGTAGTAAGAACAAGCTTGAGCTGAACCCCGTGTTCATTAGCAGCCTTCACTACCTTCTCGGGCTCGACGGGATCGACCACTGCCGCTTCTCTAGTTGCTTCGTCAATAATCCTGATTCAATCATCAAACGAATTCAATTCGGGTACCACCGGAAGCTAAACCCTAACTCGAACAGATTCAAAATCAAGATGCCAGGAAATGGAGCTTCGAGTAAGACTTACAAGTAGGCGTAGTTGTCTTCCAAGCAAGGAACGTGGAAAATCTTCATCGTCTGGAACTCTTAGTGACAAATCGATCTTCACTCTCGGCTATCTCCGGCGGATTCTCTGAAGATTATTCCAGCGATTGCTCTGTGAGTAAGCTGCAAATTCCGAGCAGATTGAAATGGAGGAAAGCGACAAACGGAACCGCTGGGCTATTATTCTAACAGATAAGTTACCGCCACGTCAGTTATTATATCCACGTCAGACAATTTTTCAGTAGTATCCACGTCAGACATTTTATTCCCTGTTTAACTTCAGCTGAAATATGTCAATAGAAAAAGTTAGAGTGACCAATGAGTAATTATCCCAGCCTGTATATACACTCATAGTACCCGGTCAACTTGGTTTTCAGCCGGTTTGATTTGAATGGTTTTTTTACCGCAAGAGGTAACTCCGCAGGAGAAGAGAAGGTAACCATACATGAGTAAAAATTGTTCATACCGACGATTAAAATTGTTCTCTATTACTGTCGAACATTTCTACTAGCTACTTATCGAATATAACGACTAACTTAAAATTATCGAATTGAAGAGACGAGTTGAGCTAGTTGAGTTATTGAGTAGTGGCTAACCGGTTACAAATATATAACATTCTTAGTACATGACTAATTTCTCTTTTTTTCGTATTACGTCTTGCATATCTACAGTGAATCATAACATTTTTAACCTTTGCAGAATCTCAAAATATATGAGTCTATCTATCCGGAAAATTTATGAGTCTGCAGAAGTTCAGTTACCTTATATAAATGCACCGACTCGTAAATATTATTAAAACAGTAATCAATATTTTTTCGACACAGACACTCTGTTATTTTCCTCTTGTAAAATTTCTTTGGTAGCATTTGAGACAACTTAAGAGAATCAGGGTCGGTTTTCATTTTATGTTTATCATTTCTATTTCTCTAAATCGTAAACATCAGTGAGAGTCATCTCTTTTTCAGAGATTCTTCATAATGTTTCATCACAACCTTATTTTCTTCGTCTTTCTATGAATCAATTTGAACTCATCGTTATCGATAACTCGTTAAATCAATCGAGTATACAACACAATCACGAATGAATTTCGATTATCTTACTCTATCTGGGTCTACAATTGTTGCAGACATTTCTTTGCAGATATGCTATATATTATTCCTTACTTTTGCTCTAATGGGGATCCCCTTTCAAATATTGTGCTGTGATTGATTCTCCAATTGCTACTCTTTCAGGGTATTTTTTTAAAGCAAATTGGCATCTGTTCCACAGCCATGATCTCTTAGAATAGTGAATTTGCAGAGCTTTTAGGACTCTGTTCCTTTATCTCCAATGGCTGAAACAGAGATCAGCATGAAACTGTAGTCTTCATCAGCATGTACCTGAACTTGAATTCATAACAAGTCTTCATATGTAGGGTTGTAATGGTGCTTAGCTGAACTTTTGAGACACTTTCGATGACATCCCCTGATCGTCGACTGTTCGTGATCGGAGACGAGGAAGAATACAAGGTTGGTGGCAAGATCGTTGGTGTTTCGCCCAACTTGGCAGGTTGGTTCAATAAGTGGTCTATCTGGAGAACATAATGGGTTGAATGAGTTGATCAGTGATTAGTTGTCTGTTCCCTGAATGCTTGCCCGGTCCCTACTCTCTCGGGTGAATCCTCGCGGGGCATGTAAACCAAAGAGTTCTAAGCGTTAAGGGGGTATGTGTATACCGAGAGGGTGTATGGAGAGTTGAGACCAAGAAGTACTGCATGTAAGCGTGTATGAGTACCTTGGGCATATGGCCCAAGAGCGTGTATGTGTGGTCTAGTCATGATGTCTTGTTCCATCAATGGTGGGGTCAAAGACTATTTATATACATCAAGATTTGAATCGGGTCGTCATGTCTCACCAGTTGATTAATGACCTGTCCTAGAGAAGATCTGAGTTGTTGGTGGATGAAAGGCTCAAATCGTCCCTACTTAACAACACTAAGGTGAGTGGGAAAACAACTCATGTTGGGGCTAGATAACCTTTTAAGATGCTATGAGCTTGAGTCTATTGGTTAGGCCAGATCTGAGCCCATCAGTTGGGCCGTTATGAGATCTCGTAGTAAGAGCAGAGGTGACAATTACTCATTTACACGACGAATCAATAATAACTCAATACACCGAATCAAATTGTGTCGAATTTAAAATGAGTGAAACTACCATGGCAACAAAATCATTTGCCTTAGATGTGCATCTTTTGGCTTGTCTCTATTCTATCTCCCTTGATTTTCTTGGGTTTTTAATCATGTGTGACATCTTTGGACCAAAAGTGACAAAAAGAAAAAGAAAAGGTTGCATGTAGCTATGTTGACAAGTTAATTTGTCTTAGGCAATGGTATTAAAGTTTATCAAATCATAGTTAATTATGTTTTATTCTTGCATCTAATACTCCTTAAATTAATTTGAGATTTCGTATTCAGGTTTTTCTTTCGATTTGTTAGTCACGTCAGTTTTCACTTATGATTAACAATCAAATCAGCTGATTTACGTTGAATTGACTACAATTTCTTATAATATTACATGATTTACCAATTGACGGTCAAATCTTTCATCTGAAGGAAGATTAAAGTATCGAAATCTTTTATAATGATTAATTTAATTTAACTAGTGAATCATTAGTATGAGTGCAACATGTGTTCTTTGTTATGATAGTTTGAAGAAAAAATTAATGAAAGGTGAATTGAGTAGGGTTGGGGTTCTTTATTTTAAAGTGTCCTCTCTTGCTCTAATATTCTTTAATGCTATTTATATCTCTAAATGATTTTTTTTTTGGTGAAAAATCTTATGCGCAAAGCGAGTCTATGAAACATTAACGAGACCAATAGGCCAACAAAGGATCAGAAATAGAAACATTATACCCTATGCAAGCAAGATAGTCAGCTGGATGATTGACATCTCTATAGATAGTAAACTCGACTTCCAGTTCCCATTCTGCTACAACTCATGAATCTGGTCAACAACAAGAGAGTATTGATGGACCTTATCCTCCTCACGACGAATCAAATTAACTGCATAGCGAGAGTCGAGTTGCAGCTGTACTCTCCAGTAACATTTCTCTCAAACTATTAAAAGGTCTGTCGCAGCTGCCCTCAATTCCACCTGAGTGATAAACACACTCCTAATATCATTATCTGTTAAACAAACTTATGCTTCATTAACTCTCATTTCCATATCACTAACCAGCAAGGGATAGAAAATTCGAGTTCAAATCAAACCGATTTCGTAACTGAATTCAATTCGGCCATGTTTGCTGATTTTCGGTCGAATCCAGTTTTGGTTCGGTTCGTAACTCACCGATTTTCCACCTCCCAAAGAAGCTGTGAACCACTCTGAGCTTCAACCTTCAACCTTTCATTCCCAGAAAGAAGAACATTCATCAGACTGCATACACACCGACTCTCATATGATCTGCTGCTGCTGTAATCTGCTGAATAGCATATGAATGAAAAACCCAGAATTTCAAAAAACCAGCAATACATGAACACTGACAGTAAAGTAACTAGCTTACTTGCTCTGTTTTCTTTTGCTCTGTAATTGCTTAACCAGTTAAGAAAAAGCTTCAACCTTTAACCTTTTCCTTTTTCTCCCCACAATATCAAAATGCCTCACTTTACCAAGAAATTAAAGCAGCACCAGCAAGCTTTACTTTCTCTTGGATTCTCTTTCTCTTTTACTCTCACATCTCTGCTTTCTTCATCCTCCATTGTTGCTCTCTTTGCTCTGCTTTACCATTCTTTTCCACTCCACTAACACTAAATCAAAAGGGTTGTTCATCGCAAATCAATCCCTCCTTTTGATGTTATATTCCTCATCTCCACTCTCCTTTTATAGCTTCATACTGCTTCTTCTCTGACACTCGCCATTGATGATGCTTCAATGAGCAGTTAAACCCAGAAAACCAAACCCCCAATTCCTCCAATCATGAGCAGCTTCTTTTCCCCTCTTCTGGTTCTTCTTCTTCTGATGATGATGAACTTCTCCCACCATTCTGCTCTTTCTGATTTGAACTCTGACAGGAAATCACTTCTCAATTTCGCCTCCTCTGTTCCTCACATCAGGAGAAAACTAAACTGGAATGCCTCCACACCCGTTTGCACCTCATGGGTCGGAGTCACCTGCGACCTTAATCGGACCCGGGTCATCGCCGTCCGACTCCCCGGCGTCGGACTGTTCGGAAACCTACCTCCGAACACCCTCGGAAACCTCAATTCCCTCAGAGTTCTTAGCTTAAGATCGAACGGTCTCTTCGGCCCTCTTCCTCCTGATATCGCTTCGATTCCGACTCTCAAGTTCCTCTTCCTCCAACGCAACAACTTCTCCGGCGAAATCCCGAGCTCCATCTCGTCGAAATTGACCGCATTGGATCTATCGTTCAATTCGTTTTCGGGTCGGATCCCGGACTCGGTCAAAAACCTGACCCGACTCGCGGCTCTGTACCTTCAGAACAATTCAATCTCTGGCGGCTTGAAAACCCTAGAAAAATTAGAGAATCTGAAGCTGCTAAACGTCAGCTTCAATTACTTTGACGGAGAAATTCCGGTTCCGTTACAGCGGTTTCCTTCCCCTTCCTTCGTCGGCAACGCCCTTCTCTGCGGGAAACCCTTAAAGCGCTGCTCAGATCTATCTCCGGCGGCGAATTCCCCATCTCCCGATTCGAATTCTCCAAGTATAGTCACCACCACCGCTAGAAAGAAGAAATTCGGAACCAATTTCGTCATCGCAGTCATAATCGGAGCGCTGGCGATTCTCTTGGCGGCGGTTGTCGCCGCCTTGGTGATCTGCCTAAAGAGGGGAGGCGGCGTGGCCGCCGCCGTCGGCCGGAGGAGGGGGAAAGGGAAGGAAGGAGGGAACGACAAATCGAAGTCGTTCGGGAGTGGAGTGCAGGCGGCGGAGAAGAACAAGCTGTTCTTCTTCGGCGGCGGCGGGTACAGATTCGATTTGGAGGATCTGTTGAGGGCGTCAGCGGAGGTGCTGGGGAAAGGGAGCTTCGGGACGACGTATAAGGCGGTGCTGGAAGACGGGAGCTGCGTGGTGGTGAAGAGGCTGAGGGAAGTGATGGTGGTCGGAAAGAAAGAGTTCGAGTTGCAGATGGAAGGGATCGGAAAAGCTGATAGGCAGCATCCTAACGTTGTTCCGCTTAAGGCTTATTATCACTCGAAAGATGAGAAGCTTCTGGTTTACGATTTCTTCGCCGCCGGCAGCTTTTCCTCCCTTTTGCACGGTATGTTTCTGGTTTCACTCTGTTCTTTAAAGGTTCCGGTGATTAGGAAGATGATGGGTTGAACCGGTCGGGTTTTTTAGGTTGAACCGTTTTTTCAATTCATAGTATGTGGTCCCAATTTAACAAGTAGGGCCAGAAGTGAACCCGTATAAGTCTGGAATTATCTGAACCCGTTTAAGTCTGGAATTATCCGAACCCGTGAGGGTTTAGGGTACTTGTAACCCATTCGAGTTTGGGGTTGGGATCGAAATTATGGTTTAGGGTACCCGTAATCCGTACAGGTAAATAACTGTACTACCTGAACTACTCGTTTTACCCGTAAAGATAAATAACCGTAAACCCAAAATCCAAACCAAAAAACCGTATGACTAAAACCCAAACACTTACTAGACTGGACAAGTCCAATCAGCTACCAAGTATCCAAGTCCAACACAGTTATGGACAACGGACTTACACAATCGTCTCATCTCTCTAGTCGGCTGTTGGCCAACCAAAATACAACAACTGTTGCACTCGATTTACAACAACAACTGTTGTATTTCAAGTGGATGAGTAGTTATGCAAATTAGTAGCCAAAAATTCTCATGTGGTTATTTTCCGAAACTGGGATTTTCCCCTTCCAATTTCAACATCTCAATTGGGTTCATATAGTATAGGGTACCCGAACCCATAAACCTGAATGAATTCGAGGTTTGAGATGAGTTTCGAGCATTAGGGTACTCGTAACCCGTAATAGTTAGGGTTAGGGCAACCGAACCCGCCCGTTCTCCTGCCCTATCAGTTCGCCACGCCAGATATTGGATGGAATTTGGGATGGAAAATTGGAAATGGACGGAATATTGAAATGTTACAAAGTTAATAATTAAGGTATGAATTCGTCTGAAAATGAAGTTGAATGATGTATTTGTAACCTAAAATAAAATGTCATTGAAATGAACAGGAAACAGGGGAGGAGAAGGAGGAAACAGAGCACCTCTAGGATGGGAGCAAAGAATGAAGATAATCATCGGAGCAGCCAAAGGAATCGCGCACATTCACTCTTTAGGCGACGGCGGCGCCGCCTCCACAACGGCCACCTCATCCGGAAATCCGAAATCAGTCCACGGAAACATAAAAGCGACGAACGTCCTCCTAACATCGGACCTCGACGGCTGCATCTCCGACGTGGGGCTAGCTCCTCTAATGAACTTCCCCACCGCAGTTTCCCGGACAATGGGATACAGAGCTCCGGAGCTAATCGAGACCAGGAAGCCGAGCCAGAAATCAGACGTGTACAGCTTCGGAGTCCTCCTGCTGGAAACTCTGACGGGGAAAGCTCCGATGAGAGGAGCCGGAGGAGGAGGATCGTATGATGAAGTGGTGGATTTGCCGAGGTGGGTGAGGTCGGTGGTGAGAGAAGAGTGGACGGCGGAGGTGTTTGATTCGGAATTGGTGAGCGGTGGTCGGAATGTGGAGGAGGAGATGGTACAGATGTTGCAGATTGCTCTGGCGTGCGTGGCGAGGGCGCCGGAGATGCGTCCGAACATGGATGAGGTTGTGAAGTTGATTGAGGAAACTGTTGGGGGGAATGGGTCGGAGAGTAGGAAGAGTGGGAATACTGTTGATGATCAGGTGAGGTCGTCGTCGGAGACTGGTACGCCATCGTCTAATGTCCCGACTCCGGTGCATAATTGAATTGAAGGGTATGATGAATGTTTGGTCTTTGGTGCATTCGATTTTGCTTTCGATGATCAGTGTTTTGTGATTATGCAATGTGTAATTTATTTCGGGACTAATAACTTCATCCAGCTCCGTTTCTCGAGAGAAAATTGGGCCACATAATGAGCGACTCTATAGAGAGGATTTGATGATGAAGGAGCAAAATCTCGTCAATCACAAACATTACATTGGTACTATCCGAAGGGCCGAAGGCCTAGATCATGATCCCAATTACGGATCAACTACCTCTTTAAGGTTTAGAGTCTCACATTAGCTCCTGATGACACTCGATTTGACGTGATTATCGGACTCATTTAAGCGACATTTCCTTGCTTGAAACGTGGTTTTAGGGGTAAAATAGCGAATATTCACTCAACTACCCTATTTCCTACCGATTTGGTTACTTTGGCCCTTTTTGGGTCTATTTGATGGTTTTCTAGTGTTTTTGCGTAAGCACAGGTTTTTGCCGTCAAATAAAGTAGCCATGGACGTGTCTAAGGCATAGGAACATCAAGGAACTGAACCGGAATCGATCAAAGGAGCCAATCAAAGTCAAACCGAAAATCTGCCCATTCACACTTACACATTCGGCGAAAACAAGCTCACATCTTCGGCGAAAATAACAGTGTAAACCAACTGATGTCAAGAGAAGAACATCTTCGGCGAAAAGAGCCCAGGGTTTTCGGCGAAGATGCAAGGGAAAATCACTGGCGCCAACAGAAGGATGGTTTCGGCGAAATTAATCAACTGCTCGGACCGAAGACATTGAACAGCCGGCGGAGCCCTGAACTCAAAGCCAGTTTCGCCGAAACTATCCCTATGGTTTCGGCGAAAACATCAGCTCAGCCCGGCCCAACTAGGGTTAAGTATTTATACTTAATCCGGCGGCCAAGAAGAAACGGGGGGGACATCAAACAATAACTCATTATTCATATTTTCACGAATCAGACTTTTGAGAGTCAGCCGACTCTAGGGTCGATAGATAGAGTTTAGAGAGTTCGAAGATCCGTGGAGAGATCGTGACGCCGTCCTTCCACCTCGGAGAACTCGGAGCTTAAAGTTGAAGATCCAGGAGACTGAAGCTTCGCGGGAGTCGTCAGAATTAGGTTTTTCAGTTCTTATCTGTTCTTCCTCTGTATGATGATCTTCATTGTTGCCTTTGATTCTCTTGTTTCTGATATGAGTAACTGAACTTGTAGAGCTTAGATTAGATGAACCCTAAGTGACCCAGGGCTTTAAAGCGGTCACGGATCGGCGGTGATTAGATTCGAAGTTCAATCAGTTTCTCTTTGCATGTTTGATTCGTTCTTCATTGTTCATGTTTCTTGTCTGGATTGATCCCCTAGATTAGATTCTGGTTAAGCTAAGGATAGAAGCGAACGCTCGCCTTACTTTAGAACATCGAATTGAACAATTAACCTTATAATTGGAGTGTGCCTTTCGTAGGAACCGGTTAGGATTAATTCACTGCAAGAGTAACTCATTAATCACTAGTAATTGCACCAGTTAATTAAGTCGTTGCGAGAGGCGACCGTACCCGGGCGGCTAGTTAATCTTGGTAGTTAGAACGGATAGAGCGAACGTTCGCCGGTCTTAAACCTAAGGGTAAGGAGTTATGGTGGTGTATAGAAACCGATTGAATTAGAATTGAAAACCGCTGATCTTGTGATTGCCGTTGCTCTGGTGATCTAAGGGGATTCGAATCTAAGTTCGTCTATCTTCCGTTAGTCAATCTTTTTTTTAATCTTTCTTCTTTGTTTCCTTTGCTTAATAGATTAGAAGTCGTGGAACTCAACACGCACAAGTGTTTTACTGAGAATTTGCCCTTCTTCAAGTAGTCGATTAGAAGAAACCTTTGAGTCGAATACGATCTGCTATACGCTTTTTCTTAGCATTAGTAGTTTTTATTTGGTTGAACCATCACAACGACACGTTCACCAAATTGGCGCCGTTGCCGGGGACTCTTCTAATTGTTTGAAAGAAGAGTTGGCAAATTATTCTTCTACCTTTCCGCCTTACCATTTATTTTCCTCCATATTTTCATGATTTACCTGGGTAGTGTTTTTGAGTTTTAATTATGCAGGATTACAGGTGGGATGACCAGTACCAAGAGTGGTATGTCGATGAAGCACCGTATATTGAGGATAACCAAGAGATGTATATACTAGCTCATCAGCATCGACAACAGACGACGAGAATAGAATCCTTCTTGGAGAATATCTTACAGAGCTACAAGCTCACAAAGAGATAAACTCACAGGTTCATCAAAATCGACAACAGCCGGCAAGAGTAAAATCCGCCTTGGATGATCTCATTTCGAAGCTGCAAGCTCGTCTCACGACGGACATCAAGCTCGAGCAACCAAATCAATTAATTGAAGAACACGCTCAGGAGATGTTCGAAGAAGAAGATGAGCCCGTCCATGACTATCATGAGCTAGAAGAATCCTTGGCGGTGGCAGTTGATGAAGACGAAGAGCCAATCCATCTTGAAGTTGAAGCCGAAGAGGAGCACGAAGAAATCGAGGAGATATCCTCAATCGAGCTTCCACCGAGCCAACCTATAGATCAAGCCAGAGACGAGCACGTGGGAATCAAAGACATCAAGGATTTGGAAGTATACACACTCGATCCCGAGAGACCTCTTGATGAGCATCAGGTGGAGGAGATGGAGCTCATTGATCATGCCGCGCCGTACTACCTCTTTCCTCTTCCAGAAGGAGAATTCAAGAAGAACTGGTCATCCAACCAGAACCACGATCTACTGGAACACTACCGGTTACATCACCCTGCTGGAGTGCTACATGGCACTCAACCGCACACCTTGAAGAAGACGATTGACTTCAAGGAACTTCTGAGTTGGGGTCCCTAACAGGTACCGTCCGGCTTTAAGGACGTTAAAAGAGAGCGCTTCGTGGGAGGCAACCCACGGCTGGAGTCCATTTTTTTTATTATTGAGTCAGTCTTTTTCGTCGTTCGAGTCGGTTTCGGGAAGCCAAAAGTGTCAGTTTGTTTGATTTCATATTTTTCGTGAGTTGTTTGCATGTCACAGAGTCAGTAGCAAGTTGATTGAGGTCGTTCCGATTTTTGTGGATTTAACTGTGATTTTCTGAAGTTGGCCGGATTTGCGAAAATATTTTAAACCCGAACAGTTCAAAATTTTCGGCGAAAATCACCCTACCATTTTCGGCGAAATCACCTTTTGGATTTTCAACTGAGTCTCCCTGTTTCATATTTTCGGTCCGAAGTGTATAATGTTTTCGCCGAAATTGATTTTGAAAACCAAGCAGTGATTTGAACTAAAGTTTTCGGCGAAACCATATGGTTATTTTCGGCGAAAACGCCTTCGAAAATCCGGCAGTGCATTTGAACTAAAATTTTCGGCGAAAACACCCTCTTATTTTCGCCGAAAACTCTTTTGAAAATCACCCAAAATATTCACTTTGAAATCCGGATTCAACCTCTCTCTCTTCCTTCTTTCAGTTTCTCATTCAATCGTCAAAATATTTTTAAAATTTCCCTTAACCTTCTTTGTTCGACTTTTATTCTGTGTGGATCCGGGACACTTGTCCCGGTATCCTTTTGATCTTTTTGTTGTTTTTGTTTTGTAGGATCCTAAGTAGCTACTCCGCTCCGCTCCGGGCTATCCGTGTTCATCCACTACACCGACCATCTCGTCACAGGTTCTTCGTATCTCTCTACTCTAGTTTAGTTCTGTGAGGACGCAGAACCGTTTAAGTGTGGGGTAGGAGGATTCTAGGATTATGCATGATCTTGCTTGCTATCTATGATTCTATGGTTCAAATTTGAAATTTCTCTTGCATAGAATTGCTCAATTCTTGACGTGTGATGTTAAATTGACTTCAATTTTGAACAATGACGTCTAGACTGTTCCACTTAGAACCTGTAACCAACGTGTCAGAACTGATATTAAATGAGTCTAGGTCAGGACAGATCATAAATCACTTCAGTAGTTGAAACTTGAATTAATTGAATTAATTGGTTTGTTAATAACAAAGCTCGATGACACCGTTCTAAGATGATAGATGCTAGCTTCTCCCATGTTTTTCACTCATATTTGTTCACCTGTGATTGTGGCTAGAGATTAGACGGAAATCCAATTCGAAATCTTGTGTAAAAAGTTATAACTAGCTAGGATCAAGTGGCTAAATTGGTTAAATCAAGTAATTAAGTGTTGCAAATCAATGCTAAGTTTTTTAAAGTGCTAAAAATAAAGCTAGGCAAGCCCGACACCTAAGTGAAGTGTTCGGGTTGAGCACTAGCAAAGGCACAAATACTGTGAGCTAGGCAGGTCCAACACCTAAGTGAAGTGTTTGGTATCGAGCACTAGTATGCAGTAAATAAATTGAAGGAAGAAATTGAGCTTGAACGAAATTGTTGTTAAAAAGCGGTCCTAGCTAGAACATGTAACGTACAGATCTAGAAACGGATAAAGTCGAATCGATAGCCACGCCATTTTTCCTACCTCCGCGTCCACATCATGGCTAGAGCTTAAAGTCTTTTTTTCATTAGAATTGGTGTTATCGTAGTCGGTTAATTATGATTAATTGTTTTGCCAAGAAACGAGCTTTATTAAAACCACTACTTGAAGTGTGCAGAAATTAGTGAGATTGAAAACTTGGTTGATTGATGTTCTTGCATGTGTAGGTCACTCTTTCTACGTGGAACAGTCTAAACCAAATTGTTAGAATTGAATCTCGGTTTAATCTCGTGTCATTTGTGAATTTGAGTGTGTTCTAGTTCAGTTTGCTTGAGGACAAGCAAAAGCTTAAGTGTGGGGTATTTGATGACACTCGATTTGACGTGATTATCGGCCTCATTTAAGCGACATTTCCTTGCTTGAAACGTGGTTTTAGGGGTAAAATAGCGAATATTCACTCAACTACCCTATTTCCTACCGATTTGGTTACTTTGGCCCTTTTTGGGTCTATTTGATGGTTTTCTAGTGTTTTTGCGTAAGCACAGGTTTTTGCCGTCAAATAAAGTAGCCATGGACGTGTCTAAGGCATAAGAACTCAAGGAACTGAACCGGAATCGATCAAAGGAGCCAATCAAAGTCAAACCGAAAATCTGCCCATTCACACTTACACATTCGGCGAAAACAAGCTCACATCTTCGGCGAAAATAACAGTGTAAACCAACTGATGTCAAGAGAAGAACATCTTTGGCGAAAAGAGCCCAGGGTTTTCGGCGAAGATGCAAGGGAAAATCACTGGCGCCAACAGAAGGATGGTTTCGGCGAAATTAATCAACTGCTCGGACCGAAGACATTGAACAGCCGGCGGAGCCCTGAACTCAAAGCCAGTTTCGCCGAAACTATCCCTATGGTTTCGGCGAAAACATCAGCTCAGCCGGCCCAACTAGGGTTAAGTATTTATACTTAATCCGGCGGCCAAGAAGAAACGGGGGGGGGGGGACATCAAACAATAACTCATTATTCATATTTTCACGAATCAGACTTTTGAGAGTCAGCCGACTCTAGGGTCGATAGATAGAGTTTAGAGAGTTCGAAGATCCGTGGAGAGATCGTGACGCCGTCCTTCCACCTCAGAGAACTCGGAGCTTAAAGTTGAAGATCCAGGAGACTGAAGCTTCGAGGGAGTCGTCAGAATTAGGTTTTTCAGTTCTTATCTGTTCTTCCTCTGTATGATGATCTTCATTGTTGCCTTTGATTCTCTTGTTTCTGATATGAGTAACTGAACTTGTAGAGTTTAGATTAGATGAACCCTAAGTGACCCAGGGCTTTAAAGCGGTCACGGATCGGCAGTGATTAGATTCGAAGTTCAATCAGTTTCTCTTTGCATGTTTGATTCGTTCTTCATTGTTCATGTTTCTTGTCTGGATTGATCCCCTAGATTAGATTCTGGTTAAGCTAAGGATAGAAGCGAACGCTCGCCTTACTTTAGAACATCGAATTGAACAATTAACCTTATAATTGGAGTGTGCCTTTCGTAGGAACCGGTTAGGGTTAATTCACTGCAAGAGTAACTCATTAATCACTAGTAATTGCACCAGTTAATTAAGTCGTTGCGAGAGGCGACCGTACCCGGGCGGCTAGTTAATCTTGGTAGTTAGAACGGATAGAGCGAACGTTCTCCGGTCTTAAACCTAAGGGTAAGGAGTTATGGTGGTGTATAGAAACCGATTGAATTAGAATTGAAAACCGCTGATCTTGTGATTGCCGTTGCTCTGGTGATCTAAGGGGGATTCGAAATCTAAGTTCGTCTATCTTCCGTTAGTCAATCTTTTAATCTTTCTGTCTTTTGTTTTCCTTTGCTTAATAGATTAGAAGTCGTGGAACTCACACCACGCACAACGTGTTTTAACCTGAGTAATTTGCCAGCTTCTTCAAAGTAGTCGATTAGAAGAAACCTCGAGTCGAATACGATCTGCTATACGCTTTTTCTTAGCATTAGTAGTTTTTATTTGGTTGAACGCATCACAACGACACGTTCACCAGCTCCAAAACTCGTATAGAGTTTTGATGAATGATAGTATGTATATATATAAATCATCCGGCCGAGGCCGAAACCGAAACAAAAACCCTTCTGTGGGAATAAAAGTCCCAAACAGAAGCAATCACCTGGGACCTTTGGTCCCACCACCATTGCCTAAAAGCTACCCCAAAAGAAGAATATAGGTTGTACGAACCCCGTCAACTCGAGCCTCTATACAAAAGGACAACAACAAAAACAAACATCCAGGCTGCCCACACCCCAAGAATCAAACCCAACCAACAAAACCAAAGTCCAAAACAAAGGGTCAAAACAAGGAGACCAAAACAAAAATAATCACCCTGGATCATGAATATCACTCCACACCCTCATCCATCCCCTGAACTCATCCTGAGTAATAACCTCCGACGCTCTAAGCCACCGACCAATCGAAAAGATCACCTTCCACAAAATATGTCGAGGTGGACGCTCTCTGTCTCTGAAAATCCTAGCATTTCTCTCAAGCCAAATGCCCCAAAATAACGCGTGCAACAATAACTCCAAAAAGACCCTAATCCGTCTCGGATAGTTCCTAACCTGCCAACTGCAAATGAACTCCTGGATATCGGTGGGAAAAGGTCCTCATATGGCAAGCTTGGAACTAAGGGTCATCCAAACAGAAGAAACAAAAGAACAAGACACAAACAAGTGCGACACCGACTCAAGGCCAGCTCTGCACATCATGCAATAGTTGGGCCCAATAAAGCCTCTCCTCTGAAGGTTGTCCAAAGTTGACACCCTTCTGAGAAAAACCTGCCAAACAAAGCCTGACACTTTGGTTGGCACACCTGCCTTCCAAATAGTCGAAGCAGGAAAATCACTCAAACCTGGAAACTCCTGGAAGCAGAGGCTGCGGTAGAAGGAGCTGACCGAGAAGGATCCTGAAGAAGTGAGTGTCCAGAGGGGGGCTGGAGGCCCTGTGAAATCCAACCGTCAGGTAACTCCCCTAGGAACTGTAACAGGCTCATCCGCTCAACCTCTGCACCTCCCCGCAGTGTGCCTCTCACAGGAACTCTCCACTCCGTCCTATCCATGGCCGTCACCTGCTCGAAGACAGAAGAAAAACGACAAAGGGCCACAGACATGACTCTAGGAAACCTCACAGCTAAACACTCCCCAAACACCCAATGATCGTACCAGAAAGAAACCCCCCACCCCCGGATCAATCCTAGCGTAATCCCAGAATCTAGAGCTACAAAAAACCACATTTCTCCATAGTGACCAGCCTGCCGCCTGCCTCTCCCAATTCGGGTTCCAGTCTGAGAGCCCCACCCCACATTTTAGAGTAATGAGAATCCGCCACCAAGCATTCCTCTCACTAATGAACCTCCACACCCACTTGCTCAGAAGAGCAGTATTCAACAGCTTAAGATCCAACACCCCAAGACCCCCTCTGTGTATGGGAGTCTTAACCAAGTCCCAACGAACCAAATGTGGCCTCCTCTCCCCCCTCCTCCTTCCCACAAAAACCTATTCTGTATTCGCTCCAGATCCTTAATAACTGACATCGTGCTTTCAAAATCGAGAGGTAATAGATAGGCAACTGAGACAGAACACTTTTGAAGAGAGTCACTCTCCCTCCAAAGGAGAGCATCCTTGCCTTCCAAGTCTCCAACCGAAGACGGGTGCTATGAACCACCGGCTCCCAAATCTGTCTAGAAGAGGTCCTGCACCCCAAAGGAAGACCCAAATACGTCGACGGAAATGACCCCATAGAGCAACCCAGAATTCCGGCCAAGCTCAAGCCATCCTGAACCTCCCCTATGGGATACATGACCGACTTGTGGATATTGACTTTCAGGCCAGTGACCGCTTCAAAACAAATCAAGATGGCAAGAACGTTTTGGACTTGATCAATGTTGGCATCACAAAACACCAGGGCGTCATCCGCGAAGAGAATGTGATGAACCTCCCCTGATCGTTCCTCGTCATTCATGAAAAAGCCTTCCAAGAGATTAGCATCCCTAGCTTTGATGAAAAACTGAGACAACACTTCCATCACTAAGATAAACAAGAAGGGAGATAAAGAGTCGCCTTGCCTCAACCCCCTAGTGCTCTGGAAGAAACCCTTAGCTTCCCCATTGACCAAGACTGAGAAGTTGGCCGAAGAAATGCAGATGTTGATCCACCTGATCCACTGAGACGGGAAAACCGCATCCTCTGCATCGTCTCAAACAAGCAAGACCAATTTGTGTGGTCGTAGGCCTTCTCAATGTCTAACTTGATTGCCAAACCTGGTCTACCACTCCTCCTTCTGGAATCAATGAGTTCATTCGCGATCAAGGAGGCATCCAGAATCTGTCGTCCCTCAATGAACGCGCATTGGTGAACCGAAATGCACTCTGAGATAACCTTTCTGAGACGGGCAGCCAAGGTCTTAGAAAGAATCTTGTAAAAAGAATTCACCAAGCTAATGGGTCTAAGATGCCTAATATCCTCAACTGCCTCCTTTTTTGGAATTAAACAAATGAAAGTGCTGTTGATTGCCCTAGGGAGGGATTCTGAGGCAACAAAGTCCGAGAAAGCCTGTAAGATATCTGCCTTGACAATCTCCCAGTTCGATTGAAAGAACTCGAGGGTCAAACCATCGGGGCCGGAGCCTTGTCCCCCTTGCACTTCTTGATCACCTCCCAAACTTCCTTTTCGGTGAAGGGTTGCACCAACAAGTCCCCAGCAGCCCTATCTAAACATCTCACCCCAAGAATCCTAGGAAAAGGGCAATGCACTCTCGGTTCTCTGTACAGAGTAGCATAAAAGCGCACCATAGCTTCTGCCAAACCTGACCCTCCTCCCACACCACCTCCATCAATGCTAATGGAAAAAATAAAATTGCGTCTCCGATTGAAGTTCTCAATCTTGTGAAAGAAGGATGTATTCCTATCGCCTTTCTTCAGCCAGGCATCCTTAGCCTTTTGTTGCCACCTGACCTCCTCCCTCTTCCATAATCTGTCCAAATCACATTTCAACAAACACCTCTCAAGTCTCTCTGAGTGACCGAGCTGCCGCAACTCTTCTTTCTCGTCAAACACAGCAATCTTATCTAGAATCTCTCGAATAGCCACCTCATTCCTCCTGAACACCTCCTCATTCCACGTCTTAAGATCACCTTTAACCCTTTTAGCCTTACTCGCCAACCTGAATAAACCATTGGATCCAGCACCCTCAGGTTCCCAAAATGACCTAACCACCTCTATGAAATCCGGAAAATCCAACCACATAACCTCAAACCTCCAAGGCCGCTTAATAATCCTATCCGAGCCACAATCAAGAACTAAAGGAACATGATCAGAACAAGTTCTAACACAAGCCCTAAGAATGCAGGAATTGAAGTTGTTATCCCACTCAGCAGACACCAGAGCCCTATCAAGTCTTGATAGAGAAGCATTGGCTTGTAGATTGGAAAAAGTAAAGGTCGCACCACTAAGAGGGAGATCAATAGCACCCACCTCATCGATGAAATCATTGAAAGCTTCCATCTCAGTTTGCGACCTAGCTCCGCCCGAGACTTCTTCCAAACTCCTAACCATGTTAAAGTCACCAATCAGACAAAATGGGAACCTCCACCAACTGACCACTTCACGAAGTTCCTGAAGAAAAGCCTCTTTCTCTTCAGTGTACACAGGACCATACACATTACCCAACATCCAGCAAAAGTCGTCTGATAAATTCTTAAAAATGGTCAACAAATCAGTAACGACCCTCCCAATGATTTTGTAAGGTAATCACTGAATTATCCCAAACCGTAAGAACACCTCCCCTAGAACCCACAGCATTGCAAGCCTCCCATTGCAAATCACGTCTACCTAGGATACTACACACCACTGCATTATCAACAACATTCAGTTTTGTCTCCTGAAAGCACCAAACATTAGCTTTCAAATCCTTGAGCCTACACCTAATCCTATACTGTTTCGACGCATCACCCAAACCCCTAACATTCCAGGAAAGCACTCTAGGCATCATTCGAACGAGTAGAGAGAGAAGCATACCGAGATTGTCGAGCGGATACTCTTGAGATTGGCTCCGCAAGATCCCACTTTAACCTTCGTAATTCCAATTCCTCCCTCGATCTAGGCACCGAAACCGAACGACGTAACACCACTTCTCGGGCAACTTCCTCAATTCTCTCCTCGGTCGCTACCTTCGACCCCTGAAGCCGGAGATCCAAAATAGCCGCCATCTGTTTCCCTTTAGCCACGAGAATATCAGTGGAGCAAAAATTCGAAATGACATCCTCCGCATCCTCCGGAAGACCTCTTCATTCTCAACCGAGTTAACATCCGAGAACGACCCCCCTCTTCCGAATCAGAGGAGAAATCGAATTCCCTACCCGCCACAAGAAAAGAAGAAAGCAGAGAATTATCTGTCTCCTTCGGCATCATAGCACGTGCCTGCCCAAAAGAAGGATTCAAAGTCCTGCAAACTGGAGTTGAAACTGAGGTTGGTACCTTGAAATTAGAAGGCAGACAGCCTGTTGCTAAAGCCTGGTCCAAAACAGCCTCTCTCCTGGGCTCCAAACAGCTTCCAAGATTAGAGAAAAAGGGCCTAGCTGAAACTTCAGTTAATAGATCCAGCTCTGGAGGCCCAAAAGAAGTTGGCCCGTTGGAAGAAGGACTAGGGCAGCCCTCCAAACTAGAACTGACTTGGCCCATTGTTAAGTTAAACCCCATCTCCTTTGACCCAAGTTGGGCCGGCCGTCCACCACCCTTTGGCCCAAAGACACCGAGTGGCCCATGGAACCAAACCTAGCTGCTCCTTGCTCACTACTTTCCCCTTCCTCAAAACAGTGAGGCGGCGCCGGCGGCCGAAATATTAGCGGCGTCGGAGATTGAAACTTTGGCGGCACCGGCGGCTGAAACCTTGGCGGCGCCGGACTCCTCTGACATGACTGAACCGCCACATCCTTACCTTTATGATTATCAAACCCCAACAACGGTTCCAACACGATGGGGATAACAAAGCTTGATTGGGAAAGCCAAAGACAGACCGACGCGGAACTTTCGTTCCCGTCTTCACTTTGATACGCACCGCAGCAAAGCTCGTCTCCTGACAATCAAGAAACCCACCGCACGCCTCCCCCACCACTTTGAAGGTTCGACTCGGCTCGTAGATGCACAGGGATGCCAAAGGCCAAGATCCAAACACCTCCTGATGTGTTTCCTTTTGAATCTCGACCCGCATCGGGGTGCCACCGACGCACCTCCAAAGCAATACCCCGAAAGTACCAAGTCCTCTTCAAAATATCCTTCACTTGTATCTCCGAGCCACAGTCCACTAGCCATGACTCGTCTCCGAGCATCTTGATATCTGACAATTCATTCCAACCCCACCACCTCTTCATCCATTTTCGAAACGAAGCCCAAGCTTCATCCCCAACTAGATTCGACACAGATCTAACTACAACCCAGTTTCGAAGCCTGCGCACCCTTTCATTAACCCCCGCCTCATCCACCTTAATCCTCACGCTAGGAGCAAGAGCGACGGATTCTTTGCTCTGCCTCGACCCGACCACGGCAGCAGCAAACGAGGAAGTGCGAGAATTATCTAAAAGACAAGTATCCTTTCCTTCACCTTCCAAAATACTCTGCAAGGATTTTAAGAAGGCATTCCACCCCAAATGAGCTTCGTCCGGCGGAATAGCGACGAAGAACCTCTTCCCGTCCTTACAAAGCTCTGAGATCCTCAAAAATTGGGTGTCGTTGCTTGAGAACGATCCAATCAGGATCGACCTAGAACCGCTCTGCCTTACCTTTTCCTTCCCTAATTTCCAGCCTTTCTGCAGCGCCTCTTGCAACACTTCCCGAACCCAACGGAGAAGAGATAGGTCCAAGAATACGAAGTGAGAACTGCCAAGCCTAGAAACCGAAATGCGAAAAGCAGCATCAGCAAATCGATCCGAATGAGAGATACGAATTTCTCGACCCCTAATTCTAAGAACACGCAGGGGACGATCCGGAATCCTAACTCTAACCCCAGCCGAAAAACCCCAACCTTGGGACCTCCCAGAGGCCCCGACCCCTCTCCCTCTCTCTCTAACTCTCTCTCTCTCATTAACTGTTGTTGTACGTTATTGTTTCAAAAACTCGTATAGAGTTGACATGGAGCTAGCCTCCATAAGTGATCTCTCCAACGGCTCAGATCTATCATCGAAAGATTTACTATTATATAAGGACACATGTGGCATGAGACGCTGACCCTGAGGACATTATAAAAAGAAGATGACCACATCCTTTATGATATAGAACACGTGACTAACTACCATCACGTCTGATGCATAACACACTTAAGGAGCTCCCCGATACTTCTCTGCTTCGCCAACTAGTTATAACTCTTTCACGCATTGCCCCACTCAGGAACCAATTGTCCATCAAAAACTTAGAGGCTCACACCAGCTTCAAGGCTCGTCTAGGCTTACCATGGAGCTAACCCTCCACACCATAGGAGGAAGATAACTCCACCATTCATGATATGGAACACAATGCTAACAACCATCACGTCTCACGCACAACACTCTTAAGATGCTTCCCGTTACACATTGTCCTCACCTATCTCTTATCTTACTATCATGTTCCTACACGCCTTACGAGACACACGCTCAATAAAGACACCCTAGGCAAACAAGGAGCAGGATAATCAATCAGACTTTCTTTACATCATAATTTTTTTTAACCGAACTACTTATTGTACTATCCAAACCTCCAAAACAGAGAAAAATAAACGAGTATCTAGTCGCAATAATAATCGAAACAATTAAACAAACCGCAAAAATGAAAGAAATGTTTCAAAAATAAGGATTCCTTTTTGGTCATTTTTAATTTTCCCTTCAAAATCAAATCTACTAATCTAGTGGGTAGGAGGGAAAATGGCTTCAAATTCAAAGATGTAGTTTTGCTCCTCAAGAAATCCTGGATCAATCTAACCCTACCCAACCCTAATCTTCCAGGATTTCTTCTTAAGGTAATTAAATTAAATTTCCTCTTAATTTCTTCTTCATCTTCTTCTATGATTTTAATCTTCGTCTCGTTAATTAGTTACACTTTTCATCTTGTTCAGAAGAAAATATTATGACGAGATTATATTAATTAAAAATTATTCATTAGAAAATTCATGTCATGACAACAATACATCAATAATCTGAAAATCGCGCGATATGTTTAATTATGCTCCTTCTAATATGTTTTAAGAGGTTTTTCTCTATTGTTTTCAGGGGCGAATTGCGTATACATAGACATGAAGATTCAATTGATGAAAGCAATGAGAACAAGATGTTGTTGGCCAAAGGTAAATTTAATTACAAACCATGTTGAGTTATTCATATGCAACGGTTTTTGACACTTTCAAGTATTAGAATCTAGAGTTTGGGGGTGGCCAATCCTAACGACATGTCGAGACGAATGTGGGGATTGGCCATCTCAGTCCAGAACCCCAATCATCTGTATCCATAAATTTAAAAATTCTTATACTTCTGTATATTAGAGCGTGTTTTGTTCATTAATTTCATCTCAACACCGCGTGTTACGTACTTTCAATTTTGAACAATTCTGAATCCGCTCCTGATCACAAACACTGTCTGGTACCGCATTCTTCGCAGATATTCGGCCGTTGTTGCTGCAACGTAAGGTGTTGCAAGGGAGGAGCCCAGCACGAAGACGACGACCACGACAAAACCGACCCCAACCAAATCGACAAGAACCGCCACATAGAGCTCGCCACGGGGAGAGTCCAACTCATCAACACAATGCAGAAATGGGAGGACAAGCTCCAAGAGGCCAAGAAGCCAGGCAAGATCGTGATCCTGAACTTCAGCTCATCGTGGAGCGGTCCTTGCCGAAGCATAGCTCAGCCGTACTGCAAGCTGGCGGACAAGTACCCTTCGATCATGTTCCTCACAGTCGACGTGGATGCGCTTGCGGAGATGAGCTCGACGTGGGAAGTGAAGGCGACGCCGACGTTCTTCTTCTTGAAGGAAGGGAAGCAGATAGACAAACATGTTGGTTCAGACAAGGTAGAGCTTAAGTCGAAGATTGCTAACATTGATAGTCTCCCCTAGTTGAAATGGATTTGATTTGATGTTTTTTTTGTTGGGTTTTTTAGATAGGGTTTGTTTGTTTGTTTGTTTGTTCTATGTTTTTTGTTAGCTTGTTGTTTAGGTTAAACAAAAAACGTGACGGAAAGAAGGAGAACGAAAGATATTCATGCATGTAAAGTAACCTTAGTTAGAGACCCGCACTTTCTAGTTCTGTCAATGTTCGCTAGAACGATAACGACTATTGATGTGTCTGTATTTCATATATCGACGCAACATTAGTAACTTAGCATAATGGGAAAGGAAGTGCACAACGATGAATTCAAATTGATTTGACACATCCTGGGTCGAGTCATATATTTGGGAGTTTTTTTTTAAATTCGACTCAATGTTATCTTAGCTATCCTCGTTTCTTGACAAAATATTGGTCAACAACTTTTAAAAATTAATTTGTCATGACACTCTTGTGGTAACTCGAAAAATTTCACTTCAAATTCAACTTTAAATAAATTTCAATCTTGATTTCGCCATACTAAAAGAGAGAGTCTGATGGGCCCAGACCCACCTGGGTCCGAACAAGGAGGGTAAAGGCTCTGAAAGCCCAAGCTCAACCCACCAGACGCCGAAGACTAGGGCAAGACAAAAGGTCTGAGCCGTCACATTCAGCGATCTAGGTCGACTACGAGACCGTTCCACCAATCAGCTGATGATGACACGTGGCGGTCCCACCCGATTACCGAGAAGCTATAAATATATATTTCCTGGCCTCAACATTAACGGAGGAAGCACACACAACATGCATCATAATCAGACCCCACCACACTGCCTCAGTCGTACGCTCTGTTCTCATACTCCTGAGGATCCTAAACGCCTACGGACACACTCTGATACTTCTCTGGTACTCTCATACCATCGTTCTCATACGCTTATTTACTACATCAGCCCCATACTATTACCTGTCTAACGCGCACTCTGCGAGGTACACACATGATGACAGGACTCAGTCTTGCTCAACCATGTACCTCCCACTCAAACCAACTCATTGGGCCACCCAAACACCCCAAATCAAGCCCAACCCTAAAATCAAGGACGACTTCCGGTCAATGCATTTTTTACAAATGATGAATGGATTTCACCTAATATATTTATGGGAATATAGCACTTTGGCCCCTCTACTTTTCCAACTTAATAATAGCCCCTCTACTATAAATTGCTCATTTTACCCCCTTTTACTTTGACCACTTTGCCGTTTGGTCCTTCCGTTCCAATTTCGTTATTCGTAACGTTAATTGATGAGCATTAAGTACACCACGTTAGCTCAAATAGCCATGTATTAGCTTACTAAGCATTTTTTAATTAGGAATATACGTATACATGGTTAGATAGGATGAAACCAATAAATAAAAATGTACTTTTAAAATCATTCGTATTTCACCATACTCTTCGTGATCCCTCCCCAAATTACCTCCCTAACTAACTCTTGATCTCCTACCTCTGATATCTCTCTCTGTTAGTGTGTGGATGTGTCTAGATTTAATGGTAAGGAGGCGAAAGCTGAAACGGAAGGACCAAAACGGAAAAGTAGTCAAAGTAGGAGGGGTAAAATGAGCGATTTATAGTAGAGGGGGCTATTTGTTAAGTTGGCAAAGTAGAGGGGGGCAAAGTGCTATTTTCCCTATATTTATTATCACATTTTTTCTTTTCTATTTCGGATTAAATTAAATTTTCCTTATTCGTTTAGGTTTAGGTTTCAGAATCCCCCAATATAAACCCCCCCACGTATAATTTTGATATTGCCGTCAATAGACGTCGACACATCATGACGATGAATGTTGCCCACGAATCTTCTAACTCCGTTACAACGCCGTCATCACGGAGTCATCACAGATTAACGATGATGATCAGGAACCAAATAGAGTACTACTTCAGCGAGGAGAATCTGGTCAAAGATGTTTACTTGAGGAAGCATATGGATGATCAAGGGTGGATCCCTCTCGGAGTGATATCGAATTTCAACCGGGTTTTTAACCTGACGACGGATATCGAAATGGTGTACGATGCTCTCGTCGATTCTACCGTCGTGGAAGTTTTCGAAGGCGAAGTGAGGAGGAGGGGTGACTGGTCGAGATGGGTTATTCCCTCGCAAGACCCGATCTTTTACGTTTAAGCTGGTAGTGTGTTTTCAAAATCGTATCGGTACAATTATGAACCATGAACTAGAATGGTACGGTATGAATATGATACAAATTACGGTGTAATCACGGTTTATGACAATTTGAGTGACTGAATCGCATACTGTTAGATTTTTTGGTACCAAATCTATAAGCATGGAAGAACAGGTATTTGTTTGTTTTTTTTCTTGTTTTCTGGTTGCTCAATTTAATCATCCTTAGCCAAATTAACCAATAATATTTGAACTCCGTATGAGTTTGGGATTATTTGAACTTGATCCGGATTTATGCGGATTTAGTGTACTCATAACTTGTACGGGTTCTACACGAATTACAAGACTTGGACCACAAAATTCACTAACCCAAAATCACGTTCGACCACATAGTCTACTAGTTACTATATTAATTATCAAAATTGAATTGAAATCCATAATAATTCTATCACGTACATATATATCTAGCACTACGACGAACTTATCTAGTATCCAATTCTACTTCCGATATTCCTTTTCGTTTCATACTTCTGTCATCTCCAACTCACCCTTATGTAGTTGTTTGATAAAACTTAATTGTATTAATAATCATGGTAGTTTTTTTATTGATTGTTGTTTGATTTTGTTATCCCAAATCGTGTTGCGACAATTTCTGAACTCGAAATATTGTTTTGTTCCAAGTTTAAATTGTCCGGGGAGATCATGAGGGGTACCCGAGCCCGTATCCATCCAGGGTTAGGATACTTGAAACCCTAACAAGTTCGGAATTTGGAATAAATATAAAACCTTTCATAGATTCGAATGCGGATTTGGATATTCGAACCCGTCTCGTTCTCTAGTCCTAAACTCGAGTTGCCACACGTTACATTTTATTGGGAAGTACATACATATAATAAACAAAAAAAAAAAAAAGAACCACACATAAAACGACGTCGTATCACAAACCCCCTCCGCCGCCGGCAACGTTGAGCAGAACGCCGAGGAGCGAAAACGGCGCCGAGAAGAAAGGGCTATGATCAGCATCCAACGAAAACACCTTCGCCGGCGGCCACCGCCGGATCATAGTCTCCTGCTGCTCCAACTTCACCACGTTGTCCTGGATCGCCTTTATGTACACCCGTTCCACCGCTTCCGACGACGATGACGTCAGCCCGTCGAACCGGGCGGACCGGAGGGCGATTACCGGGCCGGGTTTTAAAAGCATGGAAGCTAAGGTGACGTCCTCGGGTGGGCTGGTGTTGTACATAATTTGGCGCAAATATTTCTTGGCCATGACGGCGGATGTCGGAGGTTGATCGGCTCCGTTTCCGAACCGGAGATCGAATACGTCGTCGCCGTATCTTGATAGGTCTGGGGCTCCCTGTAGTGGTTAATTAAACGAGGGTGAATGATTAATTAATTAATTAATTATTAATTGGGTCAAATACTTAAAACATCCCCAAACTATATGGCAAGTTACAAATTCGTTCTAAAAATTTTATCTGTTACAAAGTGGTCCTATTACTATGAAATGTGTTACTGAGTAGTCCTATTGACGTCATTAGTGTACTTTTTTAGCCATTTCGCCATGTCACCGTTGACATGTCATCAAAAGAATAATTCAAAATTCAATAATATGATTCAAATCTAAATCTAAACTTACCTAACTTATAAACTTTGGTTCAAAACTTAAATCTAGTGAGTTAGATTAATATAATTTACGATTGACTAATTTCATTGTGAAGTTACTTACTAATTATTATTCATTTTTGTAATTTATGTAATTATGTCTAGAAAAGAAGATCATGTATATGGTTATTGATGGCCCTAGTCCATTCGTTGGGTTGGACCGCTCTAACCGGTCCAACACCCCAAAACCAATAGTCGAGGCTCGGACATGGCTCATACGTTGTGTGATCCCAACTTTTCATAGTTGGACGATCAAGATCGCCTCAGAGCAGGGTCACCAATCCACTACTGCCACGTGGTGACCTGACCCGAACTCGATGACTAATAATTGAGGACCTAACCCCCAACATTGTGAGACATGACACATAATACTCGATAACAGACGCATTAAGCTTCATACACCCCAATACTTTTATGTTATACTTTTCAACTATGTCTACCCCATCTTATATATACACACACGAACTATTACTATTGTCCTTCAAATGCATGTGAGGTACCCCACGACAACTCAAAGACGTCTCAATTTTACTCAAACCAGACGATCCTTCAAACTGAACCTACTAATTAAACCGGTCATGCCAACTAGACGAAAAATTGATGATATCAATGATTGAGAATTGATGAATCTTTTCGTTTCTGCCATTAGATTCCCTTTCATTGATTGAAGGCCTTACACCATACATGATTGGTTGCTAAAAGGTGATCCAAACTCCAAAGATTAATTAGTACTAGTTTTGAATTGAAGTAAATAGATAATTTATAAGAATAAAAATTAACAATAATATTAAAACAAATTCGATATTATTATCTAATAATAATATTAAAAAGTGAATAAAATTCAAAGTGGGGAAGAAAACAAAACAAAAGGACAAATAATTCATTAATTTGTAGGTAGTTGGGCTGTAGACAGTTGGCATCCATTTCTCTTATCCCCACATTTCTTAATCACTTAGACTAATAATTAATATATTAATAACAATTTATAACAGACAAAATTAAAATAATTTCTCTATTTCTCATATTTCTTGTTAGAATATCACTGTCACCGACATTATCCCAACGCTAATATGATATTATTCACACAAATTTATTTTAAGTTTCTTCCCAAAATACCTAATACTAGTGTATTTTCTATGTGGTTGTGTTGTACCGCAACTTACATCCGTTTCTCCTACCCTTAATTGCTAGGATCTTACCCTCCTACCCTCTGTAGCGGTTCATATAACTGCTTAACGGAAAATATTTCCATCTAACCCAATCCAATTTCTGGGTTGAGTTAGCGCCAAGGGATTCCGTTGTAGCGATTATACGAACCGATACAGAGGACACAAAAAACCCATGTCTAAGTGAAATAACTCCTCTACAACAGACCATGTTTCTTGTACCGACACTATTACTACTGTATCGTCCACTTTGAGTCAAACCTACACAATTTTCTTCTTACGATTTCTCTCAGACACTAATATAATTCGCCAGCTCGTTCTAAACTAGACAAATTTACCTCAATTTATCGGGGAAAAAAAACCCAGAGAAAAGTGAGAGAAATGATTACATCGAGAGAGTCTTGGTGGGTGCTGAAACCGAGCCTGAGCATGGTGGCTGCCACGTAGACGCCCACCCGAATCTTGTTTGGGAACTTGTGGATCGCCTCCGTCACGCTTAACCCGCCGGCGCTGTGTCCCACCATTATCACCTGTATTATTCATCATCCTATTTAATTATATAGTTTAACTAAGGGAAAATAGCATTTTGCCCCCTCTACTTATCCAACTTAACAAACAGCACCCTATACTATATAATCGCTCATTTTACCCCTCTTACTTTGTCCACTTTGCCGTTTAGGTCCTTCCATTCCAACTTTAATCTTCGTGACGCGCATTCAGGACACCACATTAGGTCCAGTAGGCATGCATTAGCTTACTAAGCGTGTTTTAATTGGTAATATAAGTATATATAATTAGGGGTAAAAAACATTGGTGGTCACCTAAGTTTGGGGGTTGTAACAGAGTGGTCACCTAACTTCGTTTTGTAACAGAGCACTCATCTATGATTTTGTCAACCATTTTTGTTGGTATTGGTTTGGTTTTTGAGTTGGATCAATTTATTTTGAGGGTTCAACCGAGTTGATTAGGGGGATTAAAAGATATTATGTTTGATGATGTTGCATGCTTAGCTGTCAATTTGGCTAAAATTGTCAACAAAGTGACTGAAATAATTGTTCGTTACCTTTATTTAAACATAGATGAGTGCTTTATTACAAAACGAAGTTGGATGACCACTCTGTTACAACCCCCAAACTTAGGTGACCGCCAATGTTTTTTACCCATATAATTAGATAGAATGAAATCGACGAGTAAAATGCGTGGTTTAAAAAAACCCTTCAGATTTCACCATACTCTTCGTGATACCTCCCCAATTTACCTTCCTAACCAACTATTCATCTCCTACCTCCGATATCTCTGTTTTTTCAGTGTGTAAATGTGTCCAGATTTAATGTTAAAGAAAACGAAAGTTGAAACGGAAGGACCAAAACAGTAAAGTTGACAAAGTAGGAGGAGTAAAATGAGTAATTTATAGTACATGAGGCTATTTGTTACGTTAGAAAAGTAGAGGGAGGTAAAATGATATTTTCCTTTAACTAATGATTAATTTTCAAAACGATTGATTAAGTAATTTGATTACCTGCTCGTTCTCCGGCAAGGCGGCGATCAAGTCGAGCAGCGGCTTGTTGTAATCCTCGAACTTGAACAACGTGTCCGGGTCGGTCGGGTCGACTCCGGCGCTGGCTAGGTCGACGCACGTGACTCTGTGGCCGGATGACTCGAGCAGGGTCCGGATTTTGTACCAGCACCAGCTCCCGTGCCCAATCCCGTGGACCAGCACGAAATGTGCACGCCTAGTGTTCGATGAAATTGCTGACTGATCGTTGCCGCCTTTTTCCATGATTGATGATCGGAATCGGCCGCCTCGAAGTTTCCGTCTCTCTGTTTAGGTTGTGTGGGAATCGGTTATTGGTTCTTCCGGTGATTTATATATAGCTGGGATGAGCGGCAGGCCGGCCATGTGGATTGTGGAGGATGTGGGCTGTTATTTTGTCGTTTAGCTGGGGGAATAATTTAAGTTTTTTTGGGAAAATTACATTTTGCCCCATCTACTTTGCCAACTTAACAGATAGCCTTTTTACTGTAAACGACTCTTTTTACCCTGTCTTACTTTGATCATTTTGTCGTTTGTGTCATTATGTTCAAATTTTGTCTTTGTAGCGTTAAATTTGGACACATACATGCATCAATAGAGAGATATATCGAAGGTAGAAAACGAAGAGTTCGCCATAGAGGTAAATTGGGGAGGTATCACACATACATATACAAATTTTTTTTAGTAACAACGCGACACTTAGCGCCTTAATCATTAATCAGAATCGACCAATATTCGGTGATACTAATACAGTCATAATGGAGAAAGTAAACGAAGTCTACTATCTGAAACTGAAATAGCTCTAACCAATTCCAGCTCTCATTCACGAGTAATTAATTAGTAATTAGCTAGTAAACCCATTTAATCGATGAGATCTGATGTTGGTGCATTTCTAGCTCAAACGTCGTTTTTATATGATGATTATCAAATTGATTTAGGCCATTGGATTGCCGTATGTACACTCCAGCTACCATTGTTCGGTCATATAAGGAATCGTTTGAAATGATCAAGACCGTTGATTAATTATATAGTAGTTAACATCAATCCCCACAATTAACTTGGGACTTTGTAGCTTAATTAACTATTATACAAGATTGTGTATACCAAGCAAAGGTCGACATAATTAACAAATTAAATCGTCGTTTAGGGAGCATTACGAGCTAATTAATCACTCAAATTTAGTCACCCTTTGAGTTAGTGGTAAAATTAATACGAATCTCTGAACAATTTCCTATAGCTGTAACTGATGTTGTAGCTTGGCTCTCTTACGTGCCAACATACGCTCTTTCGCTGCATTGATCTCATCTTCCTTTCTCTTATAATGATCAGGATTCGTTTGCTTAGCCAGTGCCTGATCCTCTGTAACTTGCTGTCCTGATGAAGCCTCCTCTTGGACCGAATTATCAGATGGTTGCTTCATATCTGGAGATCGGACTGGTCTTTCAGAATCATTAACTGGTGAAGATCCAAATGCATTTTTGGAGTCGAGTAGTGGTGATGATGACAATGTTGCCTTTGATACTCCGGTTGATCCTTCCTCGCCGCCATCATGCTTCTCTAACTTGTTAGTTTCAGCCTGCTTCTCTTGCCTTGTCATCTCAGCGTCTTTACCACCAAATGCAACATTTTTGTTGAGGTTGAAGTAGAAGTCGCTCAGATCACTCTTCTTTGTAACCTAAGGAATAGCGATTATCATCAACAACATCAGCAAGCAATAGGTTAGTCAGGAACAAAGTCACAGAAGACACACAAGCAGAGAAAGAAATCCACTTACATCGTCTTTCTGCTCTTTCAATTCACGGAGTTTTTCTTCTTCCAACCACTGATTACGTTCTGCAAGTTTCTTCTTGTACGCATTCGTAACATATTTATCATTGTCAGCATACAGGTGGTCATCTTGCCTTCTCTCTTTAGCGATTTTTCGCTCAAACACGATCTCCTGTTGGCGTTCCCTTTCTTTTGCTTTCTTTATCAGAGTGTCAATATACTTGGGCTGCAAACAGTAGCACCACAACAAATAGGTCACATTTCTGAAATTAAGACATGCATCAGCAGCAAGAACATACTAACTCAGCTTGTTTCCTTCATCTACTGAAGATATTATGTGACGAATTATCAGAACTCGAGACACGCAGAACCTTTTGCAAACACACAAGACTTTTTTTTTACATAGAAGATTATATATACTACTCTAGTGAAGTATTCTAAATCAAGAGTTAGTACCATCACACAAGTAAAGTCATATGGATGGATAAACACACAATTAGAAGCATAAATACAATAAAAACAACAAGTCCCATTCAAGTTCCTAACTGAAGCTGATAGGGACCAGCATTCTTCTCTTCATCATGGATACATATCATCAACTCCCTAGCAATACAAGTTAAATGATGTCTCACACCAAGCAAAAGTCAGAACGATAACCATGAAAGAAGAAACAATAAAGTCCTTGTCTGGGTGACTCCTACCAGAGCTATCCATTAGATTGCTAATAATGGAACCTGACCTTCCACATTCATCAAACTAGAAAAGAATTCCGACTAGGTGCAGATAATGTAGTGAAAATCATTGGCATCTACCATCGAAATTCTAAGCACAAATCCTTCTGTAAACTTCAGAACGTTAACTAGCAAATCATTCTATATAATTCAAATTTTCCTAACTTGTACCCTTAAGCAGAGTAACACAATAAACAAATCATACCATTTTTTGTTGCTTATCTTCAATCTGTGGACGAACAACTGCCTGCTTCATCTCGTCGTAAACTCCATCATAATCAAACACGGAAGGGTCTTCCTCCAAAGCTTTCTTATGTTGCTCCTCAATCTTGAAACATGGAAACAGAAAAACTAATAAATAGTTGGATACAGAGGATCGATATAGTAAGTGATAATAGCACAGCAAAACTTACCTCTTTCAGAGACTTGTTCTTCGTAGCTTGCCGTGCAATCTCTTGCTCGACATTATCATTATCTTCGTCACCATCGTTGAACCCTAAGGCCGCCTTGGGAGGAGGTGGCTTGTTACGCTGGGACCGTTGCACTCTTAACTGTAAACCGTACTTCTTCATAAATAGCTAACCCTATCTATTAGCAACTATTCAAGCAGTCTTTCTTCTCCACAGTTAACCGCCGCCGGCGTTATTATTCTCACCGAAAAGTGGTGGTCAGCGGCTTCCCTCCATCAACAGAGCCTCCATCATCAACGACCTTGACGAACTTTCCCCACGAGCAATCCAGCACTGTCTTCGTCCTCCGTCGACGACTACGTACCTCAGCCGGCCTCCGTCAGTCAAGGGATTGATTACGGAGAAAACAGAATAAAAGGAAGAAGGTTTGGGGATTTGGGAGAGAAACGCTCTTCTTCAATTTATATCTAGGGATTGCTTCAATCAAAATATTTACATGATAAAACTTATTACCTTTTAGTCCCTAAATTATAGATAATGACTAATTAATCACTAAAATAGTCAAATGTAGTCACCCTTTGAGTTCCTGGTAAAATCAAGAATCTAACATAGGAAATAAACTTTAATTTCAATTATTTTATATAAAATTTCATCGATTTAGAACAACGTAATCCTATGTGTGGTATATGTTAGCCCATCCCTAGTTCCGCCATTATAGTCATCATTATTATCGCATAATATTTAACTTGTCATGGTCACGATGATGTTGCAATGACTTTAACGAGGTTAAGTCAGCCATAACGAACACATATTTCAATACCATTGACTTTAGTGACTCCTGGTGCTTCCATGATAGGTCTAGATTAGTATGCAACCAAATACGATAGATATAACAGAGAATTTCAACTCAACCATCACAAATTTCTCCTTGTTGTTTAAGATGACCACACCATAACACGCATTTTGAGAGTCGTTAAAAAAGTGTCTCATCATAGTGTAATTCTAATGAATTAATCTGATTCTTGTTTCTAATAAACTAGACGTGAGATTTAGGACAATAAAATGATGATCGAAGCATCTCACAGTTAGATAAAATCTCTCGCTACCTCAGAACGGGTTTTTATGGGTAAATATCTAATCACTTTTAAAAATAAATACTATTTACTTCTTTAAAATCACCTCTTAAATCAAAGGTAACATGTCTCTCTTAATAGCAAGAAGCACTCATACGAAGCAATAAACAACCCATACACGAGATTTCTTCACATCGAGGTGGGTAGTTGTTGATGTTGAAGGCGACACTACTGAAGAAGTCCCGGCTCAAGTCGCAAGCAGAGAGATCCTACGGAGAGATTGTGTTTCCCTCGTCATTCCTTTTTGAAGCTCCCGCGATAATTTTGATGGTGGTTCCTACTTCCTAGAGAGGCTTTTGCGACGGCCCATTATGTGGCTCGCCTTGTCCCACGATGCCTCTCAAGGCAGAGGCTTGGGTGTGTGCACTTAAAGTTTTCTATTAATTTGACTGCCTCCTTATCTCCTACAAGAGCTATCTTAGTTTTGGAGGGGAAAATCGATTTCGATTAGTATCAGTCAACCTGTAGGAGGACTGGGCTTGACCACATGAGCCTGCATGCATACTTGAAGCCCAGCCCGGCCCAGCCCAGCCCAATTAAAGGAAAAGAAACCAAAAGAGTAGGTTAACTGAACAGGAAAGAGAGGCAGTTTGGTAAATTCACTCTGAGAGAAAGCAAAAGAAAGGCGCCAAAATCCCCAATCAAGCAATGGCGGATGGCGAAGTGAGAGAGGTCCAGACAGGAAAGAATGGACAAAATTGGGAAGAAGCATGGGATTGCCGGGAAACAGGGTAATGGCAGTTTCTTATTCAAACTTATCCTTCCTGGCTCTTACCCTTTTGCTCCAATTCCCATGCAAAACGCTTTCGATTCTAATCCCCCCCAAAACCCTTTCCTTTTCCCCTTGTCACTTTCCGATTCCCCATATCTGAAAACCCTAGAAAGAAATCTCCCTTTTCATTATTTGAGTTGATCGCTTACCTGTTCCTCTAAATTAATCAGCCGCCGGCCCACTTCACTTCATTTCCCACCACTCCAGTCCTTTTTCTTCTCTCTGCTCTTGATCATTGGGATTTCAGTCTGCGTTGTCTCCGCTCAGAACGAGGTCAGTGAACCAGTTCTGATCAGTTCTCAGTTTGCAATGCTCTGTGAAAGATTTGTGTAGTGTTTTTCCATCTGGGTTTTGATTTTTATTTATGGAAAGTTGAAAAGTTTCCCAGGAGTGGTATTTGGTAGATGTGATGTTGGGCTAGCTTAAACGAGTGACAGTGTTACTGATTCGATGTTCTAGGTTGAAGATCGGGTAGATTTAATTGTATTCTGCGAATCCCAGATCGTATGGCTGTTAGTATCCTGTTACTGAGGACAGACTGTCGATTGGTTGCATTTATTTTGTACTCAGTTTCTCAAGTTACATTTGAGGGTATTTTCCCTCTGTTCGTGGGCTAGTTTGATTCATGGTAGCTTGATGAATGATATTTTAGAGTAGATGTATGCTAGTAGCTCTAAATTGGCTGTATGATGCTCAGGATGTTCAATGAATTGATCGATACTAGATCTTTCTCTGTGTGCTAATCGTTTACAGTATTTGCTTCTTTCTCAATTGAACCTTTCCAATTTCCATGCTAGATTTCTCTTGGTTGAAGCTAATTTTATCCCTTGATATGTTATGACTTGACAGGGATGGATCAGAGTTCGACGAATGTCCCGAGTGCAGAAGATGTAGATGTTGCCTCTCCAGTGAAGGAAGATGAGATATATGAAGAGACCATGCCCGATTTGATTGCAGATGCAGAAGAAGCCTATGCAACTTATGACCCTGATACTTCTTTGCCGACATCTGATGCAAAGCTGGATGAGAACCATCAACTTGCACCAGCCAGTTCGGCTGCTGCTAATAGTTCTGAGCTGTCCATAAAGGAGGGCTCCGAATCATCTCCGTCACTATCAGACTCCGACTCTGAATCTTCCAATTCTAGCAATGCCTACTATAGTCTTCCGCTGAACACTGATCGAAAAGTACTGTCGTACCAGAACATTGCGGAAATCCCAAGTATGGGAGACAAGCTAGAGATGGAGGCAGCTGAAGAAAGGAATCCAACTTATGAAGAACTTCTCAGGAAAGTAGACATGTATGAAGATAATTTAAAGGCTTCGAATCTAAGGCTAGAGAAGTCGGAGAAGAAGTTTCCTGGCTGAAGAATGAGCTGAAAAGTGGTATAGAAACTTTCCAGTCTGAACTCGATTCTGCTTATAGAGTGATAACAGTCAGGGAGGCTGATCTCGAAATTGAAAGAAGAAAAGTCGTGCTGTTAGAAAACGAAATAGCTGAGAGTATGTTGGAAGTGCAGAATCAGCTTAAGTTTGCTCAAGAAGAGATGGAAACTTTGAAGGCTGAGCACAGTCATGTGAGGAAGCTGGCCAGAGAATTGGAGGAAATCAATTTGAGTTACAAAAACCAACTATCCGACCGTGATGCTGAAGTGAAGGCGTTAGAAGCTTCATTGACTAGCACGGAGGAAAAATTCCATGTCGAAAGGTCATCGTTGCAGTCTGATATATCATCCTACTCTGAGAAGCAAAACTTGTTGGAGGCAAGCATCACCGAGCTGGAATCATTGCGGATATCCTTGGAGGATAAGCTAATGCAATGTGAGACTGAGAAAGTGGAGATGAAAACCCTGCTTGATGCTCAGGAGGTTCAGTCACAGACAGAGATTAGTCAACTGAAGGCAGATCTCGAAAATAGTGGTAAACAAATTGAGGACTTGAACAAAAACTTCGACAGCTTGAAACACAAACATGACATGGTTATAGCGAGAAAGACGAGCTGAATGCCAAGGTGGACACAATGACAGCTGAGACGGCTCATCAACAGAATCAGATAGCAGAAGAGGAGGAACATCTACGACTGTTGAATCTCGAAAACGGGGACTTGATTGCTGACTCCGAAAGTTTAAGGAAGCTGGTAGAGGATCTGAGATCGAGAGTAGCAGAGCTGGAGAATGAGGTGAAGAGGCAGACCGACGAGATCATATCAGGAGCTGAAGAGAAAAGGGAGGCTATCCGACAGCTTTGCTTCGCTTTGGAGCATTACAGAAGCAGTTACAAGGAGCTCCGCCAAGCAATTATCGGACACAAAAGGGTTCAAATTCCAGCATAGTTAAGTTGTTTAAAGGTGGTGTTATCTGAAGCTGCTGCTTCTGGTTCATTGAACTGATAATATGTTGTGTTCTTAGTACATGTGTTGTTGGTGTTGTATGATAGTGAACATGGTGCAAAGATATCTGGTCATCATTCCCAGATTTGTTGCAGTTTGAAACCTTTTGGCATGATTGATTCTGGTTTGATTTTAATAAAAAATGGACCTTTTTTGTAAAGTCTTAAGTCCCAACCCTAACTTGGGCACCACGGAGGCAAAAAGTTGACCTAAACCAAGCTGTAGTCAGTGCTAGTCAGATTAACCATTATGGTCGAGTAACTTGTAGGAAAAGAAAAGGAAATTCAAACGAAAAGATCAGTGAATTGTGGAAAGAACTGCGAGTTGGTTGACTTGACTTCTGGAGTAACCCTTAAAACGAGACGAATGGAAAAGAAATCAACTCATCGAACCCAGAAAAATTGCTCTGTTTTGCTTTACTCTGTTTTCGTCTTCTCTGTTTCTATAGCATTTCTGCAAGATTTGTACCACCCTCTTCATTTCTTATCATTTCATTAATGGGTGAGGATTGTAATGTGATGAATTCTGACTGCTTCAATGGAAATTTGCTCCATCTCTTCTACGTTTATCTAATCCCTGTTTGTTGGGTTTCGCAGATACTCTGGTCTTGTGAGTGTTCAACATTTGACAAAGCGAGAAAAGGGTAAAAGCAAATCATAGAAGCAGCAGCAAATTAGAAATAAAACTTTCTTCGAGTTGGAAACAATGGCGAATGTAGGAGATGGAGCAGGAGGAGTAGCAATGGTGACGGTGGCTCCGAAGATCCGGCTAGTACGGTGTCCAAGATGTAGTGAAGTTCTCACTGAGCTCTCCAATGTTCCTGTTTACCAGTGCGGTGGCTGCGGCATCCATCTCCAAGGTTATTAATTAGTGTGATTTGGTTTAACAACTATTTGGGTTCCATAGCTGCTAATGATTTTCCATTCCAATTTGTCTCTGCAGCTAAACCTTGGGCACTGACCTCGTCGGCTTCCAATTTGTCGGCTTCTTCAGATCTCAGAAATCTGAACAGATCAATAAAATCGGGCAATGTTTCTGAGAGGGATGATAATAGCAGCAGCAGCAGTGCCGATTCCTCTGCCTTTAGCGAGTCTGGAAAGTCTTTGGTTCATCTTCCTAATGATGCTCAGCTTGCTGGTGATGATGATCAGAAATCTGAAGCTTGTGATCAAGAGACACAGGGAGAGATCAAGGCAGTGAATGGATATGCGAAGGGAGAGATCGATGATTGCAAATTCGGTAATCAGCAGCAGCTCCCAGGATGCTGTACTGATAAGCAGCAGGAAGTTACCAAGGAGGCTTCTTTGTCAACGCAAGCTATCTTTCTTGAGAAGGAAGGAACGTCCCCAGATGTTGGAGTGGCCTCACAAGCTGAATCCAATGGTGATCGTCCCCTCGGAGGCCGAGGAAGGTTGGAAAGGGATGAACTTCAACCTCAACCAAGGAGTTGTGTGAATGGCTATGGAAGTGGTATCTTCTCCGATCAACGGCAGAGGGGATTGCATAGAAACTCAAACTTCCATCCACGTATAAACACTGCAGATATCGAACGGCAGAAGATCAGATTATTGTCATTGGTTCAAGAGTTGCGAGATCAACTTATTGGATCCTGTTCCCTCGATGATAAAGTTAGTGGAAGAGTTTCGGCTGAAGATACTCGTAGGGATCAACATGTTCCTAGATTTCTTTATGGCGAGGCCCTGGAGAAATCGAAATATCGCATAGATCCCAGATCCTATAGTGGGGAAAACAGGTGGTCTCAGCAAAGACAACATTCAAGAATACCATTTTCTGGAGAGGCAACATATGGCAAGCATAAAGTTCATCAATGTTTCTGCTGCCATGCTCAGTGTCGAAAATGTCATGCACAATGCCTTAATAACAACAGTGTATTTTGCGGAACGCATTCTGGCATGGCCTTTTGCAGTCCGTATGGCCCTTGTTCTGCAAGTCCTCGAAGACATATGGGCTCCGAGTATTCCATTTATGGCGGGACAACAAAGTGCGATGATCAAAGGCGTAGAAGTTATCATGATTTGAAGAATTACTCGATGGAGAAACATCATTTGGTTAATAAGAGGAATCTCACCCCTGGAGCTGGTGAAACCTCATCATTAGCGTGCCCTCGTTGCTTGAAGCAGCTGCAACTTCCTGCAGATTTTCTCATTTCTAATAGGATCAGATGCAGTGCTTGTTCCGAGATCCTTAAGTTGTCGCTTGTTAACAGCACTCGTCTGGTTCCCTCTGCTACCATCCTTCCTCCACCTAATGATGTTGGAAATAGCCATCTTGCAGATGCAGTTTCATGTTCTGAAAGCTACTCCACCGAGGCTGATCATGCTCCAAGTTCATCTGGTTCGTTTAAACACTGTGTACAGAGAAAGAGGACCATCTCAGACAAGCTCAAAAGCAGTGGTAAACAGCCTGTGGAAACAAAAGACAGTACTGACCCTTCTTTGTATACTGTGGACAGACAAGGGAATGATGAATGTACAGAAAGTGGAAAGGTACGAGGGAGAGGGAGGTCACCGCTTCATCGATTGATGGGTTACTCCTCTCTCAGTGGTGCCCTTCGTGGCACAGGCATAAGCTAAACAAGAGTTATCAGTAAATATACTAGTTAGTTAAGAATTTAAGTTTCTTCTTTTATATGTGGTGTTGTACAGAATGTCAGAAGAGAAAGGTTCCATTTGATTTGTTGATTAGTTATTTAGGCATTCAGTGTATATAGCTGATCACTCTATATGGTGGATGTATCTTTTGTTAAGATGAATTTGGTTTGTTATACAAAAGATAGATTGGTAAAAGTTACAGCTATAGTAGAACAATTTGACATTAGTTCAACAAGCAAATAACAAATGCAGATCCCAAACTCCAGCCAACGTATGCTGCTATATAAAACAAATTCTAATGGTGTTCATATTTGTACTCGAATGGGTTGTTAAGAGATTCTTATCCTGCAAAACTAAGGGTAATGCATATATGCAATAGTTTCGACTTTCATGTAGGGTACTAAACATGATCAAGGAAACTAAAGTAACCATACATCAGAAAATTCTGAAGTAAAACTTACCAGTATCGAGGAACCTTATCCGACCATCATGAAACCACTGCAAGTTTCCTGCATGTACATACAATTTTCATGACAATTGATTAGGTTAGTAAACTTAGTAGAGGGAAAAGAGTTCATCAAACTGTTGATACCGTCACCGTTTTCCTTCTGTTCTTTTCCGAGTTTAGCTTATGAGGAAAGCAAGAAAACATCACTTAATCTTTCTTTTGATTTGGAGAAAGTGAGAAACAAAACAGTTAAACCATAAATTCATTAAAAAAATCACAAGGACAGGTCCTGTTTTAGTCAACAGAATTTGCAGAAAATGAAGACATAACTTCAGTAGTGACAACAAAGGCTCTCTGCTTTTTGTAGGAAATAATTTACTGCCGTCAGTTGCAGTCTAAGAAGCAAAACTGATGAATCTCAACATTCAGGGAAAGCAATAGAATTTACAAACGAAAAAAGAGATTCATGTAGATGCAGGACACATTCATATCTTCTTTCTTGTTATGATTGTGCCTTGAAACCCATGGAAGGTTTGATGTTCATACGAAAATGCAATTCAAGAATCTGAATCAGATCCTGTATCTGATTCAGAATCTACTTCCGAAAATGGTGGCCGAATCCTGTTCTTGTTGGCGACCAATGGTGGGAGCCCATCATCATCCTCATCCTCACTTGAGTTGAGCTCGTCTGCTTCTTCATTTGGCGCCGCGCTTTTACTGGTATCGTCCAAAGTTACAGCCTTGAAAATTTCCGGCCTGCATTTAGCATAAAGGAAACAGACAAGTTAGAAGAAGTGTCAACATCACCACCAGCAATCAGATGAACGTGTAAAGTGTTTGATAGGGGTAGGAAGGACACAAACCATTCAGGAGATTTCTGGAGCTTACGAACTTGATCATGGAAAAGAACCTGAGAAACAATGCAAGTCACCTTGCTGCCTGACTCGATCGCCTTTCCACTTTCGTCGACTATGACAAAGCTCCCTACCAAACGGATCGATGCAATTCAGGTATGAAGTAAATTCTTCAACACACAAATGTCAAACAGAAAACAAGTAACTGATAAAGGTTCAGACTTGCTGCAAAACCAACCCTTTTTTATCCACATGCTCTTCTGAAACTTAGCTGGAAACAAAGCCAAAGACTTCTCTCCATTGGTACCCAATACCTAGTACAACAGATGTGTTTCAAACACTCAACTTTCACAGAGACAGTAACCTATTCACCAACCAAATTCGATATAGCAGCGAAACAGATGCATCACCTCGATAAGATTGGATCCTCGGAGAGAAATCACTTGCATCATGCTTTGGCCATCTTGAAGTTTCAGGTTATGTTCATCTGCTGATGCCCTCTTCAAATTCTTCCTTCCTCCCTTCATCCTTTCCTTCATTAATAAGCCATAATTAGCAATTCGTTATAAAAGCTACCATCTTTCTCTTCAAACAAAAGAACACACTTCAACTTCAATGCCTACAGTGAACCCTAAATTAATGCAGCAACTGCATTTCACGATCGCCAGTTGTTCAGCTTCACAAGGCTGTCTAGTAAACCCTAAAACAGCATCTCTTCTTATTCTCCATAAACCAAAAGGGAAGAAACAGAAAAGGCAGAAACCTAACTAGAACATCGTATTGGGACCAAAGGGTGTTCAATTATTGCTTGTATTAAGGATTGTTCATAAGATTGATGCTTTATAAACTTGTTACCTCGTACCTGCAATTATAAACTTGTTATTTCAATCTTGGACGTGAAAAAACTGAAGCGCGGCGGCCGACGGCTAGCTGCTAGAAGTCCAGAAAGCCAAAAAGAGTGTATTAAGGTAATTATGTTACGAATAAATCTGCAGACAAAATTTAATAAATACAAAATAGAGAAAATAACAATTTGGCTCCCTATACTTTTCTAACTTAACAAATAGTCTCCTATACTATAAATTGATCTTTGTACTCTTCATACTTTAACTATTTTGACGTTTTGGTCATTCTGTTTCAACTTTTCTCTTCTTCACAATAAATTTGATCATCTGGACACATTCACACACCGGCAAAGAGAGATATCTGAGGTAGGAGACGAAGAGTTGGTTAGGGAGGTAAACTGGGGAGGTATCATGAAGAGTATGGTGAAATACGAAGGGTTTTAAAATCACATTTTTTATTCGTTAATTTCATCCTATCTAATCATATATACTTATATTCCAAATTAAAAAAATGTTAGTAAACTAATACATGGCTATATGAGCTAATGTGATGTACTGAATGCTCAATTAACGTCGAGCAGACGAAAGTTAGAACGGAAGGACCTAAATGGTAAAGTGGTCGAAGTAGGAGGGCTAAAAGAGCGTAGGAATAAACAGTTGTCTACTACAAAGTTCATTTCTTTGTTGAATTTTAGTTCAGATTTCAGAAAGATGGATTCTTTCCTCATCATTCATGAACTTTCTTATCTGGGTATGAACAGATGCACCCAATTGCGTCAAAACAACTTCCAAGTTTTGACCTTTTTGCCTGTTTAATGGCTATTTGACTGTGTTCATAATCCTATAGGGCCACATCGATACAGAACATTGGAATCTTTACAAACCAGGACCTGGTTCCGACATCATTGATTCGTGTGCCTACGTTAGCAGCAGCAGTAGAATCGCAGAATCAACCGCTGTGTTTCAGTCGTGTCTGGAAGTCTCTCTTCCCTGTAGCTGACATGTGTCCTCACTCTGTAACCTCCATCATCTGCCACGTGTCGACATCCCAACCGCTGACTCGTCTTCATCCTCAATCCAAACCTGTTCTTATTATATAAACACAGCAAATCCATCCAAGGTTCCACTCAACCTGTACCAATGGCAACTTTTGGCTTAGTTTCTTGCCCTGCAACTGCTTCAAGAATCAAGCTTGGTCCTCCTCAATCTCTATTGATTCTGCAAACAAGAAGGAGGTTCCATGGATCTGTGGCCAATTGTGCCAAGCTGAGTCCTCCTTACCCAGATGAGCAAAGAGAAGAGTGGATAGATGTGGAATTTGGGAAGCTGGTGAAGGAGAAATGCAGAGAAAGGAAAGGTGTTGTTGAGTTGTTGGAATGCCTTGAGACTGAAGCAATCATGGGAGATGATGAAGGTAAAGACCCTACTGATTACAACAGGAGAGCCCAGATCTTTGACAGAAGCTCCAGGGTTTTCCAGTCTCTCAAGGAACAGCAGCAAACCAACCAAACCATAGATCCTAGTTCTCAACACTGATTTGTTGCATCTGAATCAAGTAAAGTTTCATGTTCAAGCTTTCATTCTTGTAAGAGAAATCTGTTTGAGATACATGAGAAACATACAGTGAAAAATGTGTTCCAAAGAGATCAAAAGTTAGCCTACTTGCTACAATGCCTAATTCAACTGAGAAGCTACCAGCTAACTAACTCTAAGAACACAATATCAACAAGAAATTTAAACTAACAGAACTTCCAATGCTTATTGCAGTTGACACAAGTGACATAAGTTGTCATTGGTTCATCAGCACTCCTTGTCTGCATCTGGTAGTAAGTAGTCTTCCTCTGCCCACATCTCGTGCATTTGAACTGATCAGTTGTGGCCTTAGGGGCACCTCCAATCTCGCAATCAAGCAATGCCTTCTTTTCGATCTTCTCGTTCTCGCGCTGCCTCGCATCGCTTGCCATGTCCATTGAATTCAAGCTCACAATCTGCTCCGGCTTGAACTGCCCGAGAAGTACCTTCCTTCTGAAATCAGGGTTCTTCCCGTCCTTGATGTTGAACATAACTGATCTGTACTTGGCCTTCTGGTCACCAGTAGATCCCCCCCACTCCCTGAACATAACAGACTCAACCTCGACTGTGACACGAACTGGGTCACAAGCATTCACCCGGTTAGACATCTCTCCATCTGTTTCACTGGAGACCTTGCACATGGCCTCGCAGAGCTGTTCCCTGATCTTGTTTCTCGTAGGGTCGTTGCATTTCGGCACCGAGAAGTTGCGCAATGCAGGAGAGGCAGTGGGATGAGGAGCTGTGGTTTTGAGCTTCTGTGAAGAAGCAGCATTGCTGGAGATCTTCCTGTCTGGTGTTTGTGGCTTGAGTGGTTGTGGTGGTGTTGCAATGCGAAGCTTGTCTGCCTTGTGGTTGCTAGTCCTTTTGTTGTCGATGGTAGAATCGGAAGGTTTCGCGAGTTTCTTGTGTTCTGCAGGAGCAGCATTCTTGGAGCTGTCGGTTTGCTCCAGAAACATGGATTTCCAAGTTTGGAAGATGTCGGAGGCAAGCTGGTGGATGTCCTTGCAGGCATGTTTCGTTAGAGGCCGAAGCTGCTTCCCTACCTAAGAGAATATCAGACCAAATTAGAACCATCTGAAACATTTTCGGTACATCGTAGACACGTCTATTTACTCCGATTTAGCCAAGATCCGCTTCTCGTATACTACGAGTTGCATTCAGTTTAACAGCAGCTAATCTGTTACATATGCAGGGCCAGTCATGTGAACAAGTATAGACTCAAAACTCCTGTGTTCCCTGCAAATCCCAACAGCTTCAGCTGATTTAGGAGAATTGGTCGAAACATGGCCTTTCACATGTTGCATCAAAACACGGCATATTGCTATGCTCTGGATAACTACCAATAAACACACAGAGACACAGCAGATTGACCAAGATGTCTGTAAGAAGCAATAGATCAATCTTGGCTCAAAGCATTTTAATAACATAACGGTCAATCAATGCATAAAAACATGGCCTGTTGAGTACATGCAGCGCTGATCAACTGATCGATCAATGCATCGGTTCATAAAGGAACTCAGAGACACATTATGAAAACCAAACATATAACTCCACCTCTAATCCTGCATCAAGAAACCCCAATTCTAAAGCACCTACATCGTATGCTCAAGAGAGTCAATTTGTTATCCACAGAGAACAATATCAAGATCCGATTTCAAGTTGGATGTTATCATTTCATTCAACCTTCCAATTGGGTTTCACAGCAAAACATGAAAAGGTGGCTCCTTTTCCAATTCTGTGAAATGGCACAAGATCTTACGAACAATGTATGAAGGGATGAAAGGGTATTATCATTTATCAATACCTGGGTGGAGACAAGGGCTTGAACGGTGACAGGGAAATCCTTGAGACGAGACAATGCGTCTATGCATCTTGATTCCTCTCCTCCTTCTGCTGCTTTCTTAGCTGCATGAAGCAGCTCCAGCAGTTGTTTCTCATCCTCTTTCGAGCTTCCCATTACTCACGAACCTGTAGAAAGAAAGGGTTGTTCTTCAATTACCAGAGGCGGTGAAGAGAAGAGAGAATTAGAGAAGGATAGATAGATATGAGAGAAGGAATGCCATACAAAAAAAAGGGTCCAAATGGGAGACACACGTGTTGCAGAGAAATGAAGACAGGAGTCAAGAGTAGCAGCTAAATGGTACATTCCTTTGCACCATCTGGTAAGTAACTAGCACAGCACAATCAAAACTATTGAAATCAGTAAATCACATTCCTTTACCTTTTCTTTCCCTTTTTCTTTTTCTCTGATCCATAATCTCTCCTTCCTTCCTCCATCATTGACTGATTCAGCTGGGTTGAACATTGAGGATCCAATTTCAGCTCCCTTCTTATCCTCCTCCTCCTTTTTCTGTGTATTTTAACCGTTTCAGTTAGTTGAAAACACGTGCAGAAAGCAAAGTTTGTTGCTATTCAAGCGGGTCTTAATCTGGAAAGTGACTCAAGATTGCATGATGAAATGAATATCAGCCATTGATATCATCCACGTGTTGCAGAAGGCAACCTTCTTCAGTGCCTGGCCATGAAGCTTCAGGAAATAGAAACAGATTTACAATGCCTTGAGGATCTTCCTTCTCCATAAACGTATTCCTAATCCAAGTAAATGGTTGAAAAGGGTGAAAAAAAGATTAAACAAGATTAGGGTTTCACTGCTAGATTGACACTAGTTTTATTCACTATGCATCATATGTCAGTTTACATCTCTAATCACAGACACTTGAAGCAGGATGAAATTAATTGGTAAATGAGACTCCAGATAATTGGTAAATGAGACTCCAGAAAAGAAGTCAAATTCATGTAAAGATAGACAAGCTGGATCAAAATTCTATCTAGGTTTCAAGCACATTCACCATCTAAAAACGAAAGGAACAAGTAGAGCAATTAAATCAATAGTTGATCATAAAACATATGGAGGAAAACAGATAGACACAAGAACAATATGAAAACAATCGAAGAACAATATGAAAACAATCGGAACTTCAGCATTGCTCCGCCAGTCATGCCGGAAACTTAGATTTCATTGATTCAGAATTCGCGGGAAGTGTACCAGAGCTTAGTCAGAATTCGAAGATTAAACCTGGGGAAATTGTATGCGAAACTGATATTTCGCCTTCGCCTTTGATAATACGTACGATGAAGATGTTCGCTCCTTCAGTACCTCGTCGGAGGAGGAAGATTGGCCGGCAGCAACCTCCGCTCTTAAGAACGGCGGGCATTGTTCTTCCTAACATTTGCGTGAAGATACCCAAATTGTTCCGGTATTGCTAATTTAATCCTTCAACTTTGGTTTTTTGACGTTTAGTCTTTTTGAAAAAAAACTACAGGTACCAAATTGCAAATTAATGAAATTATGCAACACAGACCGTAGGCCCATTTAAAAAGAAACGATTGGGCTAAATATTGGGCTTTTATAACCCCTAAGCCCAACTGGATTCGTATGTATTTTTTCTGTTAAGGAAAGAGTCAAAATCGGTCAATCCAATTTCAACTGGGTTTCTTTCTTCCCCTGAAGAACTCGGATTAATTTCCTCTTAACCAATGCTGAATTGCTTAGGACACTGATTATCCTATAAATATGATCCTCCCACTTGTCAATTTCATCATTCTCTACTCTGAAATCTGAATCAATCCTTGACTGACGGAGGCCGGCTGAGGTACGTAGTCGTCGACGGAGGACGAAGACAGTGCTGGATTGCTCGTGGAGAAAGGTCGTCAAGGTCGTTGATGATGGAGGGAAGCCGCTGACCACCACTTTTCGGTGGGAATAATAACGCCGGCGGCGGTTAACTGTGGAGAAGAAAGACTGCTTGAATAGTTGCTAATAGATAGGGTTAGCGATTTATGAAGAAGTACGGTCTGCAGTTGAGAGTGCAACTGTCCCAGCGTAACAAGCCACCTCCTCCCAAGGCGGCCTTAGGGTTCAACGATGGTGACGAAGATAATGATAATGTCGAGCAAGAGATTGCACGGCAAGCTACGAAGAACAAGTCTCTGAAAGAGGTAAGTTTTGCTGTGCTATTATCACTTACTATATCGATCCTCTGTATCCAACTATTTATTAGTTTTTCTGTTTCCATGTTTCAAGATTGAGGAGCAACATAAGAAAGCTTTGGAGGAAGACCCTTCCGTGTTTGATTATGATGGAGTTTACGACGAGATGAAGCAGGCAGTTGTTCGTCCACAGATTGAAGATAAGCAACAAAAAATGGTATGATTTGTTTATTGTGTTACTCTGCTTAAGGGTACAAGTTAGGAAAATTTGAATTATATAGAATGATTTGCTAGTTAACGTTCTGAAGTTTACAGAAGGATTTGTGCTTAGAATTTCGATGGTAGATGCCAATGATTTTCACTACATTATCTGCACCTAGTCGGAATTCTTTTCTAGTTTGATGAATGTGGAAGGTCAGGTTCCATTATTAGCAATCTAATGGATAGCTCTGGTAGGAGTCACCCAGACAAGGACTTTATTGTTTCTTCTTTCATGGTTATCGTTCTGACTTTTGCTTGGTGTGAGACATCATTTAACTTGTATTGCTAGGGAGTTGATGATATGTATCCATGATGAAGAGAAGAATGCTGGTCCCTATCAGCTTCAGTTAGGAACTTGAATGGGACTTGTTGTTTTTATTGTATTTATGCTTCTAATTGTGTGTTTTCCATCCAATATGACTTTACTTGTGTATGGTACTAACTCTTGATTTAGAATACTTCACTAGAGTAGTATAATAATCTCTATGTAAAAAAAAAGTCTTGTGTTTTGCAAAAGTTCTGCGTGTCTCGAGTTCTGATAATCGTCACATAATATCTTCAGTAGATGAAGGAACAAGCTGAGTTAGATCTATCTATTATCTATTATTATATTATGCAAATATAAAAGACACCCCTTTTATTTCTTCTCTCCTTAAGTGTAGGCTTCTAACCAATTAAAAAATTTATTTTATTTATTTTCTCTTTCCCACTAACAAATCTAATCCTAAAAAACAATTACCATATTCAAGTTTAAGGTTAAGCCACGGTAAAAAAAAAAAGTTCAATGGCTATGGTAGCAAAGTAAACAGAAGCAGTTTTCAAAAATGATAATATTTTTTATTTTCAATTTTAAATTATTATTTTTATTTTTTTTCAACGAATTTAACTACATATGATAAATATATTTAACATCTTCATCGTCCACTAATTATTAAATCAATAATATAACATAACTAATGATTTGATCACACTTTATTAGTTGTTTGGTTCTAAAGAGTATTATTTTTTTCATTGAAATTTTCGCTCTATGGATTGAACACATAAGGAACAACATATTATCATTTACCTAATGAGATTCATTAGATTCATATATAAGTTATTGGAGTTTGCACTTGATTTCTTTTTCTCTCTCAACATTTTCGTGTTCAATGTCTAGAAAATGTCTTCCATGATGATTGATTTCAAGCATCGTAGTGATTTTAACTACAGAAAAAAAATCTTACAAACCAAACTGGAGCAAGCACTAAAATTAGATCTTTTGTACTCCTAAATATTCACATCTCTGGATAAAAAAAATTAATGAATACGTGAAAGATAAAGCAACTATCTGTATTGAAAAACTTAGCTACTTAATGAATCATGATGTATTTTTTGTTTTTAACATATTGTTATAGTAAAAGAAGCAATCCAAGATGACAGTCTGAAGAATAATTGATTCAAATCTATTATCTATATTTATATCTATACTATATAAACAAATATAAAAAAATACATTTTGTATTCCTTCTCTCTAAAAGTTTTAAAAACAAACAAACAAAATGAATCATTGTCTATTGATCATCTATTATCTATTTATATTATATATAAACAAATATAATTAACTACACTCTTTAATCCTTCTATATTTAAATGTAGACATTGCATCAATCAACAATATATAATTAATCAATCAAACAAGTATTTTTATTTGCTACAAAAAGAATCATTTTTCATAAAAAAGATATGTTAACCAAAAAATATCCACCCTTAAATCGGTAACAACAAAATAAAAAAAATTACCATTCACCCAATGTTCATTGAATTTTGCACCACTACGTCCACATTAATGTCCTTATACGATATAAATAACTTTCTCATGTTAAACCATCCAATCTTCAACTATATTTACTTCTATCACACCCTCGATGCATTTTTAACATTTTATCGTCAATTTTACTCTTCATCTTCTTTAACCTTCATGTCATTAACTACCACATTTGTATCATAGGAACGATCGCAATTTCAAGAACTCGAAATTGTCGGTTGAATCATTCCTAGGAAAAGTGTACAAGGAGTTAAACAATGAGTTCATGCAATAAGTACAATCTTTGATGTTAGGGATAATAAGCCAAGAGCTCCTCTACTATAGAAAGATATCAAGCAAGCCCTTCTACAATCTTTGATGTCATGTGCCGCCAGTGACTTTGTAGGGTTTAGATTTTGCACCATATTGAATATGACCTATTGTCTACTTAGTGTAGGCAGTGTTTCCTTCTAAGTGCCAATGAAGGGTTGTTATGCTTTTGGCTTCTATTTTGAGTGTTGATTTTTTTTATTGGTTTGAGCTTTGAAGGTTGCTTTTGTTCTCAATTATTTAAACTAATTTTTTTCGGTGTTCAGTTAATAGATTTTTGTTTGAATTCATTTATGGCACATAGACATCGAAGCCCAAACTCTTCAATTTCAGTCGAATTCCAAACATTGATATATTTAGTCTCTCTTAGTTTGTTTAGTTTTAGTATTATTATTCTTTCCGTCTGATTGCTCGATTTTTGTAATACAACGTGTTGTCACATTGATTTTTTTTGTAAAGTAAATCACAAGGTAAATGTTTCGACGAAGTGTGGTCCGCTTTAGAATTTATCGATTTTTCCTCCACAGAGAGTTCCTCTAGCTTTCATTTTTAAATACATTACATATATTAAGTATTTTTTACATTACTAAAAAAATTATTTTTATTTCATTTATATGACTTTAATATTGCCTCCTATTTAACCTCATCATCTCCATTATAGTTATCTCAATTAAGAATTTAAACATATTTAGATTTCAAAGGATTTAGAGTTTTAGTCTTCGGGTCTTCATTGTGTATAAAATTTACGTACTTAAAAGGTAAATTTTGAGGATAATTTTTTGACCGTGTAATTATAAAGTATAATTAATAAGTCTTTTTAAAAACTAAATGGAATTTTGATACTAAAACCGAATAGATAACTATTTATAGTCCTTGAAGCAACATGCTTAATTTCAATGGTTTGGAATGTACATATCAATAATTACATAGAGTACAACTATATTTATTTAAATACTATGTGAATTTAACTAATTCAAGAACATTGCGATCAAAGTATTATAGATTAGATTATAAAGTCTTTTCTCACAAAAAAGAGTATTGTAAATTACGAATGGGAGAGAATTTTTTCCCTAATAAGAATATAATTTTTGTCTCTCAAATTCGTTATTTTTGTCTACAAATAAAGTTTAAAATTATATATTTGATAGGTTGCACCCGCCAACGGGCGGGCAAAAAGCTAGCAATATATATAGGAATATAAAAGACCACCCATTTTATTCCTTCTCTCCTTAAATTTAGCTAACCAATCAATCACTTATTTTATTAATTAATTATTGTTTAAATAAATTTTACATAATAAGTAAAAAAAACTCTTTTTTAGAGGAAAAAAAAAACAAGTCACTCCCCACGTTTATGATTTAGTTACTCAATATTTTAACAATTTATTTTAACCTTTTCTTTATCTCATTCGTTTTTGTTTTAAATAATATTTTGTGTTTTTCTTATTTTTTTGGATGGATAATCTCATAATTTTCCAATTACACCATCACTAAATATATTCTAATATTCATTTGTATTTGCGGACACAATTCTCATATCAAATTATATATCTAAATGTGCATATAAAGGAATTCAAAATATTGAAGTACAATGTAATATGTCCTTTTCAACACTGAATTTTTTTAAAACACAATTCATAATATCATAAAAGAAAAACATAATTGATAATTTTGTATCTAGATAACTAAATTTGTGATACTCTTACTTCTAAGAAATTAACTGTAAAAATATACCATAATACATTGAACCATAATAATGATCCAAGAGTACTGGGTAATTAGAGAAATTATTTTACATAACAAAAACTATATACCATTCTAATCCACTTTCTACTTAACGTCTCTATAAAGCATTGTTGTCATGATCGGACTAGGCCTATTGGTCCAACCATAAAAATCTTGAATTTGGAAAAATTTATCCATTATTAATTTGTTGTTGTAAACACTTACAATGACAAGATAAAAATATATTGACACCTCACATAATTTGTTATATAAATTATATGATCGTTTCTTTGTACCGAGTTTGAGGGTTCAATCATGGTTGAATATTAAATGATTAAACCTCTTGATTGATCGATTCGACGATCTATCCAGACCTTACAACATTGATACAAAGTATTGCATTCTCCATGTCATAATGTCCAACTTAGTCTAGGTAACTAATTTTCCTAAATGTGTCTTGCCTTCTTCCACCTTCTTTAAATGTTTAGTTAAACAATCATACTTTCGTATTTGGATCTTAAATAAATAGTGTTAAAAACGTAAATTAAAAATAATAATAATAAGATACTTGAATAGAAAACTATCTAAGTTAAATAGATTCAATAAAGAAACATATACATTAAGGAGTTAAGTGGTTATTTATTTCTTTCAAAAATTAAAATAATCTATATCTATACTATATATTAAGAATTTTAAATAGAGGATACCCAAATTCAATCTTCTCATTGATTGTAGGATTCCATCCAATAATTCTTTTTTCATTTATTTAATTATTTCATTAATCTACAAAATTCAGTTTCTTTACTAAAACCACGTTTTCAAATATGTTTTTTCCCCGAAGTTTCTCAAATGTGTTTTACATAAGTGTTAACAACGGTTTAAAAAAAATTTCAATTATTTTATTTTAATCTTTACCTCTTTAATTAATAACATTTCGATTGCTTTCAAAAAATGATTAAGATCATAATTTTCAAATAAATTATTAATTAATCACTCATCTCCCACATTTTGGCCAATACTAACTGTTTATTTTAAAATTTATATTTTATGTAATTATATTACATTTTCGAGTCCTTATTTCTTACAAATTTAGTGGATAGTCGTTGTAAGAATAGTAAATATTTTGAAAACAGTATTTTTTAATATAACTACTCATTTAAAATCATATGATATAACTACATAACTGAACCGAGTTGAAAAAGATAATTTAAGGACGTCTCAATCATATAATTTTAAGATATTATTACAATTGATAAAAAAAAACATGATGATTTAGTAATCAACTTACCTATAGTGATAAACCGGGCCGAAGGAAGTAATTTAAAGACATCGCAATCATATAATTTATTTTATTTTAAGATATTAGTACAATTGATATGATACGATGGTTTAGTGATCATCATACCTATAGTGATAAACCGGGTTGAAAGAAGTAATTTAAAGATGTCTTAATCATATAATTTATTTAATTTTAAGATATTAGTAGAACTGATAAAAATATGATGATTTAGTAATCATCATACCTGTAGTTACAAATCGGGTTGACACAAGTAATTTGAAGAGGTCAAAACTTCCAACCATTCTTATTTATTTAAAACTATTTAAAACATTAAGTATTTTTAAAAGTCGTTAAAGAGTTATTAGCTAATATTGTACTACAATATTTTACATTTTTACACAATTCACTCTATTAGTAAAAATATTACATTTACAACTGATTACACTATAATATTTTTAGGAGACAAATATTGAATTTTTATAGCGGGGTGTTTTCAAGAAAATTTGGAAATTTATGTTTTATTTATGTAAGGAGCTATTTACATCTTCAATTGTTAATTTGGGTATTCTAGATATTTAGATGAATGTTGTTAAGTTGGCAAAGTAGAGGGTCAAAATGACATTTTTCCTTCTAATTTTAATCAATGTTTTAGACGAACGTTGTCTATCTTTATTTTATTACTTTTCTCTACTAGAGATAAACCAACATATTGATTCAAACTCATCAATATGTCTTTATCATTGTTATGTTTTCATATGTCTTAAAATACAAATATTTTTTACCAATGAAAATATAACTTAGGGATAATAGCATTTTGGCCCCCTCTACTTTGCCAACTTAACTAATTGCCCCCGTACTATGAATCATTTTTTTTACCCCATCCTACTTTGGCCACTTTGCATTTTGGATCGTCCTTCCGTTTTAATTAAAGTCTTCTTAACATTAAATCTGGATACATCCGCATATCGATAGGGAGAGATATTGGAGCTAGAAGACGAAGAGTTGGTTAGAGAGGTGAATTGGAAAGGTATCATGAATAGTATGGTAAAATACAAAGGGTTTTAAAAATCACACATTTTATTCGTCAATTTTATCCTATCTCATTATATATACTTATATTCTCAATTAGAAAACACTTAGTAATCTTATACATGGCTGCTGGAGCTAGCGTGGTGTATTGAATGCGCACCAATTAACAGCTTGAAGATGAAACTTGAAATGGAAGGACCCAAAAAGAAAAGTGGTCGAAGTAGGAGGGGGTGGAAAGAGCGATTCATAGTGTAGGGGGCAATTTGTTAAGTTGGCAAAGTAGAGGGGGGCATTTGTTAAGTTGGCAAAATGCTATTTTCTTATAATTTTTGTAAATTTTTCATTAATTAATTTATCGTTGTGTATTAACAATCATATTAAATAACCACAATTATAAAATTTCAAGAACATAAAATATTCGCTTGACCCCGGCCAACGGGCCGGCCAAAAAACTAGTTATTATTATGCAAATATAAAAGAGACCCCCTTTTATTCTTTTTCTCCTTGAGTTTAGGGATTCTACCAATCATCATTAAGTAATTAATTAATATTAAATTATGTCAAAAAAAATCATAAATAATTAAAATAATGAAATGGAAAACCACACCACGGTTTTTGCAAAATTAATAAAAAATAAAAACAGTTTTTTTTTTTGTTTCTTTATTTTTCATGATCTTAGGATTATCTCTCATTTCACATTAACATCCTTTCTTTTGTTTTCTCTTATTTAAAAAACTCAAAAGTGTACATCCCCGCTTAATTTTAGTATTTCAATAAAATTAATTAAATTTTCAAACAAAATAATTTTTAATTTCCATGTTTACTCTATAAAATAATCATATGCATTTTTCATTTTCAATCAATCAAAGATCTTATCTTTTTATTTTTCTAAGTTGTGACTGTATGACTATTAGTAAAAGCTTATTCTAAATGATTCATATAAAAAAAATTAATACAACAAAGATAAAAATTTAAAAAATTTAACCACTAGACCAACAATTTAAAAACATTATTTTATATTATAATCTATATATGTATCCGATATCTATGATACATATAATCAATCTCTTTTTATAACTATGATTTATATGCTCAGTTAAGCCAACCATTATCGTCAAAACTAAATGAGAATTTTAACGAACTTATATATAAAGAATTAAATTATCCATTAATCTAAAATGTTATTTGAAATAATACACAAAATAAATTCAATTTTATTAAAAGAGGGTTCAAACATGGGTTATAATAGTAAAAAAAAACGTTTCATAGACTAAAAAGGAAGAAAAGGTCTATTCTATAATTCAACAATACAAATAGGTTAAACTATTTTTACATAAATGCAATCTGTTTTCTATATAAATATTATCTTATGAGAACACATTCATTATTATAAAAAAAATTAATTTCAATAATCATCATAAAAGTGGCCCATAAAACTATCATCCTAAATATATAATAATAAAGCTAAGATAAAAAATAATTAAAATGAGGCAGATAAAGAAAATGGAGATTACTATGATTACAATGAAAATTGTAGACTTAGAACTGATAGAAAATATTTATTATTACTTTAATACTGTTTTTTTCAGGTGACTAAAATAAATCTATAATATACTAATATATATATATATATATATATATCCTTTTAATAACTATGATTCATATCTTTCAAAAACAACTATGATTCATATATTCTATTTTAAACCAATAAATATAGTTAAAATAGAATGTGCACTCCAAACAAATTTAGATATAACTCAACCTATGAAAAGGTAAATAATAAAATGACACAAAAAAATAAAAAAATATCTCTGTATATTGATACTACGTATAGTACATGATAAGTGAAGTTAATTGAGACTCATGTAGTCATGTATACGATTTCTAAATTAACTACAAATATTGTTAACAACATGATAGTTTGAGGACGGTCAATGCGAAATCATTCCCTACCCGGCAACATTTTGAATTTTCCCATCTTCATACCAACCATTAAAATGAATATAAATTTCATATCGTCATTTGAATTTCATGTAGACTCACATTAATCGAGGTTTTTCACAAATAAGACTTTTATTAATATAACAAAAATAAACCTTGAAATAAAGTTCAATTATTATTTAATTTAAAAAGGTTATTTATAAAAAAAGAAATTTAAAATTATAACAATCTAGAAAGAAAAACAACAACCAAAAAATTCTAAGAAACCAACATATGCAAACTCATACATTATAAAATTTTTAATTCCTACTTCTCCCTAACAAAAACTACCAATTGGAAATCTTAATAATGTTATCTCACTAATAAAAACTACCAATTTTGCCAACTACCGTCTATTCAGATGGTTGATTAAAAAATTTAGTACAATTAAATATTTAAATAGTCATTGTTTTTATATGAGCTTTTTTGAAATTATAAATTATTAATTAATTGAGAATGTAAAAAGTTTATTTCATAAATCCATTCCAAAGTCTCCCATTATCTTTTTTTAATTTATATAAATTTTATATATGTTATTTCCTATTTAATTTCATCATATCAATTAAGGATTTAAACATATTTAGACTTTAAAGAGTTTAGAATTTTATCCTTCATAGCCTTCTTATGTTTAGAATTTAAGTACTTAAAGAGTTAATTTTGAGCGTGTAATTAATTAGTCTTTTAAAACCAAACGGATTTTTGATATTAAAACCAAATGGATAACTATTTGTTGTTCTTGAAGCAACATGCTTAATTTGAATGAGTATTCGTAAAACATAGAGTTTATAACTACATTTTTAAAATACTATGTGAATTTAACAAATTCAAGAAGTTGAGATTAAAGTATTATAAATTATGAATGCGAAAGATGATTTTTCCTAATAAGAATGTAGCTCTTCTCTCTCAAATTCTTTATTCTTCCCTCAAAATAAAGTTCAAAATTATATATTGCAAGGTTGCGGCCCGCCAACGGGCGGGCAAAAAAGCTAGTAATCTTCTATGTAAAAAAAAAGTCTTGTGTGTTTGCAAAAGGTTCTGCGTGTCTCGAGTTCTGATAATTCGTCACATAATATCTTCAGTAGATGAAGGAAACAAGCTGAGTTAGTATGTTCTTGCTGCTGATGCACGTCTTAATTTCAGAAATGTGACCTATTTGTTGTGGTGCTACTGTTTGCAGCCCAAGTATATTGACACTCTGATAAAGAAAGCAAAAGAAAGGGAACGCCAACAGGAGATCGTGTTTGAGCGAAAAATCGCTAAAGAGAGAAGGCAAGATGACCACCTGTATGCTGACAATGATAAATATGTTACGAATGCGTACAAGAAGAAACTTGCAGAACGTAATCAGTGGTTGGAAGAAGAAAAACTCCGTGAATTGAAAGAGCAGAAAGACGATGTAAGTGGATTTCTTTCTCTGCTTGTGTGTCTTCTGTGACTTTGTTCCTGACTAACCTATTGCTTGCTGATGTTGTTGATGATAATCGCTATTCCTTAGGTTACAAAGAAGAGTGATCTGAGCGACTTCTACTTCAACCTCAACAAAAATGTTGCATTTGGTGGTAAAGACGCTGAGATGACAAGGCAAGAGAAGCAGGCTGAAACTAACAAGTTAGAGAAGCATGATGGCGGCGAGGAAGGATCAACCGGAGTATCAAAGGCAACATTGTCATCATCACCACTACTCGACTCCAAAAATGCATTTGGATCTTCACCAGTTAATGATTCTGAAAGACCAGTCCGATCTCCAGATATGAAGCAACCATCTGATAATTCGGTCCAAGAGGAGGCTTCATCAGGACAGCAAGTTACAGAGGATCAGGCACTGGCTAAGCAAACGAATCCTGATCATTATAAGAGAAAGGAAGATGAGATCAATGCAGCGAAAGAGCGTATGTTGGCACGTAAGAGAGCCAAGCTACAACATCAGTTACAGCTATAGGATAGACCACCATTTCCTTTGTATTCAGTCAAATTTTAGGTACAAAACTCTAATGATATGTAAAATATTATATATCTAAAGGTCAATTACCAAATTTCTACCTATGCATCTGGATTCGTTTGCTATGTGATTGATGACTAGAACTCCAGCCCTTGTTATGTTTATTTGTTTTGAAAAACTCTTAATAAAAAGGAAATCCAATCCAACACTAGAGTAGATGATGAAATTATGAAGATAAGTTAGCGGTAATCTCTATTCATATCACATCATCATCTTGTCTATAACTAAACCAAAGTGGTAATCTCGAAACAAAAATACAAGTTTGATGGTATATGGTAAAGGAAAATTAGTTCAATGGTGAATGTGAAAAAAAAATCAAAGTTTAGTTATATCTCGAGTATTTTACTTGTTAAACCTTACACAATACTCTCCCGGCTCCTCAAAGAAGTTACAAGTTTGGTCAATACACTCAATAACCTGTAATACACTGTTTTGCTGCTTATAGTTGGGGAGAAACCTTGTTGGGGGTTCGCTTCTTATCGACGGATGTGGGTCGTCGGCCCTTGTCTGGACCGCCAATAACGCCCCAAGTTTCGAACTGCCTTTGTCGAGCTCGAGCCCTCTCTTTCTCTTCCTCAGATTTGGACGAGTAGCAGTAAGGACAAGAAACTGCATATTCCCACTCTGGTGCTTCCATGTCCGCGTCACTCACTGGCTGCTTACATCCGTAGCAGAGCTTGAACGTCCCTTGCGCCAAACCGTGCTCCACGGATACTCGCTTGTCGAAAACAAAGCATTCACCTTCCCAGAGGCTCTCTGATTCCGGAACCTCCTCGAGGTACTTCAAGATGCCTCCTTCCAAATGGTAAACCTGTCAATTCATTATGAAATTTTGTCTATCATGACTGATTACACAAGATCAGTTCATGCATTGACACGACTCGGACTCTTTTCAGTGCGACAATGACAATGGATTACAATCAGTTCGGCTAATTGTTTCATTTCAATGACAAGGTGAAAAGATGATCAAATAACAAATAAGTAGCCTAGAATGTGAGCTACTGAGCTTAAATGACAAGCACTAAGCAGCCTAGGACAATGCAGGTTAAGAGTTATATTCACATATGAAATGCCAAAACTACGAGGCTGAATTCGTTAGTGATATCCTATTAGCAGCATGGACTCGTGGTCCTTCTAAGCTCTAATAAGATGAAAAAGATCAGTATGATCAGAAGATCACGACCCATTTGAATACAGTTTAGCACAAAAAGATACCTCTTCGAAACCTTTGCGTAGGAGAAAACTCGAAGCTTTCTCGCACCGAATCCCACCTGTGCAGTACATAGCAACTCGCGGTGGCTTTTTTCCGTTTGGACTCCCGGTGCTCAACTCAGGGCTGTCATCTGATTGATCCCCATTGTCTGCTTCTGGGAGCTCAAAGTTATCATCCACCCAAGATGGGAAGTCCCGGAACGCTGAGGTACAGGGATCAACTGCTCCTTTGAACTTCCCTATTCGTATTTCGTAATTGTTTCTCACATCAATCACCACCTATGCACAAAAAGAAAATTCTCAGTCCGGTTTGCAAGTAACCAACTTTAGGAAGTGAAGTAAAAGCCAGCTGTTACTCACTGTATCAGGATCAGTAATCAACGAATTCCATTCCCTTGGCTTCACGTACTTCCCAACCTTTTCAATGGGTGATACAGTTGGCATTCCAAGAGTAACAATCTGTCTAGGCACAATCAAACCCAGATAGCCAATGATCATTTCACAAATCATGATTAGTCAAATCATTTACGATGTAGCTTGTCGGGTTTTGAGATGCAATTACCTCTTTCTTCAGCTTCACTCTAACATGATCCCACCGAAAAGGCGCATCTTCCCCTGCAGCAAGGGGAGAGCTGCTTGTGTGACCGTGATGGATAGCTTCCTCCTCTGGACTCACCGGTGACTCTATCTTCCTTAGCCCCTTGAGCCGGGAATCACTTTCAATCAATGCAAGAACTCTCTCAACTGAATCCCTAATCCCACATATGCTCCCGTTGATTCCCTCTGGTGCTAGAATGATCCCACCTGAAACCCGCTTCAAACCGCAAACCCCCACAGTATAATCAGACAAAATGAAAGAAACGCATACTTAATCCAGACATCAGTGAATCAAAAGAGGAGAAATGTACCAGTTCCTCGCAGAGGTCCTTCAGTGGCTTCCGCAGATTGGCGTGGTCAGGGAAATCGGCGAAGCGGTAGAAGGAGACGACCATGAGAGTGGACTGCGGGTTCGCGTGGTCGGAGATGGGATCCGGGATGCAATTTGAGATTGTCATGGCTTGAGATTGGGAGGCGTAATTGCGGGAGAAAGCGGTGTAGCGGCGGCGGTGGGGAGAAGAATTGGAAGGTGGAGTGCGGATTGGGTTCAATTGGAGGAGAAAAGCGGAAGAATTAGGGTTAGGGTTCAGGGAAGGATGAGGCGACGGCGGCGGCGGGAGCATCCTGAGAAAGAAGAATAGTGGCGCCCTACACCTTAACATATTACACTGCCGCCTCTCCGGCCTGACCGCCGATTACCCGCTATATTTTTATCTGGCTGCATAGATTTTTAAATTAATTTTGTTTAATTTTTAACACAAAAAATCATTTGATTTCAAATTATATTTTCGATGGTTTTGACAATCGTATCGGAGATCAAACCAGTGAGACTAATAATACGATCGTATCAAATTCAATTGTTTTGAAATTATGGTTAAATTTTATTATTTTATGAACCGGTTGAATTGTAACAACGATTTGAAAGCACTGTTATTGTCTATTTGGTCTCAACTTATGTATTTTTCTCTTATTTGAATTATTTAACGTGTGAAATTTTTCGTTGTAGAGAGAGTCTTGTTATAATACTATCTGCAAATTAGTTTAGAATGGTTAATCAAACATGCACTAGTACCATACAATGGATCTAATCGATGCAAATGTATGTTCAGTGTTTAGTCGCACGTTAGTGTGGCGTGGTTAGATGTTAGTGACTCGATTAAAATTGTGATGCGGTTATACACAATCATATCTATGTGTAGCCCTAGTTATGCGTGTGTCGATAATTAACATCATTATTAAATCTTTTGTTCTACATGACCATCTAATAAACTGAATCGTCATCTCTAATCTAGAGTTTGATTGGTACTCTATGTTTGGTCAGTAAATTACGCCTAACGATGGACTAGCTAATAAAACAATTAGATTTTTAATGATGATTTGATTGGATATCGTGATGATAAATATGCATAGATACATAGTTACAAAATCTATGCAAATTATATGGTATAATTTTATATATAATTGACAAATAAAGAAACAAATTTAAATTGAAATCCTTATATTGCATATATGAATTAGAAGACTGAATCAATGTATCTTACAAAGATAACCATCACTTAATAAATCTAATTACAGAATAAAATCCCAAGAAAATCACCTATTTAACTATAAAAAAAGGAAAATTAAAAGGGTTTAATAGTATAATTATATACAGTTTACAAAGATAAAAAGGATTATGATTTGAAATTTCTTAATATTACATATATGAATTAAAATACTGAATTAAGAAAGCTAATTATAGAATAAATCACAAGGATTCACCTATTCAACTATAAAAATGAGAAACAAAAGGCTCTCTCTACGTACAAACAAATTAAAAAAAAATCTCTGAGAAGATGGGAATTAGAATGATGTTCATGTTGTTTGTGGTACTGATTCTGGGTTCGATGAACAATCAAGTGGCTTTTGCAGATCGTCAGAGGTGTATTCAAGGTTGTCTCAAGCGTTGTGCTTTACCGACTGAGCCAAATTGTGAGTCTTATTGCGAAAAGATGTGTCCTAATGCTCGACAACAACGTTCTGGAAAAAGGATTTCGACGGATGAACCTGTGATCTAGTTGATATATATGAGATATTGTTGTAATTTCAAGCTACTCGAAATAATACCACATAATTCTCGCGGGTACTCGTCGTATTGACTCAATGGTGTGTGATGTAATGTTTTTTGTGGTATTAGAGCTTTCGCATGCGAGCAGTTTCATGCACGCGCGAGTGGTTTAGTGTTGAATACTTATATGATATGATTATAGTCAAAATTCTGATTTTGAATGTTAAAATCTTACGGTTTTGCGATTTCATAGGTCTCTAGCAATCCTGATTTCACGTAAAATCTATGGGCCGTGGAATCTAGTAAAATATCTCGATTGAAATTTTTAAAATCTTATAAAATCAACGATTTTTGCTTGTATTTTACGATTTCACTTCTTAAGAGAAATTTTTAATTTATACAACTACATGTGAGTTAGAACAAAGACAATTAAATTCAATTGATTTTGTTTTGAGATTTTGATTAATTAAGTCAGAAGTTCATTACAATGTTTAAATTCTTATTATTTAATTCCTCGAATGACCGCTTAAGAGTCAATATTTCACTCTTATTTTCTTATCTAGACTTTTCAAAGTCGGGTAGTGGTTTTCTTTTTCGTCTCACCAACTCAAATAACTTAGATATGAAACATAAGAATTTATGGTTTAATCACATATTCATGCTTAAAATGTTGTGTAACTTGGATGTTTCGCTAATAATTCAAAGAATCTTACGAGATTAAAAACTACGATTACGATTTCCACCATGTTTTAGATTTCACGTGAAATCCCAATTCTGACTACCTTAAATATCTATATCAAACATCCAAAAGGTATCTCAAAATTAAAATTTGATATTATTACAATAAGTTGCATACCAAACAATTTATTGCTCAACACCAGTTTGCACAAACGAAAGTAAGTCCCATTTTCCCGATGGATACTCGAACACAAATGTCTGGTACCGACCAAAACCTATGCGTTCGCCAGCAGCAGCTATATAGAGATGGTAGATAGCTCCGACGTCAACAAGAACCTCACCGCTATCAATGCTCACCAACATCAACGAGTCACGATGAGGATACGCTGCGTTGTATGTTGGGAATTGGAATTTCGTAGCCTAATTTAAAATTTTATGTACCGTCAGTAGCCAATTGCGTAACTATGTCCAAAACTAGCACAATCTGATTGGCAGCCAGCGCGTAGCCAGCCAGGCAGCGCGTTGCTGCCAGCCAGCGCAGCGCTGGCAGCTAGCGTAGATAACATATAAGGAATTTAGCAAATATTGACAAATAGCAATTTAGTCACTTTCTTTCCCTATTTTACAAATGAGTATTTAGTCACTTTCTTTTCCTATTTTACAAATGAGTTATTATTACTATTAATATTATTAATTTGATAATATAAGCCAACCTTGATAAAATGATAATATATATAAGCTAGAATTAATTAAAGAAAATTATATTAGCCATCACAATCTCTCGAGTTACGGATCTCGAGGTCACGTTTGTTGGAGGCACAACAATTCAAAGTTAAAACAACGACAAACGTGACATTGGGATTCGTAATTCAAAGTTAAAACAAACGTGACCCGAGGTCACTTCCCGCTGGTCTGGCTATGCGTTGCGCTGGTTATGCACTGATTGAATCAAAGTTAAAACTATTATTGGAAGTCGTTGTCTCCTTCATCGTTGTGGCTCCAACAAACGTGACCTCGGGATCCGTAACTCAAGAGATTGTGACGGCTAATATAATTTTCTTTAATTAATTCTAGCTTATATATATTATCATTTTATCAAGGTTGGCTTATATTATCAAATTAATAATATTAATAGTAATAATAACTCATTTGTAAAATAGGAAAAGAAAGTGACTAAATACTCATTTGTAAAATAGGAAAAGAAAGTGACTAAATTGCTATTTGTCAATATTTGCTAAATTCCTTATATGTTATCTACGCTAGCTGGCCAGCGCTGCGCTGGCTGGCCAGCAACGCGCTGCCTGGCTGGCTACGCGCTGGCTGCCAGTCAGAATGTGCTAGTTTTGGACATAGTTACGCAATTGGCTACTGACGGTACATAAAATTTTAAATTAGGCTACAAAATTCCAATTCCCTTGTATGTTTTAACTGCGAATTTCGCGATTGCCATCACCTTCTGATCTATAAGATTCTTGATCGGCCGCCATCCCACCGGAGATTTGGGTGGCGACGGGTGCACACTTGCTTCCACCGTCGAGCAGAGAAAGGCCACTAGCAGCAAGAGAACCACAGACAAATAATGTGACATGATTCCTATGAACATTTGCTATGTTGATGTTTTGCTTTGTTTGGTGAATTTATAGGCTTATGTTTATTAATTATTATTGGTAGGAATTAATGTGTTTTTTTTTTACATAAATAGAAAATACCTATTGTTTATGGTAATTTAATGTTATATTTATGGTAGTTCAATTAATGAAAAAATATTATGGCAATAAATTAATAACATCATGTTAGAAAATTTGACTTGATACAAAGTTTTAATTTATTTTCAAATGAGGACAAATGACATTACTTTTTTTAATAAATGGGGTAGATTTGAAATTTCAAATAGTATCATGCTAGATTTGTTCATTTCTTCGTAGTTTGAAAACTTTGTGATGGCTTTGGCTAGGGGAGGATGGGACGAGTTCGAGTATCCTGACTAAGTAGGCACTCAACTCCGTGAAAGGTTTTTAACTCATTTAAATTTTGAACTCGTTCAGGTTACGAGTTTCTTAATTTTGAACGGGTTCAGGTATTCTTATAACAATTTGAAATTTAGAAATTGTAGCAGCGGTATGCAATCCTTCAAGATAACAAAATCAAACTCCAATCAATCGAAAGCTATCACGACCATTACTACAATCAAGTTTTACGAACAACTACGCAATAGGTTAGGTTGGAAAGCGACTGAAGTACAAAACAAAAAGAATATCAGAGGGCATGATTGAATACTAGATAAAAGCGTAGGGTTGGATAAGGATTGAATTATGGATTTCAATTCAATTTTGGTAATTAATAGTACTAATGGGCAGGCTGCTTGGTCAGATGAGATTTTGGGTTAGTAGATTTTGTAGTCTAGGTATGTAGTAGGGCAGTTTAGATAAAATCCGTATGAATTACGAGTACCATAATGTCTCCATTTCAATTTCAAACTCTAAACCCGTATAGGTTATGGATATTTTAAACCCGCACGAATCCGAGTAATAATTAATAAACTAGAAACCCTCTATATCCTAATCCAATATTAATGCATAATTATATACTTGAACTAGAAAATCAAACATCTCACATCCAACAACTTTCTTGCTGTCCATAATAAAAAATCATATCTAATTGTGGGTTACTTAACAATTAATAGCCAACCAAGTGAGAAGTTTTGGTAATTTTTTTAATTTTTTACCAATTTTGGTGTGCAAAATGACTATTGAGAAATGGGTCAAATACTTAAAACGTCCTGAAACTATAGGTCGGGTTACAAATTCGTCCTGAAACTTTAATCCGTTACAGAGTGGTCTTATTATTATGAAACGAGTTACAAAGTAGTCCAAATGATGTCATCAGTGTAATTTTTGAGCTATTTTTCCATGTCACCATTGACATGTCATCAAAAATATGATTTAAAATTCAGTTTAACATGATTCAAATATAAAATTAAATCAATCTAACTCATTATATTTAGTTTCGAACCAAAATGTATGAGTTTAATGAGTTTAGATTTAGATTAGAATCAAATTGTTGAATTTTAAATTATATTTTTGATGACATGTCAATGGTGACGTGACAAAATGGCTGAAAAAGTGCATGAATGACGTCATTAGGACTACTCTGTAACCCGTTTCATAGTAATAGGCCCACTCTGTAACGGATTAAAATTTCAGGACGAATTTCTAACCCAACCTATAGTTTCAGGACGTTTTAAGTATTTGACCCATTGAGAAATATATTTTTTTGAATATTGATCTCATATCATTCATTGATTTAATTATCAACTTGATAAATCATCCAAATATACGGTGTATAACCATATATATCAGGAAAAAAACAGAGTGAATGAAATCAAACATAAAAGGATATTGTTAATCGAAGAAAAACAAGAGGAAGCCTTAGAAAACGAAAGAACTAAAAGTTCTTGTTTAATCTTCTTAGCCAAAAATCTCTGCAAGCGCTCTATGTAACATCTCAACTTGTTTTTGAAAAAATATTGTCTACTTTTGGGTTTCAATCATCACATATTTGCTTTATGGTGCATCATGGTGACTTTTCTAAGAAGGTCGCCCATATCTACACTGCTCAACTTGAACATGTTTAACTTCACAATTATTAAAATAACTTATCCAACTAGTTACAATCATCAGATTGTTACATATGTCCCATAAATCTCTCTCGTCGTTTGCCGACAATTAACATCACAATTGCTAACATAACAATACTATTAATACCAAATAACAGTCTTATTCAACGTTTTTCCGTCTCACCAACTCAAATAACTTATTATGAAACATGAGAATTTCTGGTTTAATTACATATTCATGCTCATTATGTTGTTGACTTAGATGTTTCACTATTAGTTCATAGAATCTTACGATTTTATGATTACGATTTCAATTTCACTCATGTGTTGGATTTCCGATTTTGACTACATTGAATTATCTATATCAAACATCCAAAAGTTATCTCAAAATTAAATTTTGATATTATTATAATAAGTTGCATACCAAACAATTTATTGCCCAACACCAGTTTGCACAAACGAAATTAGATCCCATTTACCCGATGGATGCTCGAACACAAACGTCTGGTATTGACCAAACTGTGTGCGTTCGCCAGCAGCAGATATATAGAGATGGTAGATAGCTCCGACGTCAACATAAACCTCTCCGCTATCAAGGCTCACCAACATCAACGGGTCACGAGTAGGATGCGCTTCGTTGAATGTTTTAACTGCGAATTCCGCGATTGTCATCACCTTCTATCTACAAGATTGACCGGCCGCCATCCCACCGGAGATTTGTGTGGCGGCAGGTGCACACTTGCTTCCACCGTCGAGCAGAGTAAGGCCACCAGCAGCAAGAGAACGACGGACAAATAATGTGACATGATTCCTATGAACATTTGCTATGTTGATGTTTTGCTTTGTTTGGTGAATTTATAGGCTTATGTTTATGAATTATTATTGGTAGGAATTAATATGTGTTTTTGTACATAAATAGAAAATATCTATTATTTATGGTAAGTTAAAGTTATATTTATGGCAATAAATTAATAACCATCCATTTACTTTCCTAACATCATATTAGAAAATTTGACTTGATAGAAAGTTTTAAGTATTTTCAAATGAGGACAAATGACATTAATTTTTTTAATAAATGGGGTAGATTTGAAATTTCAAATAGTATCCGGCTAGATTTTAGCTCGGGCGGGTTCGGGTACCCTGATTAAGTGGGTTTTTGAATTCGTGAAAGACTTCAAACTCATTCTAAATTTTGAACTTATTTAGGTTACGGGTATCCTAATTCTAAACGGGTTCATGTATTCTTATCTACATGAACAATTCAGACTTAGAACAAAAATAATTTGAAATTCAGAAATTGTACGAAACTCAGTAACGTCAATGGTTGATGTTTGTAATGCACGCACCACCACCTCAACGCCCGACAAACAAAGTACTTCTGAAACCCTTCTCGCTCCACCTAGCTAAGCGCTTTTAGCCGTGCTTTTGTCTCACACCCAACCAGGATAGTTGCCGGTGCATTAGTATTCATCTTCGTAAAAGATACTTAAGTATGACACACCCAGCTCTCTCATTTATGCCCTAATTTGTCAAAATGTCTTAAAGCCATTAAGCCAACACATCCAAATACATCCCCCATAAGCACCATTTGATTGAAAAAAGACTGCTAAATTGTTCACATCATGAACCATAGGGCACTGAATCAAAGCTGACATCACTCAAAACGTCACATGATTACGTCAGCAAACTTCATTAGTGACGTCATATGATTGCAATGAATCTCCTTGTACCTTCCTTTTTAATCCCCCAGAAAAAATTCAATTCTCAAATCTTCAGACCCTTTCTTCCTTCCTTCCTTCTTAATTTCCACAAATCCTAATCCCTAATTTCCTATAAAAAAATTTATTACCCAAAACCCCAAATTGGGCAATTCCAACCACAACCCATTTCCTGAAACAGAGTGATCTGTAATGGGTACTCCTCATTTCCATCAAACGATGAAGATGATGAAGCAGCAGAAGCAAGAGATCATCAAAGAGCTTGTTCAAGGCCAGCAATTTGCAGCTCAGCTTCAGATTCTGCTCCAGAAGAACCAATCCAATCCAATTCCCACGGCAAATGAGCTTGTGCTCGAGATCTTGACGTCTTTCACTCATGCTATATCTGTTCTTACTGCTGCTGATTCCGGCGACGGTCAAGCTGTTTCTCAGGGGGAGCAGCACTCCTCTGCTTCCGGCGGCCTGTACGAGGATTCCGGCCAGAGCCGCAAACGGCCGCTGGCCGGAAAGGACAACAGAGGGACATACAAGAGAAAGTATGTGTGACGTACACTCTTAGCTAACATTTTTTCAAGTTACGGAATCGTTGCATCTCAATAACTCGAGTTGTTGGGAGAAGATTTCACCGTTATTAACACACTCTCTCAAGCAGAAGCTCTTAGTAAAGTCTGAAGTTTGCACAACTTTGATAAGTTTCGTGCAACATATTGGTGAGTTATCAAGATTCAAAACCAAGATTTCTCAATCATCAACGACTCTGATACCATGATTGATCCATTCAGAACCCTCTCCCAACAACTCTAGTTATTGGGATGCAACGATTGATCATAATATGGTATCAGAACCTTTGATTACCGAAAAGTCTTGGTATCGAATCTCAATAGCCCCAGTATAACAATTTATCTTCCATAAGCCTTGATGGATCTTTGCAAATTTCAACCCCTTTTCACGGGCTTTCGTTTCAATGGGTGTTAGTAAACAATATAAGATCCATTCATAACACTCTTCCAACAACTCGAGCTATTGGGATGCAATGGTTCTCGACAGATATCATGTCTGTTTGTACTAATTCTTGTTCTCTTTTTGTGATACAGGAAGAATGGACAATCCAACGTAGTAATCTCATCCTCCATACAAGACGGCCAAGCTTGGAGAAAATACGGCCAAAAGGAGATCCTCAACGCCAAATTCCCCAGGAGCTACTTCAGATGCTCACACAAGTACGAGCAAGGATGCAAGGCGACCAAACATGTTCAGAGGCTCGAGCAGGAATCCACAGAGATGTACTCCATTACTTACATAGGACATCACACTTGCAGGAATGTTCCGAAGCTGGTTTCATCGATCCCGATCGAGAATGAGACGAAGATGAACATCAAGCAAGAAGCTGGTCATGACATGAACAATGAACAGAGTATGAGTGAAGTGACAAATATGTGGCAGGATTTGATGCCACTTGAGCCAGAGGAGACTGTTAGTAACTATGGTGGCTATGGCTACAGTGGGTATAGTGGTGGTGCTGGTTCGAACTCGCAGGTTTCGGATTTCGATTTCTTGGTCAGGAATATCGATTTCGAGAGCGAGTTTCGGTTTGGTTAATAAGGAGAGTTTGTAGCCCTTTTCCTAGATGTTGTTGTAAACTATGCTAGCACTACTGTAAATTTTGGTGTTTGTGAAATTACAACCATGATCAAGTTACTAGTTAGCTTAGGCTTAAGAGGGAAAACCGAAAAACCAAAAACCAAAAAATTGTTCGAATTCGAGCCGGTCAAAGCAGTGAAACCTGGTTTGACTGATTTTTGGTTCAGAGTTCGGTGAAAACCCACAGGTTGATTTAACAGTGTTGGTGCGGGGATGGATATTGTGGTATTTGCACCGTCAATAGTTCCTCTAATTGAGGCATGGTACGACGATATTTAGTTGAAATTTAGTTTTTTGGTTCTGTACAATCAATTTTTTTCAACCGGATGTGAAATTCGCCTTACAAAATTCGCAAACCAAATCCAAAACCAACCCAATCTCTCTGTGGCCAGTTCTCTAACACAGGTGATTTCAACTGAAAATTGAAAAAAAAAAAATTGGTGACAATATGAAATTCAAAGCCAAACAATGACCTTAGACAAATTTTCACTGTAATTAAATTTAGACCAGTTAGAAAATGGTTATGCACTCATTGCACTACATGGATGAATGTGCATTGTGGAGGATGTCCATATTAGAATCAATCAGTTATACCTGATCGATTCATCATAACGGATGTGCGAATCTCATCAAATTAAACTGGCACATCCTAAGTGAATGTAGTTTAACTCAGATAGTTCAGTTAATCTAAGAATCATCAGACAAGTAGCTATAGGAGGATCGATCTAGGACGCGATGGATTTTACCCATCTGCTTACAGTATTAATTCGGGCATGTGTTCAATAACCTTAATAGAGTTAAAAAAAAATGTTGTGATTAACCGTGATACTTTAATATAATTTGAGGGAAAGACACCGAGGAGTACACGTGTAGCTCGACTCTCGTTGTGTTAATTGAAATTAAACTTACACACCAATAAAAATATGAATCCAATTAAATTTTAATTAGCAAACCCATTAATCATCTATCTCCTATATACCCAATCTTAATCAAGTCAACGCGTTAGTCAAAATCAAATCTCCCAAATTACGCTTTCCCTTTCCCACGATCATCCAATTGCTTCTCATCCCGACTCCGATCACGATCTCCGGCGTTAAAGATCAGATCCATGCTGTTGGTACTGCTAGTCCCGGAGCTAAACATCGCCGCCGCCATATCCGACACCGGGAAATCCACCTGATGATCTCTCCCGCCGAGCCTGAACTCCAGCGCCCATCTTCCCGCCGCCGATGGTGCGGCCAATTGCTGCTGCAGCGCTGACGTGGCGGCGGCGGCGGTGTGGGATTGCGATTCCTCCGGCGGCGGTGCGACGGAGGGAGCGGTGGCGGACATGTGGCAGGTGTGGTGGGCCCTGTAGGTTACTTCGTAGGTGTCTGGGTCGTGGTCTAACCGTTGGACCTGTTTCTTGGCTCTGCAGTTGTATAGCTTTTGATGGGTGCACCTGAAGTAACCCCTGTATGAAACGACATCGTTTCGTATTAGTAGGAATATGGTTACGGTTAATGATTAGAATTGATTAATCGATCAAAATTGGTTAATCTATGGTTAATTAATTGGTCGGTTGGTTGGGTGTTGGGTAAGAGATTTACGGAAGGTTGGTCGTCGATTAAATCATGGTTAACCATCGTTAACCTACCTTGACCAAATTGACTAAAGTATTTGGTTAGAATTTATTGGTTAATTCGGTCAAAAGTAGGTTAAGTCGGTTAATTTTTTGCTCAAATATTAGTTGAAATCGGTTAATTTTGGTACGGGAAATAGGTTCGGTCACAAATCAGCCAGTCAAAATAGTAAGACCTCGGTCATGGATAAAAATCGGTTCGTAAAAAATCGATCGTATTTAGGATCCACAATTTTGATAGGTTAACGATTAATACTTTTTCAAATTTGGTTAACTTTTGACCGAACCGATCAAGATTAAATTTTGATCGAACTGACCAACTTCTACCTCTATTCGAGAGGGATAAGCTCAAGGCATAGTTAGGATTCGAGAGGGAAAATCTCCACCGCTGATACACCGACGATGAAGATCTACCCACACTAGGGTCACCAATCAGAGATCGACACACGACACTAACTCATAGTAAAAGATGACACTATACAAAAGGTATTGAATAACGTGTCACTATCACTCTTCTTATTACGGGGTCGTTCACTAGAGATTTGAAATAGCTAGAGATTTGAGATTCTCTAGCTATTTCAAAAAGCTATGTTCATTTGGGTGATTTGGTGTAGAGAATTCTAAAAAAAAATAAAAAAATAATAATATATATATTATGAAAGACCAAAATGGCCTCATTCATCATCTCCGTTTTGATATTAGACAAGTTAGTTGAGGTTATTTTCGTAAAGTGAGCTCCAAATCTCTCAAATCCCCCTCAAATCTCTGGGCTTACTAGAGATTTCAGAAAGCTCCCCAAATCTCTAGGGGCCCACCTCGAAATCTCTAATCCTCCCCAAATCTCTATCTCCAATTGTGAAGTAAACAAGAGATTTCGTCCAAATCTCTAGAGCAGAGATTTGAGCCCCAAATCACCCAAATCTCTCAAGTAAACGACCCTACATTTCCTATTCACATATTACTCTAACCTCCACGACGAAACAACGAATCTCACACAATCACCAAATTACTCGATAAAATCCTACCTCCTACCCCATATTGTCGACCAAATAACCCGACCCGGACCCGCTATCACGATTTCTAACTCGACCGGTTGATTTGGACGGCGTGAGGCCGCCATTCACGGCCGTTAGTCGTCGTTACAAAAGCTACTAGAAGTCTCAAATGGGAATATGCAGAACTGTTTGTTGATGAGTTCGTTAGCCCAAAACTCGGGTCAAGTCGGGTCAAGTCAACGGGATGAAGATCCGGAAGGTGCTACCCAGTCAAAGACAACATATCTAAGGGTTTGTTTGAATCAACGATCAAAGGACGTCGTCATTAGTTACTAACTACCATGAAAATTCAAAGGGAAAATAGCACTTTGCCACTCACTACTTTACCAACTTAACAGATAGGCCCCTGTACTTTAAATCGCTCATTTTTTACTCCCTTTCCTACTTCGACCACTTTGCCGTTTGGGTCCTTCCGTTCAAACTTTTGTCTTCGTAACGTTAATTGATGATGCACATTCAATACACCACGTTAGCTCCAATAGCCATGTATTAGCTTACTAAGCATTTTTAGTTGGGAATATAAATATAATATATATATATATATATATAATATATATATAATTTAAAATATAAAATTGATGAACAAAACGTATGATTTAAAAACCCTCTGTATTTCACCATACTATTCGTGATACATTCCCAATTTACCTCCCTAACCAACTCTTCGTCTCCATAACCTCCGATATATCTCTTTGTTGGTGTGCGGATGTGTCCAGATTTAACGTTAAGAAGAAGATATTGGAACGAAAGGACCCAAAAGGCAAAGTGATCGAAGTAGGAAGAGGTAAAATGAGCGAGGGGCAAAGTGCTATTTTTTCCCAAAATCAAACTAATGATAATTTTTGAAGTGGACCGTTACTAATTATAAGGTGCTATAGCTACCACATAAATTTGATATTGCGTATCCTGAATTTGGCAAGTAAATTTCAAATGCAAATCAGTTGAAGATTCTATGTATCTAGGATCTTAGCTCTAAGTCAATAGAATATCATGGGAGTATCTTTTATTTTTATATGAAAATATTATTATTATATATAAAAAATTACTAAAATAGGATTGAGAATGGTTTAGTTCGAGTTTGATTGATTGGTATTTAATTTGAAGTTTTGAATATGAGTGGTAATGGTCTGAAATAGTGTTTTGGGTATTAAAATGCATATCGTGTTCCGAGCATGGCAGATAGGCGGGTTAGTCGAGTCACGGGCTGGGTTAGTAGGGAAACTAGTCATGGGTTCATTGGATTGAGGGTTTATTGAATATAGCTTAAAATTGAATTGTATCATTTCATACTTCATAGCTACAAAACTTTAACAATAAGTATATATAATTAGATAGGATGAAATCGACGAATAAACCGTGTGTTTTTAAAACCATTCGTATTTTACCATACTTTTCATGATACCTCCCCAGTTTATGTCCCTAACCAACTCTTGGTCTCCTACCTCCTATATCTCTCTTTGTCGGTGTGTCCAGATTTAATGTTAAGAAGACGATAGTTAGAACGGAAGGACCCAAACAGTAAAGTGGTCAAAGTATAAGGGGGATAAAAAGAGCTATTTATATCATAAGGAACTATTTGTTAAGTTGGCAAACTAGAGGGGTGGCAAAGTGCTATTTTCCTTAGCTAAAACTCGCATCATAACAATACTTTAACAAGATTCGTACCTATCGAAGACACTTCAATATCCACACCTCACCTATACTCATATGTAACGGTACCCAAATTCACTCATATCCTATAGTAAAAATATCCGGTCAACTCAAATTTTATAACCCGTTTCCACAAAATAACACAACAAAGCATAAAAGCAACCAACTCTGAAAGATTCAAACCTATATTTAGATCCAAATTAGAAGACATGTTAGGGATGGAGACAGCTTCAAAGTAAGCAATATGGTAGAGAATTAATGGCTTGGTATGAAATGATGATGATTTTGTCAAAAACTTGAAAGAGTCATCAGTCAAAGTTGAGTGAGTAAACGGGGAAGAATGTAAGAATGTAGGTACCTACCTTGGAAATCTAGAACCAAGAATCTCCTTTTGGCCGTATTTTCTCCAAGTGAAGCCATCTTCCGGGTGGAATCTCTGTGTTCCCCATACGTGGCACCGGCACTCTTATTGTTCTTCTGTCTGCCTCATCCCTTCTGCTTGTATATAAAATCACAACATTCTAAATCTCGAATTTGTAAGAATCAAAATCCGAAAAATCCTAATTTTCAAACGAAAACGAGCTCATATTTACTACTTATAGGACCCAATTTAGATAATAAGTAGCGGCAGTTGGGATAACAACCCATGTATCATGCACATCGGCAAACTAGGAGAAGTTTGCCTTTCAACTACACTAGTATGAGGCGTTTTTGGAGGGAACCCAAGAACAATCCATGCGGACTTGACCCAAAGTGGACAATATCATACTAGTGTGGGCCTGTTGGTGGCTGGCGATCCTAATAGCGGCTTTGGAGGTTCGGTCGGCCGTGGTTGATCAAGTTTGACTTGCTATGAGTATAACAAAACAAAAATATCGGTATATGTATTAAAGGTATGGACTTGTTCGTGTATTCAAGACTATACTGGTATGGACGATCTGACATGTTGGACCAGGACCATAAACCACTAGTCAAAATGACACAATATAACGCTAATATAAGAACGTTTCAATCACAGTTTAACTATAGTTTATAACGAATATATGATTATTGAACCGCATTTATCGTTAGACTCACTAATTTAAAATACCGGTACGATTCTGAAAACACTTATTAAAATATAATGCACGTAATTTACAAGTTAGGAGAAAAGAACAAAAGAAACTAAGGGAGAAGTTTCCTTGCCTTCTTCTCGGCCTTTGCTGACCCACGGCCGACGACGAACACGCCACAACGGCTCGAACATTCTCTCCGGCCGACGAAGATTGCCCCGCAACTACTCCCACCATCCCCATCGAAGCATCATCAGTCGTCGCTTGATCATGTTCAGCTCGAAACATCTCCATTACGGAAAGCCTCTCCTTGCAAGCGAGGAAGACGGCGATGATCTCGTCGCATGTTTTCGAGAGCGGTCCCGGGTGGTGGGCTAACTGAGGCAGGTTCGATTCGAGGTTTCGAGCTAAGTTGCAGCCGTGCAAGAGCAGGTTCAAGAGGGTTTGGTCCATTTGGTTGAGATAGAGAGAGAGAGAGGAGACGTGTTAAAATGGTGGGTAAGTTTGAAGTTTGAATGATATTTAAGGATGATTAATGATTGAGATTAAGGTTAATTAAGCTTTGATTTGGTTTAATTTGTTAATTTGTTGTTCAAAGTAAAAGTGTGTATGTGTGTGTGTATTGTACACGGTAGTGGAAATGGAGAAATTGGGGACTTGGAAAATGTTGACCTAGTCGTTGGTTTGACTACTTTGAATATAATACAACACATCAAAAAAAATCATTTGGCTCTGGCGGATTCAGGATGAGTTAAGATACTATCATATTGAGTAGACCGGTTTTTAAATGTATTAGGTGACATATATATACATATAATGAAGTTTACATACTATTAGAATTTTGGACCGAAGGTGGGCTGAAACGTGAGTTGAGGGACCGACCATGGATTCGCCATTGCTTTTAATCTTTTACAGTCACAAAGTTGCCGAGAGTTTGATACTAGCTATTATTGATATTGTTTACTTTGAGTCAAATTTACATGGATTTATTTTTAAATTCCTTTCCTAAAAAAATCTAAAACTATTACAGGTTTTTTAAGTTAAACAGATTTACTGCAATTTGTCGATGTGGTAGTTAAATTTCTATTCGATCATAGAATTCTTTCATAGAATTAAAAATGCACTTAAACAAAATAAAAACGGTATTTCTTAATATTTTCCCCCCTTTTTATCTATTTTTTTTTTGTTTAGAGAGATACAAATTAAACCCAATATGGATTGATTCAAGAATAAAAACTCATGTCGATCATTTAGGGATAAAAACTCGCATTTTGATTTCTGAATCATACAGTCGTCGGAATAATCCACAGATCAAGTCACGTGCTCTAAACCAACTTCTTTACCCGTAAAGTAGCTACGTACACCCCCAAAAACGAGCTAGGTCATGTATTTGGGACCAAACCACATCAATCTAATCATAAAAATAAACTTCTCCCAACTAGTCGAATGTTCAAAAGACCATTTCTTTACCAATATGTGCCAACTCCTTGATCACATTCAAGAATGTTCGTTAAACTTTTCTCGCCCAAAACAACAACGTGTCCGCTAGCAAATGGATAGATACAACTTATTGTCCGAATGATCAAGCCCTCATTTCAGTAGGGTCGGAGTATGGGGTCCAGCCAATGTGATTCTTAACCCTAAGAAAGTTCTATAGCAAAAAAATGTATGAGACAAGAAAACAATTAAACCATCCAAAGAATTTTCCTAAGTTTGAAAAAAAAATATTCAAGAATCAAAGAGTCTTCCTCTTCTTGGTCATTGGTCCAACACCTATTCATCACTTGGACTAATTAGTACACCTTAACTTGGCTTGCTTGCTCTATGATGATCATGAGATTGTAAGAGTGTTAATTGGGTGGTGCTACATGAGTCCGCGTAACACGCCGTCTGTCTTTTGGATTTTCTGTTAAAAAATGTTAAGTGACCTGGTGTAGCACGTTGATGTGGCTGTTTTAGTACAAAATTGTTAGTGGAAGACCTTGTAGTCTATTGGTGAAGCAGCTACACCTCCATGAATGAGGTCAAAAGGTTCAAATTCACACCCAATCGTCTAACAAATAAAGAGTTTTATTTAAGTGTAGGCCTTGTATATCAATGATTTTTATTGTGTTACATCTACCGAAAAACTACATTTGTAGGATTTCAAGATGGATCCAACGACTTTTCTTCACTTAAAGTATCAATATCAATATCATGAAATTGTCTGGAACGTTTATGACTCGATATTAAATTTTTTAAAGTTAGTACCAAAATAAAAATACCCCAAACGTTTAATACCAAAAACGTTAACACCTCTTCTCGAAAAAAAAATCAACATTTCAACTTATTAATAACATTTGAATTAGGTACCTAACAAAGAAACTAAAATGGTTCACTAACAAAATAAATCTCTATTCTTATTCGTGGATTATTCGAGTTCGGTTCGGGTTCGGGTTCGGGTTCATAGAGCCATTTGCTATTTTTTGGTGAATAAGTATGCTCACAATGTAAAATTAAAGAAATTGCTGATGGAATGGTAAAATGAATTTGTTCGAACTTTCATTCATTTTGATAGAATTGGATTGCTTTTGTAATAAAGGTAAAAGTAAGGGATGGATTAGGCTATTTTACCCTTTTGAGTTTTGATGAACCAAAAAGAAAGAAGAAAATTAACTGAATCCCATTTTTTTCATTTTAATGTCTTCGTTTTTCAATCTACCTTCTTCGTTTCCGATCTTCCGTCAATCCCTTTTCTTCCTCCAAATCTGTTTTTAGCTTTTTTTTACAGTAGCAGATCGAATCTGATCAAAATCCTAATCAACCTTGGATCTTCCTCCTCTTCAATCCCGTCTCTCTTCCGCCATAATTCACGACGAAGGAGGAGGAAGAGTAAAGCTGCCAAGGCGCGAAAATGCTGAAATTCCTCAAGGGTGTGGTGGCTGGATCTGGGACGGGGATCAAGGATCTTCCTTACAACATTGGCGAACCTTACCCTTCCGCTTGGGGTTCTTGGACTCACCATCGCGGCACCTCCAAGGTTTTCATTCAACCCCTTCCCCCTTCCTTCCATTTCATTGCGGACGTTTCTGGATTTGTTGGTCCACGATTCCTGCTATGTTCGCAAGTTTTTACTTTATATCTGAATTTCGGATGTTCCTCAACATCCCCTTTGTTGGGTTGCGTCTCCTTTGAGCTCTTTGCTAGTTTTCCATGTCTGTCAACTTGTTTGAACACGATTCATCTATAAGGTGTTGCAATTGTAGCTTAGGAGCTTATCTGCTCACTGAATTCGATTTTATTTGGTGAATTCGGGGACATAACAGTTAGGATGAGCGCGTAGCGATACACAGAGTCCTGGCTCTTAGTTGGCTTGTTTGGCATTTTCTCTTCATTCTGTTTGTTTACTTCAGAATGCTTGGTATATATTTTTTTTCAGGATGATGGTTCTGCAGTGTCAATATTTTGCCTCTCTGGAAGTAGTGCTCAGGATGGGCATTTAGCAGCTGGTCGTAATGGTGTCAAGCGTCTTCGAACTGTAAGTATAGGTGGCACTGTTGTTTGTAATCGAAGAACTGTTTCATGCCATCTGTAATTTTCATCTCTGTTTTAAATCCACTGGACGGAGATCATATGCAGTTTGCAATAGCACTGGGAATTTTATTGTATTTTTAGCTGAATGGATCTGTTTCTGTTGCTTCTTTGCAGGTTAGGCACCCTAACATTCTGTCCTTCCTTCACAGTACCGAGCTTGAAACTTTTGATGCCTCTATGTCCAGGGTTACCTTATACATGGTCACTGAGCCAGTTATACCACTTTCTGAGAAGATCAAGGAGCTTGGTTTGGAAGGCACACAAAGGTATGATATTTCTTGATTATGTAGGAAGGATAAATTTTTTTTTACGAGGGAATGATAGAACTAGGGTATAAGAACTTATGAAGTTCAAACTAGTTGTCAGCCGAATGAATTGATATCATATGATGCAGATTATCTAGGAGTAAATTTGTAATGCATTTAGCTTTTGTCCCCTTTTATGCTTTACCTCTTGCTTTCTTAGCTGCATCATTCACCATGAGCGTTGTTTTCTTGGCTGAATTCCTTGCTTTTTTAAGGCCGGTGTAATTGACCCCATTGTCTAGTAAATTTGTAGTAGACTTGTTTAGCTGATGACTGTGCTGTCTAGTTATATCCCGACTCTCCATTCTGTATTCTCAGTCTGCATATCAGTTACAGATATGTCTGAGCTGTTCTTATAGTTGTTTTACATCTATATAATTGTTCTGTTGCAGGGATGAGTATTATGCATGGGGGCTGAACCAGATAGCTAAAGCTGTGAGCTTTTTGAACAATGATTGTAAACTTGTAAGTAGTCTTTTTGATTCACCTAGTCAGATGTTAAAGTGCAGAATTATTCTCTTTTTTACCCTTTTCTTTTGTTCATCATTGGCTATGCCAGTTTCTAATTATATTTGTCTATATCAGGTTCATGGTAATGTTTGCTTGTCCAGTGTTGTTGTTACTCCGACCTTGGACTGGAAGCTGCACGCTTTTGATGTCCTATCAGAATTTGATGGAAACAATGCAAATGCAGCTGGGCCAATGCTGGTAAGGGAAAATGAGAGAGATATCTTTTTGATGTCTTGCACTGTTGCACATTGATATTCACAAATCATAATCTTGTCATCATTTCAGTAAATGGTGCATTCAGTTGCCATTATAGTCTTATTAACCAATCCGGTCTAAATGTCTTGGATTTTATCCTAAGGCATTTTTGGTGTAGCGTATATATAGGACTAGTATGTCTACATATTTTCCCTCTAAAATCATTTTATAGTTTGTTCTCTTAGTAGCTCGTTAGCTCACGTTTTTCATCGTCTCACCAGCAATATGAATGGTTGATCGGAGCACAATATAAACCGATGGAGTTAGTGAAGTCTGATTGGGTTGCAATCAGAAAATCTCCACCTTGGGCCATTGATGCTTGGGGTTTGGGTGAGTCTCACTGAGATTATATCTTTACTTATGGTCCTTATTAATTACTTTTCGTACGTTATATCAGCACACAGTGCGCCTTTGGGACCACACTCATCTGAAATTAATTAGTCCCTGTTAATTGAACTATATTGGCATCATGAAAGATTCGATATGTTATCTTACCTCACTTGTGAACTGAAAATCCATTGTTTGGTTTCATCTACGGGTTCTTGTTCATAAGCTGATTAATTATTCCGCCTGATTTCAATTGATAGGCTGTTTTATCAATGAGCTTTTTTCTGGTATCAAATTGGGGAAGACGGAGGAGCTACGTAATACTGCAGCCATTCCTAAGGTATTTGAAGCAGCACCAAGATACCTGTACATAGATTATTCACCTTAGTATCTGCTATTGAAGTTTCATTTCATATCATAACTCATTTTCCATTTCTCCCTGCTTATCTTTCTGTGATACAGTCTTTGCTTCCTGATTACCAACGGCTATTGAGTTCTATGCCTTCTCGCAGGATGAATGTATCAAAACTTATTGAGAATGGTGGTAAGTGTCGTATTTGATTTGTTATTCTCACATGTTAAAGTATCCTTAATATTTTTATTTACACATAGTAGAGGATAGAACATTGAGGGATAGATTGGATTACTTGGGTATGATTCTCTTTTGAATGGACACTAGTATTGAGAATTATTGGTTCTGCTGTGTTTTCCTCAATAATAAAACATAATTATTGGTTCTGACTTTAGAGTGCTCAGAGGTGAACCAGAGTAGTAGGGTAGGGTGATTAAGAGGAGAAACAATCTTTAGATAGGAAGGTAGACTGTAGACATGGTAATTTTCATGAAAGTGTAAAGACTTGGATTAACACAACGCATGATTAGCAAGGATGTATACCCTTGTTACTTAATGTCACGTTTTACCAAGGTCCAAGTATGATGGATTAAATCTTTAAAATGTATACCAGTTGGTTCAAACAGAAGTTCAGTTGATTATTTTGTAGACAAGAATGGTTGTAATTATCTCTTCCAACCTTAAAGCAGATACTTAAAACAGAATGCGTCATATCCCAGAATTGGCTATGTGTCCTATCAAGTTGTTTTCTTATCTTTTTTCTTTCCCTGCAATTTTCTGTTGATGAATACCCTGATCTGTATGCTTGTTCATTTCTTTCTGATTTCCAGAGTACTTCCAGAATAAGTTGGTGGATACTATACATTTTATGGAGATTCTTACCTTGAAAGACAGTGTTGAGAAGGATACATTCTTCCGCAAACTTCCAAATTTAGCAGAGCAGCTTCCTCGTGAAATTGTACTTAAAAAGGTGCAGACATTCGAATCAAATATATATGCATATGCAAATATTGTACTCTTGTTTTTGCTGATTTAAGTTCATTCCCTACAGTTACTTCCTTTATTAGCTTCCTCCCTTGAATTTGGATCTGCTGCTGCCCCTGCTTTAACTGCATTGTTGAAGATGGGTTCCTGGCTTTCAGCTGAAGAATTTACTGTCAAGGTGACTCTTGTTATTATACCTTTATATTATTTGTAGTTTCATTCATAGAGGACTATTAGTTCAAATCAATTTTTACTTGTGTCAAAACTATTCAGTAGAGTGGTTTGTGACCATTCGGGGTTATTTTCCAATGAATTATTCATCTATTATTTGTAGGTGTTGCCAACGATCGTAAAATTGTTTGCCTCCAATGACCGTGCTATTCGAGTTAGTCTACTTCAGCACATTGACCAATATGGAGAGTCATTATCAGCACAAGTAGTCGATGAGCAGGTACGCTTTGAACGATGATTTGACTCTGTTACAGTCTTGACTTAGTTTGGGATTTTCTTATGCATTCATTCCTGTTTCGAGGTCTCATTGACTCTGTTACATTGTTACTAGGTCTATCCTCATGTTGCCACTGGGTTCTCTGACACGTCTGCTTTTCTTCGTGAATTGACTCTTAAATCCATGCTTACATTGGCTCCTAAGGTATATATTATACTTTGCTAGGACTCCTTTCTTGATATATGATTGATAGGATTGTGTGGTTCCTGACTCCCTTATGAATTGTTTCTACCTTGCTGGACTCTTGCAGCTTTCTCATCGTACTATTTCAGGCTCCCTGTTGAAGTATCTGTCAAAGTTACAGGTAACTCTCTAGTCTACTTTTTCTAGTCATTCTTTCTGTTGTTTAGACACTTTTAAGCACAAGACAAATCAAGTCAACATATGTGCTGGCCCGAGGCCTTGATCCATGATATAGAAGTCTTGTATGGGCTTATTCTCAACTCTCAAATACATGTGTGGCATACCCTTGGTGACAACAATGCGAATTAACATTGATTTTGATCGTTTAAATTTTGAGTTTGTTAGAACCGGAACTACTCCTGTTGATATCTCATAGGGTAGTAACCCCTTGCCTCTTCTGAAAGCCACTTGAGGGGCACTTAAAACTTTTGGTAAATGTAAAGCAATATCATGACATGGTATAGTGAATGCTAATGTTTCCTTTTGGCACATCAATAATCAGTATGTGCGTAATGCACGGTGTAACCAAAGCTCCATTGTTGACATCTGTTTTAGTAGCTTTTACAAGTTAATTTGGCATCACTACTCTACTCGGCAGTATAGATGAATGCTCAGAGGTAAATTAGTGTCTGTAGATGTTAATGTTTCTATATAAAATATGTAACATACAAAATTCGGTGTCAAATCCTCTTAGTTTTTATTACAGCTCTTAGAGTCTTAACTTGCATATTGAGGTTGAAATGCAACTAACTAATCAGCATCTTTTAGTATTCCAAGATGATAGAATTACTGGTTTTCGACAAAAGTCCTTGAAAATGCCTATCAATCGATCTCAAACATCATGTGTCATTCCTTCATGTTCTGCTGTTTAATTTTTCTTTTTGTTCTTGGAATTTTGTAGGTTGACGAGGAGGCAGCAATTAGAACAAATACCACCATATTGCTTGGGAATATTGCGAGCTACCTGAATGAAGGGGTATTCATGTGTTGAATTGTTATGATACCTAATAGTATAGATATTCATATAGTTGTATAGTGTACATTATACAAATCATGTGTGGTGTATATCATGTTAACCGATTTTATGTTGCAACAGACAAGGAAGAGGGTTCTAATCAATGCTTTCACAGTACGTGCACTGCGTGATACCTTTTCTCCTGCAAGGGGGGCAGGTAAGAACTGCTCAGTCATTTCTAATTCCTTGTTGTGGAAAAGCTTTATTGCTTGTCGAGGCTATAACATTTCTGCCAGCAACCATATTGTAACTTTTCTTCCATCTTGAATAATACAATCAACTATCATTTATACAAAGAACATTTTCTGTCTGCAGTTACTGTAGTTAGGTCCTTAACTTAGTTGCTACTTCAAGCTCATGCGCTTACTGGATCAAAATACTTTCAGATGAGTCCTGTTTTCCCTTGTCAATGTACTGACCAATGTTAAGTTGTGATATGGCAGGAGTAATGGCTTTGTCTGCTACTAGTTCTTACTATGATGCTACTGAAATAGCAACCCGAATTCTTCCAAGTATTGTTGTGCTCACCATCGATCCGGACAGGTAACATGGATGACTTGCACATAGTTGCCCCATGCACAAAGATGGATAAAACTGAGCGCTCACTTTGTTTCTCTTAAGCAGTGATGTTCGGATGAAGTCATTTCAAGCTGTTGAGCAATTTTTGCAGATTGTAAAGCAATATCACGACAAGGTATGTTGCTCAGTTCTTGTTGCCTTTCAGGTTGTGTTCTGTTTTCAATAAGTTGATGCATAAATTAGACAGAATAGCAGAGAGCACACATCCAAACAGATTGTTTGGTTCTTGTGTTGGAGTACATTACGAATAAAATAATATAGGCATATCTTAGTTTTTTAAAGAACAGATCTTTCTTTTTATGTCTAAGAGACTCACGTTTTGTGCATTCCTCTTTGATTTATAGACAAGTTCAGGAGATAATGATACAAGCATTGGAATGTCTTCGATACCAGGAAATGCCGGTTTGCTCGGGTCAGTTGACATCTTAGTGATTTCCTTTATTATGAAGATAAAGCAAACTCATTATGTCAATATGGTTGGTGTATGCTTCTGTTCATTTATGTTGATTTTATTCCTTCCTTTTCTTCCTTGGGGAAAGACGAAAACCTGCTACAACAGCAATATTGTTTCAGAGAAATCATTGAATTCTTTTTTGTTTGTGTTTTAACCTATCAGACCACATTCGATATAATGTTCGGTTAAATTTATTTTGTAGATGGGCAATGAGTTCTTTGACTCTAAAAGGAGGAAAACCTTCTGAACAAGCTCCACTTGCGACATCAAATCCGGTCACTTCTCTGACTACTGTCGCTTCTAATGCCAGCTCTGGTAAGGACCCTGAGTTATTTTGGCTGTCTTGTTTTAATACTTAACCTGTATGATTATTAATCTGGACACAATTTTGTTGGCCTGCTAGTGCAATCCCCCAATTAAATTATAAAATTGATCAAATTGAATCATGCTGGTTGTTAGACTCGTGAACCTTCATCCTTTTACGCATTGCAGCAGTTTTTAGCTTGATCTAATAGTCGGTATGTAGAGTTAACTATCGGGTAAAAGGAGGGCTAGGAGTTTTGCTTGTTCTATCTTGAAAGAGGAATGAGGATGGTTACAGAATTTTGATTCGCCATTTTGTGATTCTCTAAATATATTGCCTTTGTTGCATTTTTAACAACCGATATCTCATGCTGAACTCTATGTAAATTCTTAGTGATGGATACTCAAAGTACAGCATCTGACCGGCCCATGTCAAGCATTGATTTTGCTGATCCGCCAGAGCCGGTTTCACCCACTTCAACGGATGGTTGGGGAGATGCCGAGAATGGAATCGGTGAAGATCATAACGATGAGAAGGATGGTTGGGATGAACTTGAGCCTCTCGAAGAATCGAAACCAACTCCAGCTCTTGCGAATATCCAAGCTGCTCAGAAACGACCTGTTGTTCAACCAATGTCACAGGCCAAACAACCAGGTAATGTACAAATCCTGGTGGCTATTAGCAACTATCTTCTCATTCCTTCTAACTGTTCTACTTATGTATATTGCCTTCATCAGCAACAACTGTGAGACCGAAGAGTGCTGCCAAGACGCTAAAACAACAAGACGACGATGACTTGTGGGGTTCGATTGCAGCCCCTACTCCGAGAGCAGCATCAAATGATGATTTGTGGGGCTCGATGGCTGCACCTGCTCCTAAAACGACATCGAGACCTTCGAAAGTTAAATCAAGCTCTGCCCTCAACAGTGATGATCTTTTCGCTTCCATCGCTGCTCCTCCTCCCACCACTCGGGCAATGCCATTGTCGACTGGGAGAGGACGGGGATCAAAGTCTGCTGCTCCAAAACTAGGCGCACAGAGGATAAACCGGTCGGGATCATCTGGGAATGTAAATTAGAGTGAACATACAAAAGGAAGAAAAAAGCTGCCCTTGTCAAGTTGTAGTGAATCAATTTTTTGGCCTCGGTCGGGTGACTGGCTAATGTTAAAATTTCGAAAATGCTGGTTGCCGTTTACTCGTATCCCGTTACTCTGTTCGATTTGTAACATCATTCTTCTGTTTTCTACAGTTCATAAGTCGTTTGAGTTGTCTGTAAGGAATGGATTGAATGGTTGCAGAAGTAGATTAAGCTAAGTAGATTGGTTTTCAGTGTGTTCATAAGATACTTGTAACAAGAGACTACTCACTATATATGTTATGTGCACCATATACTAATTCTTTTAGAGATCACCAACTTACGACGAATTAGCCTAAATGGTCATACAAATCTCGTACCATGTTTGTATCATTCCATACATAGATTGTTACAAAGAGAATAAGAAACTAAAATTTAATTTTATCTAATCAAATACTACACTTATATCTTTTATAAGGTCATTCAATACATAGGTTGTTACAAAAAGAAGAACAAAATAAAGTTAGCTTTATCTAATTCTAATTCCAACGCAACAACTTAAATGTATTCTACCTCGAAATTTAAAAACGAAGGTGAAATATAGATCTGAACTTTATCTCCCTCCTTCCACTTTGTATAAACAAAATATAAAGACTGTAGTTCTGATCACAGTCGAAATATCTTGTTGTTTGAGAGTGTCAAACGCTCAATCCAAATGCATTTTCATAGCATCATTCATGACACTTCTCTCATTTCAAGACTTCAACTTTCAATCCCGAAAACAGTCAAACCACTTCCTAAAAGAAAGAAAAAAAAAATCATAATATAAAATTAAAATCACAATTGTTCTTCATAACAAATATATAATGGAAACAAATTTAGAAAAAAAAAATGTGAAATATAAAATTTTAGTTACCATGGTTACGGTAAACATTCTGGTAAATCACTAATTTGATTTTGTAAGTAGCTACGTAACTTCATTGTTGTCTCCTTCTTCTTTTTCTTCTTCTTTGTAGTTTTCATTGGAAAACAAAGGAAACACGAAAATGATAATATTTTTGGTGATACGTAAATGAGAAATAATGTTTGACAAATACAAGTTAGCAATTTATAAGAGAAAATAGAGTCAAGTATGGAAATAATGAAATTTGGAAAAAAAAGATATATTTTATTTTATTTTGGCAAGTAATTAAATAATAGATTCTGATACATTGGATTCGGCAAAAGATCCGGACCCAACCTTTAAAGGTTGGACCGGTTTCCAACCAAAAACCGGAGGGGTAGAATTGGAATTTCAAAAAAGTCAAATTAACCTAGGTGCCGTTCCCTCTCCTTCTCTCGAGCTGCTACCTCCCGACGACGAATTCCAAGACACCTCCGCTTGTGTGGAGAACGGATCTGGGATTCGATTTGACCGATAGGGCCACGGTGGATCCGGGGGGCCGGCGGAGCCCTTCTTTAATGTTGCGGCGGTGGAGCCGATGAGGGAATCGAGGCGGCCGAAGAATTGGCACTTGAACGGCGGGGGCTTGGCCTTCTCCACCTTGTACTTCTTCTTCAGTGTGTCGATTCGATTTTTGCACTAGATGTCCGTCCTCGGTGGCTTATCGGCGGCAAAAATAGACTATCGGCGACGGCGGCAAACACGGAGTCGAAAGGTTGAAGACGACAAAATTACAATTTAATAATTCTAAAAAATTACAATTTAGTCACTCTATTTTTTTTGTTATTTGGTTCTTTTAGTATTAAAATTTGCAATTTTAGTCACTATTTTTTATGTTGTTGACATTAATAACTAGTTAACAACTTAATAACTAGTTAACTCGATTGGTTAACTAGTTATCATCTTAAAAAAATGTTAACTAGTTATCTTAGTCATGATATTAACTAGTTAACTCGATAAGTTATCTAGTTAACTAATTATGTTAATCTGATAACTAGTTAACTAATGTTGATAACAAGTTATCACCTAAATCTGTTAACAAGTTATCAAACAAAAAATGTTGTTAACTAGTTATAATATAAAACCATGTTAACTATCATATAAAACCATGTTAACTAGTTATCAGTTAAAAAAACACTATTAACTAGTTAACAACAAAAAAATATGTTAACTAGTTAACTAATGATGTTAACTTGTTATCAGGTAAAAACGATGTTAACTAATTATGTTAATTTGAAGTTATCACCTAAATCTGTTAACAAGTTATAAAAAAACCGATGTTAACTAGTTATCAGGTAAAAACCATGTTAACGTGTTATCAGTTAAAAAAAAATTGTTATCGGGTAAAAAATTTGTTAACAAGTTAACTAGTTAACAACTTGATAACTAGTTAACTCGGTTGGTTAACTAGTCAACAAAAATATTGTTATCAAGTAAAAAATTTGTTAACTAGTTAACACCTTGATAAGTTAACTAGTTAACTCGGTTAGTTAACCTGTTAGTAAAAAAATATGTTAAAAACATAATTATTAAAATACAATAAAAATCGAGTTTGGAAACAATTACAAATGAAAGAGCCTAAATAAAATAAAAACAAAATATTTCATTTCAAATTAAAAATAATATGAGTTCATTTAGCGAGTAAAAAATGAAAAATAATACATCTGGATAATTCTAGAGATAATAGTTGTGAGGTAAAAACGTATTAAATCAGAAAAAAGCGTAAGTAATTAAATATATAACGTAGAAATAAGGAAAGTGAGGTGGAGATATTACATATGTTATTTTTTCGTCTATCATTAGATACAGTGAATCACAACGTATTAAAATATAAATGGTAGGCATATACTAGTGTGTTTGAATCATTCATTGGTAGGCTTGTAAACGGGTTGGGTTGGGTTGGGTCGGGTTGAGGATAAGTTTGCTATATAACACTTTTCATCACTAGCCGAGCTACTTTTAAGTGACGGACGTTTTGGACGACGTTGAGTAGCAAGGAAGCAAAAGGCCATGTAATGTAGTGTTGGAAGCTCCAAGTTGGACGGAACAAAAGGGTTCACGAACATGATTGTGGAGTCGGACGCTCAGATAGTGGTGAATGAAATTGGAAGAGACTCTGCGGATGACACTGAGCTCGGCGACCTAATCCGGGAATGCAAGAAGTATTTTAGTGAGGTAGTCGGGGGTTTGTAGTAAAGTTCGTGAACGAAATTGTATGACACATGAATTGACACGATACTATTTAACCACGATCGAACCATTTATAGGGGAGGAAACTCTGAAGTGGTTGAATGTTGCTACCCCTCGAACAGTGTACTACTAATCAAGATATCATTCTTACTTAATTTATTATTATTATTACAATCGAACATGGGCTTCAAATGGCCCAACTTTGAATATGGGCTTAAAATGGCCCAACTTCGAATATGGGCTTCTCTGTCGATGGCAGCCCACTAAATCAAACAGTTAGAAAATAGACAGAGCAAAATTCTGCAAAAACCCTCCTCTGCGGCTGTGAGTATAATCAGCGTTCATCTTTCGATCTTCGTCTGAAATCGGAACTCAGAGCGACTAATTGGAGAAGGCAATCTCTTCGAAATGGCGGCTAATGGAACCGTTACCGCGGAAAGAAAGCAGAAAATAGTGTCAGCTCTCTGCAAGCACTTCCGTGTATCGCCTGTAAGCAACTCCAAAGCTGTTTGCATCTTTCAGTTTATGAAATTTAAGTTCTTAGTTAAGCTGAGAATTTACTTGCAAATGGGCAGCAGTTAGGTCCCGAGGGAGATATTGGGAAGTCTGATGTGAAGAGTTTGTACGAAAAAATCCTGAAGTCAGCTGGGAAATCCACTCCATCGACTGTTCAAGATGAGGTAAGATATTGGCGTGTTCTTATTCAAGTGGGATTTTGAATTGGTCTAAGAGAGGTGAATGTTCGGTGGCTAGGTGATGAAGTGGATAGGATTTGCAGAGAGCTTTCCTGAAGATTCTAAGGCGTGCTGTCAAGCTCTCAATGGATTAAACGAAGAGTTGCTTACGAAGTCTGTTATTTTGGGGAATGGGTTTACGCCGTCTGAAGCTGATGTTATTGTGTTCTCAGCTATACATTCTGCTGTGGTGTGTTTTTTCTGCTTCTCGTTTTCCTTTACATTCTCTCAACAATCATCACAGTCTTTCATTTGATAACTTTTATGCTTTCCTGATTACCTGAATGTTCTTGTTATGTTAGATTGGTCTTCCAAAGTCTAGGAGCGAAGAGTTGGTGCATGTATTCAGATGGATGGATCACATACAGGTGGGTTGTTTAGTTCAGTTGAATATACAAGATAGAGATACGAGTACCCTGCCTTGTAGATTACTAGGGCTCCCCCCATTGTGTTTATTTTTGAAAACCCAACATATAGAAGTGCTTATGTAGAATGGGAATGAACCACAAGCACGAGTAAAGAAAATAGTATTCTGTTGCTCGGGCATATACTAAACAAGACATTCTTGTAATTTACATTTTCTAGTTACAGTAATTGACAGGGTAAATTTTGATTAGGCTCTTGTCTTTGAAAATTTTTTCGGGTTCCTGGATTGACTTGGTTCCTCATACTTCTTACAGGACACAGAAGAATTTGGAGAACTATTTGAGAAAATACCACTACAGAAGGAACAATTGTATCCACAGGTGAACTCTGTCAGATTTGTCATGTTTATTACTGATTTCGGTTTTCTTTAGCATATGGACTAGTAAAATTTGATAAAACCAGCTTCATGTTGATGACTGGATGTTAAAATGTGGACGTACATATTCATCTATCAAAAGAAAGAAGTTGGACGTAGGTTACATGAGATTTTCTGATACTTCAGTATCTTGGTAAGTTGAAATAGACAGTATTCTAAAATGTGTTTGTTCCGCTTAATTGCAGGTGCAACATACTCCCAGTGCAGCAAAAGTTGAAGTAGAATCAAATGCTAAGAAGACTGGACAAGATGGAAAGAAGACAGAGAAGGTAGAAGCTGCCCAAAGCTCAAGCAAAAGTGAAACTAAGGTATCACACAAAATAGTATTATACTACTTTCATCTCAGTAGGGTTAAGAAGTGAAAGCACGAAAGATGTTTGATATACACAAAAACAGGTCTATGCATCCAGGCTTGGTTAGGTTTCTTAATAGTAAGCAGGATGCCAGGATGTGTAGAAGAGAACAGTAGTTGGTAATATGTAGAATCATCCCAGCTCACACCTTATGAAGGTGACCAGCTGAATACTATAGTTAACTTGTGTATACTTAATTGAAGAGTCACAATATACTTTAAATTGGTTAGTATCTCTAATAATCAATGTCTTAAGCTCGCTCCATTTTCTTAGTTTTCTTTATATTTAATCAACACAAATATGCACTTTCGTCTATTTGGTACTCTTTGTATCCTCCGTAATTGAAACACTCTTTGGTCTTTCCATCAGAACTCTAAGACGAAGGGGCAAGCTAACAAGGAATCTACTGAGGAGAAGAAGAAACCAGTTCCAGCAGAAACTGTAGTAGAGAAAGATAAAGAATTAAGTGTTAGTTTACTTAATATACAGGTTGGCCTTATTCGCAAAGCATGGAAACATCCATCAGCTGATAGGTATAGTGACTATTGCTTTGTGATAAGTATCTCCATTTCAATTTTAAAGAAGTTTTGGAGGATTGCCACTTGGGCGGTGCAAAATAAGTATTAACACTTCTCATTGTTGTGCATAATTCAGTTTATTAGTTGAAGAGATAGATGTTGGGGAAGCTAAGGTGAGGCAGGTGGTTAGTGGCTTGGCAAAGTATTTCAGTCCAGATCAGTTGACAGTAAGTTACTCATCATATGACTGAAAACATATTATAAACTTTTTCTTGTTGGTCTTTTCTAGAATGACCATGCTTTATTCATACGGGCTTAGGTCCATTCTTCTTACACTTTCTAATTTTTTTCCCTTTTTCATGACCAAAGAATCGGCGTGTTGCGCTGATTACAAATGTGAAACCGGGGAAGCTCCGAGATGTGATTTCAGAAGGACTGGTAAACTCTAAATCCTTTCACTGCCATGAAATCAGCTAGTGTCACGAGTTATGTGGTTTCAAAGTCCTTGCACAATTTCAATGATTTGGGACTGTGATTGGATTTTTGGGATGCTTTTCCTTCTTAAATCCGTGTTTCTTTTACTGTATTTGGTCCTTCTTCAGTGGAAATAAGTTGGACTGTATTCTACACCTTCTGGCTTAATCAACGTATTAAATTCTGATATTTTCACTAGTTATAAGTCATGTTTTCTTTATTCTCTCTTTATACATGATGTACTCCACGAAAACTGAGTAGTGTTGTCGAATTTGGACAATCCTTTTGCAAGCGCAGTGAAGTAACAAACAGTAGTACTAATGATCCTTTTTCTTTGGCTCTGATGTTCCGAAATCCTTAGAAAGTTGTACTTCTGCACTGCACAAGTGTCTTCTTTAATCCCTCGTGTGTTGCAGCAAAGCTTTCCTGTATTATCTTGTTCGTCAATGGTGTTTGAAAGGATAGGTCATTACCAACTTGGTTTCTTAGACTGAAGGAATGAGTTGACGTTTATATCTCATTTTTTCAGGTTTTGTGTGCTTCTAGTGAAGACCACACTGCCGTGGAACCTTTACTGCCTCCAGAGGGTGCCAAAATTGGAGAACGTGTATCATTCTCTGGGTGAGCATTCAAAATGAACTTGCTGTCATATTCAATACGCTTAGTAATTTTTTACCCTACTTTAATTTTACAAATCACTATGCTTGAAGCCTAGGCTTGGTTTCATTAATATATAAGGCTCAGTATCTGGGACTGGGAAGCTAGATGCTTCCCCTGTTTCCTTCCCTTGAAAATCTTATTGCCTACACTTGTTAAAATTATTCTTCATGATTTCGTTATAGGATTGACGGCAAGCCAGAAGATGTCCTCAACCCGAAAAAGAAGCAGTTGGACAAAATAACACCGGTAAGTACAATAGTAAAAACATGTTCATGCTAATGGGTTATAAGTTACAACTCCACTCTCTTCTGAATAATGTCATTTTTAAACATTAAGCCTCCAAACGTGGGACCTAAAATATGCCTTAAAAAACCCGAAAAAGCTGAAGCAGTTCATACCTCATTTAGGAGTGCATATATCTGCATTTTGAACGGGTGATGATCATTTACTACAATCTTGATTTCCAAGATCATTAGCTATGCTGGCATTTTGAAAGGGTAGTTCATAAGTTGGCCGCGTCGGTTTCTAGTGTGGGTCTGCATCAACTTCATCGAAACCAACCTTAGATATGGGAGCCATATGCTGCATTATGAAAGTGTGATGGTTTACCACAATCTTGGTTTCCAAGATCCCTAGCTATGCTGCATTACGTGGCGGGTCATAAGTTGGCCCCGTCGGTTTCTAGTGTGGGTCTGCATCAACTTCATTGAAACCAACCTTAGATATGGAAACCATGCTGAACCCTTAACTGACGGTAGAGGAAGCCCATACTATGGAAGCACTATTGAGAGCGTGTTACCAAATTGCAGTCTGGCATTCAGCGTCTCACGTTATCTAAGCATGTTACCTTAGATGGGTTGATAGAAAGATTCAGAACTGTGGTGTCATACCCTGCAAATCTGCAATCATGTTCTTATGGGTTAATTGCATATGCATTGATGAACTGCAGAATCTCTTCACGGATGACAAAGGTGTGGCCACATTCAAGGGCATACCTTTCATGACTTCTGGTGGGCCTTGCACATCTTCCATCTCAAAGGGAAGCATCAAATGATCACAATGAATGAATGAATGGTTGGTTGGTTCTATACAGTGTCGAGCATTATGGTAGGTTCGTTGCTTTGTTTAGCATGTAACGCTGTTGTTTTTGTCGATACACGAACACGAACCCGTAAATGTAACACCCTATTGAGTTCACTGCACTATGAGCATGACATTGCTTGGATTCAGAAAGTTTGTTTCTTGGAGTATAAATAGCTGAAATGCTGTGTGGTTATTTTGATGAATGTTCTCTGTTAAACGGCAACCTTATTATACTTAATTTGTCAGGATAAAATGCGGCTCAGGCCCTTATAGTGTTATCAAAATGCACGATAGGCAATCATAGTTAAGATTCTACATCGCGTGACATTATTGTAACTTTTAGATGCATCGCGTGCCATTATAGTAACTTTTAGGCGCACTTACCGAATTTTGCAGGTTTCTCAAATTCTAGCAGGTTACAAGTTGATGACGTTGCTATAAAAAAATGTAATAATGAGAATTACTATTTTAAATACTTTAATATGTAAAATAAGAGTTTAAATATAATAATTTTATTTTAACATTTTAATTTTTTTAGGTGATTATTTTTTATATAATTCAAGCCAAGAGTGGAGTTACGAAAATAACTTTATTCTTATATTTACGAAAATTCATTCACTACAAAAAATTTGACCTTTAGCTACTGCAAAATTACAATGGCATGAAAATGCAGTAGCAAATAGTTAGTATTTGCTACGGCAATCACTATTTCATGTAGTAATTTGCAGTACAAATACTATTTGTCACACCACTATTTGCTACACCCAGCATCCCGTAGCAAATAGTGGTGTGGCAAATACTATTTGCTACTGCAAATTACTACATGAAATAGTGATTGCCGTAGCAAATACTAACTATTTGCTACTGCATTTTCATGTCGTTGTAATTTTGCAGTAGCTAAAGGTCATTTTTTTTGTAGTGATTCACATCTCCCATATGAGATGTTAATTGTTAATCACAACCTATTTAAATTCAATCAACAACTTAAACACTTACAAAATGAGAAATCGCAATCCATAAAAAAACACTGATATTTAGAATAGGCCAAACAAATTGATTTATCATTCCATTTCGGTCGATTCAAGAAAAGGAGAAATAACTTATGTCTCTAGATATTGTGATGTCTTTCTACGGGATGAAAAGCAGATATCAAGGAACTTCTATCAAACGGTTTCACGGGGTTCAACTAAGTGTCTTGATCATCATAGGAAAAATTCGTGCGAACACTACAAAAAAATTGATCTTTAGCTACTACAAAATTACTACGGCATGAAAATGCAGTAGCAAATAGTTGATATTTGCAATTTCATGTAGTAATTTGCAGTAGCAAATACTATTTGTCACACCACTATTTGCTACACTTATCATCCTCGTCGCAAATATAAGAATATAGTTCTTCTCGTAACTCTACTACTCTTGATTTGAATTATATAAAAAATTATCACCTAAAAAAATTAAAATGTTAAAATAAATATAATTATTACATTTAAACTCTTATTTAACATATTAAAGTATTATAAATAATTGTCACCTGAAAAAATTAAAATTGTAAAATAAATATCATTATTACATTTTTTTACAGCCACGTCATCAACTTGTAACCCGCTAGAATTTGAGAAACCTGCAAAAATTCGGTAAGTGCACCTAAAAGTTACTTTAATGGCACGCGATGCACGTAAAAGTTACTATGATGGCACGCGATGCAGAATCTTAACTATGATGACATATTGTGCATTTCGGTAATACTATAAGGGCATGGCCGCATTTTATCCTAATTTATCATGAAATTAAATTATAGGCCGAGTTACAAATTCGTCTTTAAATTTTAATTTGTTGCAGAGTGGTCCTAATACTATAAAACATGTTATAAAGTAGTCCTAAAAACGTCACCAGTGTATTTTTTTTAAACATTTTGTCACGTTACCGTTAAAATGTCATAAAAAATTGTAATTTAAATCTAATCTATATTCATCTAACACATAAATTTCGTTTCAAAACTAAATCTAGTGAGTTAAATTGATTTAAGTTTAAATTTGAATCAATTTAAGCTAAATTTTAAATTATATGTTTGATGAAATGTTAGCACTGACATGATATTAAAATGGTTGGGAAAAGTACACAAATGATGTCATCATTAAGACTATATTTGAAACCCCGTTTAATAGTAATGTAACCACTTTGTAACGGATTAAAATCTTAGGACCAGTTTGTAACCTATCTATAATTGTAGGCCTTATAATAAATAATTCAAGAATGTCCACTCACACAATTAATTGAATTAATCATTTGGGACAAAATAATTATTTATACGTATAGGTTTTATTTATAATAAAATCCCCCTTTGAATTGAAATCTAAATCTTTGATATTAGAAAAGATTTCGTAAATCATATGTGTATATATGTATAATCTTGTGGATATATCATATACATAATTGAATTCATATATAGTATTAAAAAATATGAAAATCCATTTCAATATATATTTTAGTTCGACATTGAACTACTTATCAAAATAATACGGTATAAGAACTATCAAACGGGCGGGTTAGGAGGGTTGACGGTTTATCAGGTCATTTATTCATTATATTATGGGTAAATTATATCAAAGTTTGCTTAGTCTGAAGGTTTTTGAAATATTAAAATTGGACTAGCTTTGAAATGTTGGCTTTTAAGTCAATTTAAATTTTTTGTTGGAATGAGTCGGACTAATTAAGTCGGGTCAGCTTTTTCAATCCTCTTTGTCGATACAGTAACGGTTCAATTAGGCCTCAACTACAATTCATAATAGTCTTCGCAGTTAAAGCACACACCTTTAGACCCACAGTTTCGACACCCCGATACGTTTTTAAAAACACTGGTTTCATACTCCAAAATTTACGTGTCTTACCCTCACTTTACTTAGATGTTTACTACTCTCTCTATACGCCTTGCGAGCAGAGATTCAAAACGCTCAAAAAACGTGAATATCTCAAATCAATCGAACCAATTTTTTTAAATCGAACCGGTTATTAGAAGATCATCATTAGATTATTGGCGCCGACATGTGAAATTATTGTGATCATGCAAAGTATCTGCAAAATAATTCGACAGTGTAACTAACGATTTCATACAATTGTAACAAAAGGAAACCCAATATCTCTCACTCCGTTAATTTCTCCTTTCTTTTCTCTTTATATACACACACATGTCGTCTTCTTGCTTGTTAGATTAGCAGAGAAGAGAGAAAAAATCATGGACGGAAGAGCAGGAGTCGTCGCCGGCGGCAACAGCGGCGGCGGTGAAGGTTGTTCAGGGAATTCAATGGAGTCGGCGATACATGTCTTGGCCGTCGACGACAACCTTGTTGAACGGAAACTCCTCGAACGACTTCTTAAAAACGTCTCTTCTTGCACCGGTACGTGAGATTATTTGACTGACTGGTTTCATGAGCTAACTTTTGGGATGAGAAGATTGACGTGATTTGGTTTTGGACAGTGACGACTGCGGAGAATGGGGTGAAGGCGTTGGAGTACTTGGGGCTGCACGATGAAGCTCGTGATAGGGGGTTGAAGAAGGTGAACTTGATTATTACTGATTATTGTATGCCTGGGATGACCGGGTATGAGCTCCTCAAGAAAATTAAGGTATGAGATGATCGTTAGTAAATAATATGAAACTAATGTTTGTAGTAGTCTTTCATGTTGTTAAAAATGGTATGATCATACGGATGGTTCGATTAGTTGGATCGTGAACCATTCTGGTGGGATAAAACGTCGATATAATGGTAGTTCAACTATACTTTATATGGTTTTAGTGCACACCGTTAGACTCACTGCTCTCAACAACTCGAGTTATTGGGATGATGCAACGATTCATGACATGATATTAGAGCTTATGATGACCGAGTTATCTTGATTTCGAATCTCGGCAGCAGCCAGTCCGTTGCACAATACTTACCGAAACTGTACAAATTATTTCAGGAATCAAGGGACTTGAAGGGAGTTCCGGTTGTGGTCGTGTCATCTGAGAACATCCCAACTCGTGTTAATCAGTAAGTTAGTTAATCATCTTCTTAATCACTGAGTTAATCATTATGATTAATGGGTTAATTAAATTAAATTAATCAGGTGCTTGAAGGAAGGAGCAGAGATGTTCATGGTGAAGCCGCTGAAACAGTCGGATGTCAACAAGCTGATCATGGCCCCTCGTCTGATGACCAATGAATGCTAGCCGTTGATTTCAGTATCAAAATTTTGTATTGTTCAAGTGATTTCGGACCGTGTTGATCGTTGTACCGTTTTCACGTGTTGAATCAGTGAGTCTAACAAATATGTGGTTCAATCACTAAGTTGACGAAATTGTGGTAATAGTGTAACTAAGTAATAGTTTCTGACGGGGATAATAACATTCTCATCGAGAGGTTGTTTTAGTTTTAGAAATTGAGTAAGTGATGGATATTGAGTTGCCCATGAATTGGATTGGATTAAGTAAATAATCAAATTGGGCAGAACGACCACTAGAGCTGGCAAAATGCTAGCCCGACCTGATAAACCCCGCCAGCCCGCCCAACCCAGCCGGACCTGTGGCCCGATTGATCAAAAAGTCAACAATTCAACCCGCAACCCGACTAACCCGCAATCTGAATAACCTGACCCGTGGCACACCCAGTCCGCCCGTTTGATAGTTCAAACGACCACTCACGGGTAGTGAAATAAACCAAAATCATCACATGTCCACGAGCTGTGTATTAATGAATACCCGATACAAAACTGCGTATACCCACTATCAACACTCGATACCGTCATGCTACTAAGCAAAACACTCCCACACGAGGTCTAACTTTATCGTCTACTTCTGTTGTCACAATTCTTCTGTTAAGTCTTATCGGTGTTTCTCGATTCCGACCGATTGACCCGAAATACAATAAAGAGAAATTGAGATAGGGGAGAAGAGAGAGTATTGTATGTGGAATTGTGGAAGGATATGGAATGTGAGTGACTACACTAAATATGAGATAAACACAGATTATAGTAATAATAAAATATTGGTAAGGAAGATATAAATAGCGCATCTGGTGTAGTGGTATCATAGTACCCTCCCACGGTACTGACCAGGGTTCGATTCCCTGGATGCGCATTTTTTTAAGATTTTGTTTCAATTTGGGCTTATTTAAAAGGCCCAACTTACCCAAAAGCCCATATCCATTTAACATAAGAAATAATTTTTAATAATTTTATATTCGGGCACACGCTGACCACCCGCGCGCTTCTCTTTATTCTTCTTCTTCAGTCTTCGCCGACTAATTTTAGCTCCGATGACGGCGCTACAGTTGAACGGAGCGGAGCCGCCGGCGCCATTTCTGAACTCCACCTTCAGCAACAAGAAGAAGCATTCACCGCCGAATTACCTTCCACGCTACCCTTCCAAACAACTCTTTCTCCCTCCACTTTCTTGCTCCGCAGCAGAAGAAACGCCGTCCCTCGACGACGATTCCGACGCCGGTAAACCTCCCTTGGCCGTGGACCGGTTCATCGACCGCCGGAAAGTGGTCCGACTTGCCTGGGAGAAGCTTCTCCGGTGGTCCCGCTCCTGGCGCTCCAAGAACAATGCCGACGTCCTCCGTCGCACCAAAAAGGCAACAACCTTCTTCTTCTCCTAATTCATTTCCTCAGATTGAGTTACTGTTGGATTCGAACTCAATTTCAGGTTGTGGTTCTTGGAGGAGGTTCATTCGGTACAGCTATGGCTGCTCATGTAGCTAGTAGGAAGTCCGATTTGGAGGTCCACGTTCTTCTTCGTGACGAATTGCTCTGTCAATCTATCAATATTCATCACCGTAATCGGTACTTCCCCTTCGTCTGTGTTTGTGTTTGTTTGTAATTGTCTGTGATTGAGCTGTTACCTTTAATTTTTCACAACACAGCAAGTATTTCCCTCAACACAAGCTTCCAGTTAATGTAATTGCTACCACTGACCCCAAAATTGCGTTGCTCGGTGCGGACTACTGCTTTCACGCAGTGCCTGTTCAGGTTCTTTCCATGGCTCGCTCCCATTGTTCTGAAAGGAAGAGATAGTTCATAGTTGTGGCCTCATTTTGTGCTTTGGAATGAATGCAGTTTAGCTCGTTGTTCCTTGAGAGCATTGCAGATTGTGTTGATCCTGGCTTGCCTTTCATATCACTCAGTAAAGGGTTACAGCTTAACACATTCAGGACCATGTCTCAGATTATCCCTAAAGCATTGAAGAACCCTCGTCAGCCGTTTGTTGCACTCTCTGGACCTTCTTTTGCTCTTGAATTGATGAATAAATTGCCAACAGGTATAACTTGATTAGTCTGCATTTTCTTCCTTCCTTTGATGGTACATTTTTCTCCCTGATAAAGTTCAATTTTGTGGTCTTTTGCCAGCAATGGTGGTGGCTTCAAAGGATAGGAAGTTAGCAAATGCAGCTCAGCAACTACTAGCTTCTTCTCATTTACGAATCAGCACGTCAAGGTAGATACTGTTAACTAGTAGCTGGTTTCGTTTGTGTTCCACTGCATGATTGCCCCCGTCTCTTTCCAGTAGTCAACAGATTGAGCATTGTTGATAACTATTATGTTCTGATACACAAGGGATCTCAGTCTTTGCCTCTTTGGTTTCTTTTAGTAGAAATTTCTTCTCTTTGCAGTGGAACCATGAGAAGAATATAAGCTAGAAACCAAACATCCAACGATATATACAATGAGGATTTCATAATTCATATGTTGGAACCTATAGTCGGGTGATTGTAAATTGTTTGTGTTGTGGAACTTGCAACCCAGCACATTATCGGGATTGGTTGCTTTTACTTCAAGTTATATGTTTACTTCTATATAGAGAAGTATGTACAGTGGTATTGCTTTCAAATTGCATGTTTGGATAACGTTTTATGTATACCTTCAAACGTTCTCTTTGTGCTTCAACTTGTAACTTGGTACAACCCCAGTGATGTCACCGGGGTGGAAATTGCAGGTGCGCTGAAAAATGTACTTGCTATAGCAGCTGGTATCGTGGTAGGCATGAATCTTGGTAATAATTCTATGGCAGCTCTTGTTGCTCAAGGTTGTTCTGAGATCCGCTGGCTAGCAACAAAGGTATTTGTTAGTTTGTTTACCATTTGCTATTAGTTGTCTGAAACCAAATGTAATTATGTTTTCCCTTTTGATCAATGATCATCTGTGATGAAGCTACCTGTGGTTTGACAAACTCGTGAGAATAGCTAAGGTTCGCTCGAAAATACAATGCTCTATATAATGCGCTAATGACCGACTTCTTTTATTAAATGGTTGAAGGATGTTCAAAACTGTATAATCTGACAATTTCCTTCCTCTAATTTGATGAAGATGGGTGCCAAACCAGCTACACTTTCTGGTCTTTCTGGTACGGGGGACATCATGCTCACATGTTTCGTAAGTCTCTCAAGAAACAGGACAGTTGGAGTTCGCCTTGGATCGGGGGAGAGTCTTGATTCCATATTGAGTTCCATGAATCAGGTGTTCACCAATATCCCAATTACTTGTATTCGTATCCATAACACTGGAAATTTTATAAACTGAATTGGCAACAAAACTTCGACATCAGGTAGCAGAAGGCGTATCAACAGCCGGTGCTGTGGTTGCATTAGCTCAGAAGTACAAGGTGAAGATGCCAGTTCTAACAGCAGTTGCTCGGATCATAGACAACGAATTGACACCACATAAAGCTGTTTTCGAATTGATGAGCCTTCCTCAGGTGAGATTCACATAGATAGGTCCCCTTGCTCCTCCATCTCTTGCTCATTGACATTTCATGATCTGACAATGGTATGATGTGCTGCCTAATCCATGACTAAAAGGTCGAAGAAGTGTGAGAGGTTCGTAGCAGCGGGGGCTTATTCGCGACGAGTAGACATCATGCAACATCAAGTGACGGTGACGAATGCACAAGGAAGAACGAGCATGATCGAGACATGGTTGATGTGTGTCAAATCCTAAGACCCTTAGCAGACTCCTTGGTCTTATAGGCTTCAAGTCATATTACAAAAGGGCAAATACAAATTTGTGACTAGAGTTGTAAAGTAAACATCATTATTGTAGGTTGTCTAACAACCTGGATTATTAGGTACCACTAAACTCGAATTATTATTCACGATATATAATATCTGCTAAATGATGCATGGAAAGTTGACATGGCTATTAACACTGTTATCCTAGTCATCATATAGGCTAATGTGAATGCTGACTAGACAAAAAAATTCAATTTAATAAATGGTGGCATCAAATAATAGGATTAAAAAATCCTTCCTAAAAAATGCAACAATTTATTTATTAAATTGAATTTTTTTGTCTAGTCAGCATTCACATTAGCCTAATGATGACTAGGATAACAATGTTAATAGCCATTTCAACTTTCCATCCATCATTTAGAAGGAACGATATTTTGTGAATAATAATTTGAGTTTAGTGGTACCCGATGAACGAATTTTTTTTAGTGATTATGGTGACTGATTTTAAAAAGTTCAGTGTTATCCGATGTATTTAAGTCGCTTAACGCTCAAATTCCTCTTTATTACTAATCTTTTCACATTAAAGTAATAAATTAAATAGAAAATCCTTTTCACAAAATTTTATTAATTTTGCTTCCATATTTTCGCAAACCGATCCCGATGAACGGAAAAAAATTTAGTGATTAGGGTGACTGATTTTAAAAAGTTCATTGGTATCCAGTGTATTTAAATCGCTTAGCGCTCAAATTCCTCTTTATTACTAACTAGCTTTTTTGCCCGCCCGTTGGCGGGCGCACGCTTAGAATGAATCTTATATGATTTTAACCATTATTATTTATTTATTTTTAGAAAAAAAATTCATCACAATCTTATTAATGAGTTAGAGAGGGTAAAAAGAACGATTTATAATGTAGAGAGCCATATGTTAAGTTGGCAAAGTAGGGGGGATAAAGTGTTATTTTTCATAAATAATTTGTACCTTATTTAAAGGTATTAATTATCTCAAATAGTGAGTACTTATTTTATTTGCGTGAGAGGATGATTATTTTAAAGTATGCTCGACCAAACTACTGCTTCAGTTTGTTTAACTATACGAATTTAGGTGTAATTATTCTTAATTTTTTCTGTTAAACTATACACAATTATTCATAATTCGGATATTAAAACAGCATTCATACAAAAATAATATGAGAGTAATTCTAAAATAAAAAATATTTTACAAAAAGAATAATGAGATAAAGATAAATAGCCTTTGTAAATTCGAATTAGGATAATAACCACCATAAATAGTCTCTCAGGTAGTATAGTTCATACCGTAACCATACTCATCATTTTTTGGTTATAATCATAACAAAAAAAATCAGTTTAAGGTTTTAAATTTGCATAATTTATCATTTTTTCAAGTACTCAAACATTATAAAACACTAATAAACCATAGTAAAATTATATATTACTCAAATATTTTGTTATATCTATGAAAAGGTAAAATACTTAGATATTATAAGCATAAAAAAAATTTATCATAAAAACATTTTTAAAGGAATTCAATTGGCTGGTTGAGGTTCATTTTATACACTTTTCATACTCTATTCAAACCCACACGTAATGCTTTTTGGGGTTCACCATAGCCTAAAAATACTCGATTAACTCAAATTATATCCTATTTGACTGGTTCTAGTTAGGACGGATAACCGTGATTATGGTATAATTGCCATGTTTACAAAGTAGCCAATTATCGCTAATTTTTTTTTAATATTAATAAATTTAATATTGAATGTTGCAACGGGTTATTATGTATACACACTCATTATAGATGCATGAGTAAATTAATGATTTCACTTATTCTGAAATCATAAGATTATGATAAAATGGTAGAACTTAAACCTTCTACTACTATTCATGTAATCACGTTTGGACAAAGATTGTTGGTTAAATTTCATGATCATCATTGGTGATTTTATAATAGTGAATAACCTATGTTAGTGAAACGAATGTCTTAAAATATAAAATTCACTCATGTATAAAGACACCAGCATATATGGAGAATTATTAGAAAATCACTTTCCAGTGTCTATTTATTCTCCCCGGACAACATTGCCTTTCATTTCTCTGTTATGTTATAATTCAAATAATAATAATAATATTTTATCAAGATACCTTTACAATAATTCAAGGGTTATTTTTCTTTTGTCTTTTGAGGTTTTGAAAAATCATGTATTTAATGAAAATTATGGTTTTGTAGTGTCTTTGAGTATATGTTTTTTCATTAAAAATTTTTGTTTAAAATTTGAGTTTTTAGTAGGGCTCCTAAAAAATGAAAAAAAATCAAAACTCGAGAAACAGAAGAAAGACAATTGACAAACAATAATATTTAAATATGATTGATTACCTAAAAAATTTTAAAAAAATGGTGAAGAGAGAAAAGAAAATAAATTAAGAAAACATAGTTAACTAAATGAGGTTGCATATCTTGGCATGATTGGATAGTGAATGCAAAAAATGTGTAGTGAATATCTTATTTTACATAATTATATTTTTTACACACTTGACTCACCTATGTAACATTGATTCAATTGAAATGTTAATTAACATTGTTGATGAATACATGTAATTTATTCATATTCCTAAAAATGCATTTGAGAATGATGTATTCTCGAATAGTATTTTATCTGATGAAATTAGGAAACTCATCATTCATTCTTGATGACATGTTTCAAATAAATCATTCTATTGAATGAATACACTTTCGAAAGATGCATTACCGAAAATGACTAATTTTATAATAAAATCAATATTTTTTAATTCAAGACTATGCTAGATATGATTTATAATTTTAGGTGCTAAAAATATCAATTATCGTTCTTTTGTAAATTAAAATGTTGGAGATACCTATTGAAGTGTACTTAAATGGCTTTACTTATTTTGGTTGGTATAAAAGTATAGAACTTTATATTAAAAATTGTGCAGGCAAGATAAAAGAATGTTAAAAATTATTATATACTCTAAATGATAAGATAAAAAACAGTGGGATTTTTTTTAAAAATGTGAACGTGGGAGTTAGTTTATTTGAAAATCATATTTATTTGTGTTAGTTGTTATTGGAAAAAAAATTGTAAAAATAAAAGAGAAAATAAAAATTCTTTATTGGTGGAATCCCTACACTTAAGGAGAGAAGGAATAAAAGAGGGGGTCTTTTATATTCCTATATATATTATAATAGATATTTTCATATTAAAGTAATAAATTAAATAGAAAATTCTTTTCAAATTTTTTTATTAATTTTGCTTCCATATTTTCGCAATTCACCGACCCCGATGAACGAAAAAAAATTAGTGATTAGGGTGACTGATTTTAAAAAATTCAGTAGTATCCAGTGTATTTAAGTCGCTTAGTGCTCAAATTCCTCTTTATTACTAATCTTTTCTTGTTAAAGTAATAAATTAAATAGAAAATCCTTTTCACAAAATTTTATTAATTTTGCTTCCATATTTTCGCAATTCACCGACCCCGTTGAACGGAAAAAAATTTAGTGATTAGGATGACTGATTTTAAAAAATTCAGTGATATCCGGTGTACTTAAGTCGCTTAGCGCTCAAATTCCTCTTTATTACTAATCTTTTCTTGCTAAAGTAATAAATTAAATAGAAAATCCTTTTCACAAAATTTTATTAATTTTGCTTCCATATTTTCGCAATTCACCGACCCTGTTGAACGGAAAAAAATTTAGTGATTAGGATGACTGATTTTAAAAAATTCAGTGATATCTGGTGTACTTAAGTCGCTTAGCGCTCAAATTCCTCTTTATTATTAATCTTTTCTTGCTAAAGTAATAAATTAAATAGAAAATCCTTTTCACAAAATTTTATTAATTTTGCTTCCATATTTTCGCAATTCACCGACCCCGTTGAACGGAAAAAAATTTAGTGATTAGGATGACTGATTTTAAAAAATTCAGTGATATCCGGTGTACTTAAGTCGCTTAGCGCTCAAATTCCTCTTTATTACTAATCTTTTCTTGCTAAAGTAATAAATTAAATAGAAAATCCTTTTCACAAAATTTTATTAATTTTACTTCCATACTTTCGCAATTCACCGACCCCGTTGAACGGAAAAAAATTTAGTGATTAGGATGACTGATTTTAAAAAATTCAGTGATATCCGGTGTACTTAAGTCGCTTAGCGCTCAAATTCCTCTTTATTACTAATCTTTTCTTGCTAAAGTAATAAATTAAATAGAAAATCCTTTTCACAAAATTTTATTAATTTTACTTCCATACTTTCGCAATTCACCGACCCACTTACCTAATAATCACCATCAATTTTTTTTCCAAATACGAATTTATTTCTCCTATAAATTCACAATTTGCGTTCACTACTCAACTCACAGTGTCTATTCATTTTTTATATTCTCCATCAACACAATATGTTTTTCATCAAGTTTCTTGATCATCTACCGATGATTGAAAGAAACCATATGAAAAAACAAACATCAGAGTTTCGTACCTATGTTTGAAATCAGATTAGTAATTTACCAGAATATGAAAATCCTCGGTAAGTGAATGTTTATATTTCATTCTTTTATAAATTAATTAACATGAGTGTATACTTTGATATGTATGTGATTATATATTATTGATGATTAGTGTGCTTAATATTTTTTTTTCGCTTATTTCAGATGAGTACGTGAGTTGATTGTTATCATTGATAACGAACAACACATGTACAAAAGCAATTGTGCAAGAGTAAGCAGAGGCGGATCCAGAATTAAAGCATGCACAATAGCGGAGTTAGAAATTATGCCAACCGGTGTTCATAAGCAAGTATTAAAAAAATAAAAATATTGTAATTATTTATACTTTTTTTATATGTGTTAAATTTAACATTTTTTCAAACTGGTATGATATGTTTATATGATGTTTTGATGAATTTCATATAAGATATTAACTATTTAAAAAAAAATTATCGTTTGGTTAGAGTTGTATATAGTTCAAGTGGTGTCCAAAATTAAAAAAACAAACATTGACATACAAATTTGAATAACATAAAAAGTCTTCAAATTTGTACCTGCAACTTCAGTTTTACACTTATAATTATGAATGTGCTATTAATATTTGGACTTTAATTATTTAAATTTGAAACTAAGCCTAAAATTAATTCATGATTGAGTCGAACTAATACAACACTGAGCCAATATTCAAAAATGCACTGAGCCGAATTTGAAACACCCAAAAATATATACTCGGTTTTTAAGGACAAGACCGGAAGAGGAGTGAGTCGGGGCTCACCCGGGCACCCCCTGGATCCGCCCCTGAGAGCAAGACGATCCAAATTTTGCCTTTGTATGCTATTTAGTACACAAGAAAAATTGAAGTTAAAATTATAAATTGTAGGCTTTGTGCAGTTTGTTATAACAAAAGTGATGATGTCTTTGTAATTATTAATAATTTGTGAGGTTCTTTCATGATATGGTAATAATGTGGCAAATCTTGTATGGTACATTTAAAGGAAAACTTGTACATAAGTGAAAAATATTGGAAAACAATTAAAGTTCAGTGACTAAAGTAACAACATCGAAAAGATTAAAGATCTTGTTCTTTAGTCTCTCATCATATAGAATCCCACATCAACTACTCATCTCAGTAAAAAAAAACTACTCATCTTAACAATTCCAAGGTAAAAACCATCTTAATCAATCACAGTTATTCCATTAACGAACGAAGTAGAATTCTTCGTTCCAACCATAGAATTGTTGGAATCTGTTCACCAAAATTTTTAGCATTTACCTTTTGAGTCTTTACATAGTCCCAACGAACTATCCATGGTAAATGATAAATTTGTGCAAAGATGAACCTTGGGTTTTGAAGTCCTAGATTTGCTTCAACAAACTGTTCATAAACAGTACGAACCTTGCTTGGCATACAAATAGGAAATATTCCCCAATCCCAAAACCATTGAAGAAACCAATATTGGCCATTTTGAATTTTTTTTCCATTTTTTCATAGACTAACCATCACCGAAACGGCAAAAAACTGAAAATTGCGGTATTATGGTTTAAATGCCTCGATTTTCTCCAAATTTCGAGACCAAACGTGGTTGGACATATATTTCAAACAGTTTACTACCATCTAGGATAATATTGGCCATTTTGAGTATTTTCCAAATTTTCATAGGCTAACCATTACCTAAACGGCCAAAAAACTGAAAATTGTGGTATTATTACTTAAATGCTTAAATTTTCTCCAAATTTCGAGGTCGAACGTATTTGGGCATATATATCAGACAGTTTACTACCATCCAGGATAATATTGGCAATTTTAAGTTTTTTCCATCTCCAAAACGAGAAAAAAACTAAAAATTGCGGGATTATGGCTTAAATATCTAGGTTTCCCCAAATTTAGAGGCCTAACATGTTTGGGTATATATTTCAGACAGTTTACTACCATCTAGAAGAATGTTAGCCATTTTGAGTTTTTCCAATTTTTCATAGGCTAACCATCACTAAAATTGCAAAAAACTGAAAATTACGGTATAATGGCTTAAATGCTTAGATTTTCTCCAAATTTTGAGGTCGAACGTATTTGGGCATATATTTCATACAATTTACTACCATCCAAGTTCTGGATTAGATTTGTCAAAATTTTGGACTACATTTTTTCAAAAGTGGACTAGATTTGTCAAAATTTTGGACTAGATTTGTCAAATTTTTGGACTAGATGTTGTCAAAATCTAGACTAGATTTGTCAAAGTTCTGGACTAGATTTGTCAAAAACTTGACTAGATTTGTCAAATTCCGGATTAGCTTTGATAAAATTTTGGACTAGATTTGTCAAATTATGGACTAGATGTGTAAAAAACTGGACTAGATTTGTCAAATTTTGGACTAGATTTTTCAAAATTTTGTACTAGATTTGTCAAGATTTGGAAAATTTGTCAAACACTGGACTAGATTTGTTAAAATTATGGACTAGATTTGTTAAACTTATGGACTATATTTGTTAAGATTATGGACTAGATTTGTTAAACTTATGGACTAGATTTATTAAAATTATGGACTAGATTTGTTAAAATTTCGACTAGTTTTGTCAAAATTTTAGATAAGATTTGTCAAAAATTTGGACTAGATTTGTAAAAAACTGGACTAGATTTATCAAAAATTTGGACCACATTTGTAAAAAATGGACTAGATTTATCAAATTATGGACTAGATTTGTCAACACTGGACTAGATTTGTCAAAACTGGACTAGATTTGTCAAATTCTGGACTAGATTTGTCAAAATTCTGGACTAGATTTATTAAAATTATAGACTATATTTATCAAAATTATGGACTAGAATTGTTAAATTCTAGACTAGATTTATCAAATTTCAAGGCCAAACATGTTTAGGCATATATTTTAGACAGTTTACTACCATCTAACAGAATATTGGCCATTTTGATTTTTTTTCCCAATTTTTCATAGGCTAACCATCCTTGAAACGGCCAAAAACTGAAAATTGCAAAATTATGAATTAAATGCCTCGATTTTCTCCAAATTTCAATGTCGAACGTGTTTGGGGATTAATTTAAGACAGTTTACTATTGTCTATAATAATATTGGCCATTTTGAGTATTTTTCAATTTTTCATAGGTTAAACCATTACTGAAATGGCAAAAAACTGGAAATTACAGTATTATGGTTTAAATGCCTCGATTTTCTTCAAATTTTGAGGCCGGACATGGTTGGGCATTTATTTCAAACGTTTTACTACTATCTAGGAGAATATAAGCCATTGTGAATATTTTTCAATTTTTCATAGGCTAACATCACCGAAACGACAAAAAACTGAAAATTGAGGTATTATGGCTAAAATGCCTATAATTTCTCCAAATTTCAATGCCGAACGTGTTTGGAATTATATTTCATACATTTTACTATCTTATAGGAGAATATTTTTCATTTTGAGTTTATTTTCTAATTTTTTATAGGCTAACCATCCCCGAAATGGCCAAAAACTTATAATTACGGTATTATGGCTTAAATGCCTAGACTTTCTTTAAATTCTAAGGCCGAATGTGGTTGGACATATATTTTAGACATTTTACAACCATCTAGAAGAATACTGGCCATTTTGAGTTTTCCCCAATTTTTCATAGGCTAACCATCACCGAAACGGCCAAAAACCAAAAATTAGGGTAATATTGCTTAAATGCCTAGATTTTCTCAACATTTCGAGGCCAAAAGTGTTTGGATATATATTTCAGACATTTTACTACCATCTAGGATAATATTGGCCATTTTGAGTATTTTCCCAATTTTTCATAGGCTAACCATCACCGAAATTGACAAAAAACTGAAAATTGTGATATTATGGCTAAAATGCCTTTATTTTCTCCAAATTTCGAGGCCGAACGTGTTTAGACATATGTTTCACACATTTTACTACCATATAGAAGAGTATTGAACATTTTGAGTATTTTCATTTTTCATAGGCTAACCATCACCAAAATAACCAAAAACTGAAAGTTACGGTATTATGGCTGAAATGCCTAGATTTTCTCCAAATTTCGAGGCCAAACATGTTTGGGGATATATTTAAGACATTTTACTACCATCTAGGATATATATTGGCCATTTTGAGTTTTTTTTCCCATTTTTTATCACCGAAATGGCAAAAAACTAAAAATTGCGGTATTATGGCTTAAATGCCTAGATTTTTTACAAATTTCGAGGTCGGACATGTTTCAACATATATTTCAGACAGCTTACTAACATCTAGGACAATATTGTCCACTTTGAGTATTTTTCGTTTTTCATAGGCAAAAAACGGGAAATTACGGTATTATGGATTTAATGCCTAGATTTTCTCAAAATTTCGAGGCCGGACGTGTTTGGACATATATTTAAGACTTTTACTACCATCCAGGAGAATATTGGCCATTTTGAGTTTTTTACAATTTTCATAGGCTAACCATCACCAAAATGGTCAAAAGCTGAAAATTAGGGTATTATGGCTTAAATGCCTAGATTTTCTCGAGATTTCGAGGCCGAACGTGTTTGGGGATACATTTTAGATAGTTTACTACCATCTAGGATAATATTGGCCATTTTGAGTTTTCTCAATTTTTCATAGGCTAACCATTACCGAAATAGCAAAAAAAACTGAAAATTGCGGGGTATTATGGCTTAAATGCCTAGATTTTCCCCAAATTTCAAGATCGGACGTATTTGAACATATATTTCAGACAATTTACTACCATCCAGGAAAATATTATATATTTTAAGGTTTTCCCAATTTTTCAAAGGCTGGGTTAGATTTGTCAAAATTTATTGGGTTAGATTTGTACTCAAAATTTTAGGTTAGATTTGTCACAAATTTTGGGTTAGATTTGTCACAAAATTTGGGCTAGATTTGTCACAAAATTTTGGGCTAGATTTGTCACAAAATTTTGGGTTAGATTTGTCACAAAATTTTGGGTTAGATTTGTCACAAAATTTTGGGTTAGATTTGTCACAAATTTTGGGTTAGATTTGTCACAAAATTTTGGGTTAGATTTGTCTCAATTTTTTGTGTTAGATTTGTCACAATTTTTTGGGTTAGATTCGTCACAAATTTGTGGGTTAGATTTGTCACAAAATTTTGGTTAGATTTGTCACAATTTTTGGGTTAGATTTGTCACAATTTTTTGGGTTAGATTTGTCACAAAATTTTGGGTTAGATTTGTCACAATTTTGGGTTAGATTTGTCACATTTTTTTGGGTTAGATTTGTCAAAATTTTTTGGGTTAGATTTGTCACAACTTTTGGGTTAGATTTGTCACAAAATTATGGGTTAGATTTGTCCCAAAATTTTGGGTAGGATTTGTCACAAATTTTTGGGTTAGATTTGTCACAAACTTGTGGGTTTGATTTGTCGCAAAATTCTGGGTTAGATTTGTCACATTTTTTTGGTTAGATTTGTCACAATTTTTTGGGTTAGATTTGTCACAATTTTTGGGTAAGATTTGTCACAATTTTTTGGGTTAGATTTGTCACAATTTTTGGGTTAGATTTGTCACAAATTTTGGGTTAGATTTGTCGCAAAATTTTGGGTTAGATTTGTCACAATTTTGGGTTAGATTGTCACAAATTTTGGGTTAGATTTGTCACAATTTTTTGGGTTAGATTTGTCACAAATTTTGGGTTAGATTTGTCCAAAAATTTTGGGTTAGATTTGTCACAATTTTTGGGTCAGATTTGTCACAAATTTTTGGGTTAGATTTGTCACAATTTTTTGGGTTAGATTTGATACAAATTTGTGGGTTAGATTTGTCACAAAAATTTGGGTTAGATTTGTCACAAAATTATTTTGGGTTAGATTTGTCACAAATTTTGGGTTAGATTTGTCACAAATTTTGGGTTAGATTTGTCACAAATTTGTGGGTTAGATTTGTCACAATTTTTTGGGTTAGATTTGTCACAATTTTTTGGGTTAGATTTGTCACAAATTTTTGGGTTAGATTTGTCACAAATTTTTGGGTTAGATTTGTCACAATTTTCGGGTTAGATTTGTCACAATTTTTTGGGTTAGATTTGTCACAATTTTTTGGGTTAGATTTGTCACAATTTTTTGGGTTAGATTTGTCACAATTTTTGGGTTAGATTTGTCACAATTTTTGGGTTAGATTTGTCACAATTTTTTGGGTTAGATTTGTCACAAATTTTGGGTTAGATTTGTCACAAAATTTTGGGTTAGATTTGTCACAATTTTTTGGGTTAGATTTGTCACAATTTTTTGGGTTAGATTTGTCACAAAATTTTGGGTTAGATTTTTCACAAAATTATGGGTTAGATTTTTCACAATTTTTTGGGTTAGATTTGTCACCAAATTTTGAGTTAGATTTGTCACCAAATTTTGGGTTAGATTTGTCACAATTTTTTGCGTTAGATTTGTCACAAAATTTTGGGTTAGATTTGTCACAAAATTTTGGGTTAGATTTGTCACAAATTTTTATGTTAGATTAGTCACAAATTTTGGGTTGTATTTGTCACAAATTTTTTTTTTAGATTTGTCACAAAATTTTGGATTAGATTTGTCATAATTTTTTGGGTTGGATTTGTAAAAAAAATTTCGAGTAGATTTGTTATAAAATTTTGGGTTAGATTTGTCACAAAATTTTGGGTGAGATTTGTCACAAAGTTTTGGGTTAGATTTGTCACAACTTTTGGGTTAGATTTGTCACAAAACTTTGGGTTAGATTTGTCACAAAATGTTGGATTAGATTTGTCACAAATTTTTGGGTTAGATTTGTCACAAATTTTTGGGTTAGATTTGTCACAAATTTTAGGTTGGATTTGTCACAATTATTTGGGACAAATCTCGTGCGTTTTTTCGGCCAAATCTAGCGCATTATGGGACAAATCTAGCACATTTTAGCACAATTCTAGCGCACTTTGGGACAAATCTAGCGCATTTGTTTGCTAAATCTAACGCACTTTGTGCCAAATTTAGCGCATTTTTGGGCCAAATCTAGCGCACTTTGGGACAAATGTAGCACATTTTTTGTGCCAAATCTAGCGTAGTTTGGGACAAATCTAGTGTAACACCCCAATTTTATGAAACGAAAAACGACAACTTGTCCCAGGACAGACGATGACTCAAAGGTTGAAAAAAAATACAACTTAGACCAACTACTTTCAAACCAACCATCAAACTAGGGTATTAACCGTCAAAACATTTACAGTGGAATTGGGCCCAACGACTTGAGAGTAATCCTCCAAGTCGCCATTACACCGTCTCATGGTCCACTGCTCCGGCACGCCTTAAGAAACTCTGGTGGCCCGTTGCTTGTCCAGGAAATTCCTGCAAAACTGGTGGGTGGCTCGGGGTTAGTCCGTTATCATGATTATTCCGTATAAACATGAATAAACACATTTAATGGAATTAACAATGCAAACCAGTAATTCCATAATCATCCTTCCGTAACGGAGATTACCGTTACCGTTTATCAAATGACTTGTCACAAGGAATATTAATCCAACATTCCAATCATGACCTATATGTGAAACATTAACACACATAATCACAAGTCAATAAGCATCACATGAGCTATTCTAATAGTACCACACAATATCGAGATCAAACTCGAACAACTTTTATTAAACAATAAGGCGTCCCCTCTTCCGCCTAGCTAACCTTTACGCCATCATCGATAAGGCTTACTTCTGAGCTTGTAATAGGGACTTCGCAAGAGTCGCTATTCTTCCCGACTACCATGAATCGATTGGGGCTATCAATACCCAACTCCCATCATCCGGTCGAGGCTAATTCCACCCAACTCTTATCATCCGGTTGGGGCTATCCGTACCCATCTACCGTGAATCGATTGGGGCTAACAATACCCAACTCCCATCACCGGTAGGAACCCGTATCCATCGATGTTCCCGGCGGAGGACTAGCTAGCGAGGCTTTACTTTCCACCTGTATACACAAGGTGCCAAACATCATCAGATAACATCACGATTTAACCATAGTCGAATCAAACATAATTAGGTATAAACCAACAGTTCCGGAAAGATAGAACTTTCCGTAGAAACGACACCTTATTGTCAAAACCAAGACTTTCCGTCTCAATTTCCAGGTAAGTAGGGGAGTCACTCGGACTACTTAAGTCCCTCTAACCTTAGACATCATAACTTTATAAACCGGAATTAATGAGGATCCGCGTCACTCATTACTCTGAATAATCTAACCTATCGGGAAAACCAACTCAGATGGGTTAGTACTCGGTTAGCAGTAAATCACCACGAGAATTATAAGGACCTTAATTTAAGCATGCACGAGTCCAAAATAAGACCCGAGTACCTCACTCGTTGATTCGTTCCCATCAAACGATTAATTTGGAAATAACCACAATATTTGGTTAGTGACAAGGTTTAACCAAATAGCTATTTAAATTGAGGAATTAATTAATCCAAGGAATTTACCCCCTTAAACCAACCCACCTATAACACGAGCCGGTTGACTTGAAGATTGATTTCATAGCTCGAATCAGTTCGAAATAAGAACTTAACGGACTTCCGTAACTTCCTAGCCAAATTGTACTCACTGAAAAGTTAGTTGGGCCAAATCTATAGAATTTGGGTGACCAAAATGCAACTTTGTCATCATCTTCTCCAATTTGCAGGAGACGACGCCCTCCTTTCAGTGAAGCTCGGATTCCCCTAATTTTCGCACGAAACTACCTTTTGAAGGTTGGAAAAGATTTCCATGCTTAAGACGATGTCGGATTTGTATTTTTCAAGGGTTGGGCATGCTTGGAACGCTCCGACGCAACTCTCGTCGGAGCTACCACGGTGAGGTTCCGTGACTCGAAGTCGAAGGCTTGTTGGCTTTTATAGTCGACTCAGAAGCCTCTCGATGCCCTCTGGAGTACCCCAAAAGCCAAGGTCATGAAAAGGAAAGGAGTGGAAGGTCGTTTATTTGAGTGGTCGACGTAGCCTGACGAATCCGACAAGGTAGCTTCATTTTGGTGATATTCAGGCCAATAATGGAGCTGGAGGGGTTGGAATTCACGTGGTGATGATTCACAATCATCAAAACCCGACAAACATCAATAATGTGGAGGATTGGGCCCTCACCGGAACTATAGAGGAGTCGCCGGAAAACAAAGATGCGACGGCGGCCTTGGTTCATGGAAGATGATGCTGACCTAGTGGTGACGTCACCATGACGTCATCCTTCAGCGAAACTACGTCGTTTTGATGTCTAGAAAAATAAAAATAAAAACTTTTTGGCAGGGAATTGAACTGGTGACCTTAAGTTGCCGGTTTAGTTCCTTAACCAACTTGGCCAAGTGGAATACTTAACTTCCTTGTAACCATGTTCCATTAACTCCTTACCCGCCTTCCTTCAAAATCCAAGCTTAACCAACTTATGAAACCATTTGATTAACGAGAACTACCGCATCGACCACTTCACGCTATTCGGGGTTAAATAAATTGAGGTGTTGATGACAAAATTTAGCGGGAAGGTCGTGCGTCCAATCCGAGTCGTACCCAGGTCCGCAAGAGTCGAGTCAGTCGTTTGACCTCTTGCTCTGCCTTCCATTGATGAAATAAATCCGTCTTGAAATCATTTAAACGTCAAGTTTCTCAAACGTATGGAATAAAATTCAAACAAAAATTCTGGTTCCGAGATTCGGGGTGTAACATCTAGCGCATTTTCGGCCAAATCTAACGTATTTTTCGGCCAAATCTAGCGCATTTTGGGACAAATCTAAATCACTTTGGGCCAAATCTAGTGCATTTTTTGGCCAAATCTTACGTATTTTAGGCCAAATCTAGCGCATTTTTTCGGCCAAATCTAGCTCATTTTAGGACACAATATTAGCGCATTTTGAGACAAATCTAGCGCTTTTTTCGACAAATCTAGCGCACTTTAGGATAAATAAAACGTATTTTTTGGGGCCAAATCTAGCGCATTGTGGGACAAATGTAGAGCATTTTTGGGCCAAATCTAGCGCATTTTGCGACAAATCTAGCGCATTTTGGGATAAACCTAGCGCATTTTGGGCCAAATCTAGCGCACTTTGGGACAAATCTAGAGCATTTTTTGGCCAAATCTAGCGCACTTTGTGCCAAATCTAGCTCATTTTTGGTCCAAATCTAGCACATTTTTGGCCAAATCTAGAGCACTTTGGGACAAGCGCAATTTTTCGCCAAATCTAGCGCATTTTGGGTCAAATCTAGCGCATTTTGGGCCAAATCTAGCGCATTTTTTGGGCCAAATCTAGATCATTTTTACCAAATCTAGCGCACCTTGGGATAAATTAGCGCATTTTTGGGCCAAATCTAGCGCACTTTGGGACAAATCTAGTGCATTTTTTGGCCAAATCTAGCGCACTTTGGGATAATTCTAGCGCATTTGGGACAAATCTATCGCTCTTTGGGCCAAATCTAGCGCATTTTTGGGCCAAATCTAGCGCATTTTGGGCAAATCTAGCGCATTTTGGGCCAAATCTAGCGCATTTTTTTGGGCCAAATCTAGACATTTTTACCAAATCTAGCATTTGGGAAATTAGCGCATTTTGGGCAAATCTTAGCGCATTTGGGCAAATCTAGTGCATTTTTGGCCAAATCTAGCGCATTTTGTGACAAATCTGCATTATTTTGGGACAAATCTAGCGCATTTTTTGCACAAATCATAGGCTATTAATTTTGGCCAAATCTAGCGCATTTTGGGATAATCTAGCGTATTTTGGGACAAATCTAGCGCAATTTTTCAAGCTCAATCTAGCTCATTTTGGGCCAAATCTAGCGCACTTTGGGAATCTGATTAAAATAGCCCATTTTGGGCCAAATCTAGCGCATTTTGGGACAAATCTAGCTCACTTTGGGACAAATCTAGCGCATTTTTTGGCCAAATCTAGCGCATTTTGTGCCAAATCTAGCTCATTTTTTGGTCCAAATCTAGCCATTTTTGCAAATCTACACATTTTTTGCCAAATCTAGCGCACTTTGGGACAAATCTAGCACAATTTTTTGCCAAATCTAGCGCACTTTGGTATAATTCTAGCGCATTTTGGGAAAAATGTAGCACTTTGGGCCAAATCTAGCGCATTTTGGGCTAAATCTAGCGCATTTTGGGATGCAAATCTAGCGCATTTGGGCAAATCTAGCGCATTTTTGGGCCAAATCTAGGCCATTTTTTACCAAATCTAGCGCACCTTTGGATAAATTAGCGCATTTTTGGGCCAAATCTAGCGCACTTTGGGACAAATCTAGTGCATTTTTTGGCCAAATCTAGCGCACTTTGTGACAAATCTTGCTTATTTTGGGACAAATCTAGCGCATTTTTTTGACAAATCTAGGCATTATTTTGGCCAAATCTAGCGCATTTTGGGATAATTCTAGCGTATTTTGGGACAAATCTAGCGCATTTTTTCGCCAAATCTAGCTCACTTTGGGCCAAATCTAGCACATTTTTGGACAAATCTATCACATTTTTGGGCCAAATCTAGGGCATTTTTTGCCAAATCTAGCGCATTTTGGGACAAATCTAGCGCACTTTGGGACAAATCTAGCGCATTTTTGGCCAAATCTAGCGCATTTGTGCCAAATCTAGCTCATTTTTTTGACCAAATCTAGCACATTTTTGGCCAAATCTAGCGCACTTTGGACAAATCTAGTGCATTTTTTTGCCAAATCTAGCGCTTTTTGGACAAATCTAGCCCATTTGTGGGCTAAATCTAGCACACTTAGGGCCAAATCTAGCGCATTTTGGGCCAAATCTAGCGCATTTTTTTGTCAAATCTAGCGCATTTTAAGCCAAATCTAGAGCATTTTTTCGGCCAAATCTAGCACATTATGGGACAAATCTAGCACATTTTAGGACAATTCTAGCGCACTTTGGGACAAATCTAGCGCATTTTTTTTGCCAAATCTAGCGCACTTTTTGGGCCAAATCTAGAGCTTTTTTGGACCAAATCTAGTGCATTTTTCTCCAAATCTAGCACATTATTTGTGCCAAATCTAGCGTAGTTTGGGACAAATCTAGCACATTTTAGGACAATTCTAGCGCACTTTGGAACAAATCTAGCTCATTTTTTTGGCCAAATCTAGCGCACTTTGGGATAAATCTAGCTCATTTTTTGGGCCAAATCTAGCGCATTTTTGGCCAAATCTATCGCACTTTGGGACAAATCTAGCACATTTTTTTGGCCAAATCTAGCGTAGTTTGGGACAAATCTAGCGCATTTTCAGCCAAATTTAGCCATCTGGGCCAAATCTAGCGTATTTTTGGCCAAATCTAGCGCATTTTTGGACAATTACTAGCACAATTGTATTTGGGCCAAATCTAGCCACTTTGGGACAAATCTAGCGCAATTTGGGACAAATCTAGCGCATTTTGGGACAAATCTAGCGCACTTTAGGGCTAAATCTAGTGCACTTTGGATAAATCTAGCGCACTTTGGGACAAATCTAGCGCATTTTTTTGGACAAATCTAGCGCACTTTGGCCAAATCTGCGTATTTTGGCTAAATCTAGCGCATTTTGGGCTAATTTTAGCGCACTTTGGGACAAATCTAGCGCATTTTTTTGGCCAAATCTAGCGCACTTTGGGACAAATCTAGCGCATTTTTGGCCAATCTAGCGCATTTGGCAAATCTAGCGATTTTGGACAAATCTAGCGCATTTTGGGACAAATCTAGCGCACTTTGGACAATCTAGGATATTTTGGGCCAAATCTAGCGCATTTTTTGGCCAAATCTAGCGCATTTTGGGATAAATCTAGCGCACTTTGGGACAAATCTAGCGTATTTTTTGCCAAATCTAGCGCATTTGAGACAAATGTAGCGCATTTGTGACAAATTAGCGCATTTTTTCACCAAATCTAACAGCATTTTTTGGCCAAATCAGCGCATTTTTGGCCAAATCTAGCGCATTTTTTTGGCCAAATCTAGCGCATTTTGGGACAAATCTGATTTTTGCCAAATTAGCATTTTGGACAATCTAGCATAAATTTAGGCCAAATCTAGGCATTGGACAAATCTAGGCATTTTGGGCCAAATCTAGCACATTTGGCAATCTAGCGCATTTTGGGCAAATTTAGGCATTTTTTTGCCAAATCTAGCATTTTTGGACAAATCTAGCGCATTTGGGACAAATCTAGCCATTTTTTGGGCCAAATCTAGCGCAATTTGGCCAAATCACCTTTGTGACAAATGCAGCTTGCCTTAAGGATGACCAAGATTTACACAAATTTTAGGGAAACGGGTTGGGAATATATTTCAGACATTTTACTTCATTCTGAAATATTAGCCATTTTGATTATTTCCAATTTTTCATAGGCTAACCATCACGAATTGGCCAAAAACTGAAAAGTGGGCATTTTGCTTAAATACCTAGATTTTCTCTAATTTTGAGGCGAAACATGGTTGGGAATATATTTCAGACATTTTATATCATTCTGAGAATATTAGCCATTTTGAGTACTTTCCAATTTTTCATAGGCTAACCATCAACGAAATGGCCAAAAACGAAAAGTGCGGCATTTTGGCTTAAATACCTAGATTTTCTCCAATTTTGAGGTGAAACCTGGTTGGGAATATATTTCAGACATTTTACTATCATTCTGAGAATATTAGCCATTTTGAGTATTTTCCAATTTTTCATAGGCTAACCATCACCGAATGGCCAAAAAACTGAAAAGTTGCGTGTTTTGGCTTAAATACCTAGATTTTCTAAATTTTGAGGTGAAACCTGGTTGGGAATAGTATTTCAGAATTTTACTATAAATTTCCTGAAATATTAGCCATTTTGAGTATTCAATTTCATAGGCTAACCATCACGAATGGCCAAAACTGAAAGTGCGGCATTTTGCTAATACTTTTTTCTAATTTTGAGGGAAACCTGGTGGAATGTATTTCAGATTTTTACTATCATTCTGAGAATATTAGCATTTTGAGTACTTTCAATTTTATAGCTAACCATCACGAAATGGCCAAAAACCGAAAAGTGCGCATTTTGGCTTAAATACCTAGATTTTCTCCAAATTTTAGGCGAAACCTGGTTGGGAATGTATTTCAGAATTACATAATCTGATAATATTAGCATTTGAGTACTTTCAATTTTTATAGGCTAACCATCCAAATGGCCAAAACGAAAAGTGCGGCATTTGCTTAAATACCTAGATTTTTCCAAATTTTAGCGAAACTGGTTGGAATATATTTCAGAATTTTACTATCATTCTGAGAATATTAGCCATTTTGAGTACCATAGGCTAACCATCACCGAAATGGACAAAAACCGAAAAGTGCGGCATTTTCGCTTAAATACCTAGATTTTATCCAAATTTTGAGGCGAAACCTGGTTGGGAATTATTTCAGACATTTATACTATCATTTCTGATAATATTAGCCATTTTGAGTACTTCCCAATTTTTCATAGGCTAACCATCACCGAAAAGTGCGGCATTTTGGTTTAAATACCTAGATTTTCTCCAAATTTTCAGACGAAACCTGGTTGGAAATATATTTCAGACATTTTACTATCATTCCTGAGAATATTAGCCATTTTGAGTACCATAGGCTAACCATCACCGAAATGGACAAAACCGAAAAGTGCGGCATTTTCGCTTAAATACCTAGATTTTATCCAAATTTTGAGGCGAAACCTGGTTGGGAATATATTTCAGACATTATACTATCATTTCTGATAATATTAGCCATTTTGAGTACTTCCCAATTTTTCATAAGCTAACCATCACCGAAATTGCCAAAATCAGAAAAGTGCGGCATTTTGGCTTAAATACCTAGATTTTCTCCAAATTTTTAGGCGAAACCTGGTTGGGAATGTATTTTAGACATTTAACTATCATTCCTGAGAATATTAGCCATTTTGAGTACTTTCCAATTTTTTATAGGCTAACCATCACCGAAATGGCCAAAACCGAAAAGTGCGGCATTTTGGCTTAAATACCTAGATTTTCTCCAAATTTTGAGGCGAAACCTTGTTGGGAATGTATTTCAGGTATTTTACTATCAATCCTGATAATATTAGCCATTTTGAGTACTTTCCAATTTTTCATAGGCTAACCATCACCGAAATGGCCAAAAACCGAAAAGTGCGGCATTATTGCTTAGATGACTAGATTTTCTCCAAATTTCGAGGCTGGATGTGTTTGGGCATATATTCAGACATTTTACTACATCTACGATAATATTGGCCTTTTTAGTGTTTTTCAATTTTCATAGGCTAACCATCACCGAAATTGCCAAAAATTGAAAATTATGGTATTGTGGCTGAAATGCCTTGATTTTTACAAATTCCGAGGCCGAACATGGTTGGGCATATATTTTAAACATTTTACTACCATCTAGGAGAATATTGGCCAATGTGAATATTTCTAATTTTTTATAGGCTAACCATCACCGAAACGGCAAAAACTAAAAATTGTGGTATTATGGCTAAAATGCCTTTATTTTCTCCAAATTTCGAGGCCGAACGTGTTTGGACATAAATTTCACACATTTTACTACCATATAGGGGTGTATTGAACATTTTGAGTATTTTCATTTTTTCATAGGCTAACCATCACCAAAATAACCAAAAACTGAAAGTTATGGTATTATGGCTGAAATGCCTAGATTTTCTCCAAATTTCGAGGCCGAACATGTGTGGGGATATATTTAAGACATTTTACTACTATCTAGGATATATATTGGCCATTTTGAGTTTTTTTTCCAATTTTTCATTACCGAAATGGCCAAAAACTGAAAATTGCGGTATTATGGCTTAAATGCCTAGATTTTCTACAAATTTCAAGGTCGGACATGTTTCAACATATATTTCAGACAGTTTACTAACATCCAGGACAATATTGTCCACTTTGAGTATTTTCATTTTTCATAGGCAAAAAACGGAAAATTACGGTATTATGGATTAAATGCCTAGATTTTCTTGCAATTTCGAGGCCGGACGTGTTTGGGCATATATTTCAGACATTTTACTACCATCTAGGAGAATATTGGCCATTTTGAGTTTCTTACAATTTTTCATAGGCTAACCATCACCAAAATGGTCAAAAGCTGAAAATTACGATATTATGGCTTAAATGCCTAAATTTTCTCGAGATTTCGAGGCCGAACGTGTTTGGGGATACATTTCAAATAGTTTACTACCATATAGGATAATATTGGCCATTTTGAGTTTTCACAATTTTTCATTGGCTAACCATTACCGAAATAGCAAAAAACTAAAAATTGCGGGGTATTATGGCTTAAATGCCTATATTTTCTCCAAATTTAAAAGTCGGCGTATTTGAACATATATTTCAGACAATTTACTACGATCCAGGAAAATATTATATATTTTAAGGTTTTCCCAATTTTTCGTAGGCTAACCATCACTGAAACTTAAAAAAAAACTAAAAATTGCGGTATTGTAAAATGCCTAGATTTTCTCCAAATTTTAAGGTCGAACGTGTTTGGGCATACATTTCAGACAATTTAATACCATCTGGGAGAATATTGGCCATTTTATCTATTTTCCATTTTTTTATAAGCTAACCATCACTGGAAATGCCAAAAACTGAAAATTGCGGTATTATGGCTTAAATGCCTAGATTTTCTCCAAATTTCGAGGCCGAACGTGTTTGGCCATATATTTCAGATAGTTTACTACCATCTAGGAGAATATTTGCTATTTTGAGTTTTTTCCAATTTTTCATAGGCTAACCATCACTGAAATGATAAAAAAAACTAAAAATTACGGTATTATGAATTAAATGCCTAGATTTTTTCTTAATTTTGAGGCCGAACGTGTTTGGGCATATATTTCAGACTATTTAACTACCATCTAGGAGAATATTGGTCATTTTGAGTATTTTTCATTTTTTCATAGGCTAATAATCACTGAAAATGCCAAAAACTAAATATTGCGGTATTATGGCTTAAAAGCCTAGATTTTCTCCAAATTTCGAGGCCGAACGTGTTTAGTCATATATTTCAGACAGCTTACTATCATCTAGGAGAATATTTTCTATTTTGAATTTTTTTTCCAATTTTTCATAGGCTAACCATCACCGAAATGGCTAAAAACAGAAAATTACGGTATTATGTCTTAAATGCCTAGATTTTCTACAAATGTCGAGGCCGAACGTGTTTGGGCATATATTTCAGACAGTTTACTACCATCTAGGAGAATATTGACCATTTTGAGTTTTCCCAATTTTTCAGAGGCTAACCATTACCGAAAAGCCAAAAACATAAAATTACGGTATTATATCTTAAATGTCTAGATTTCTACAAATGTCGAGGTCGAACGTGTTTGGGCATATATTTCAGACAGTTTACTACCATCTAGGAGAATATTGACCATTTTGAGTTTTCCCAATTTTTCATAGGCTAACCATTACCTAAAAGCCAAAAATTGAAAATTGTGATATTGTGGCTTAAATGCCTAGATTTTCTTCATATTTCAAGGCTAGATGTGATTGGGCATATATTTCATGCAGTCTCCTACCATTCAGGAGAATATTATCCATTTTGAAAATTTTCCAATTTTTCATATGCTAACCATCACCGAAAATGGTCTAGAACTGAAAAGTACTATATTATGGCTTATTTGTCAAAATTTTGGACTAGATTTGTCAAAACGGGACTAGATGTTTCAAAAATTTGAACAAGATTTGTCGATATGTGGACTAGATTTGTCACAAACTGGACTAGATTAGACAAAAATTTGGACTAGATTTGACAAAGTTATAGACTAGATTTGTTAAATTTTGTACTAGATTTGTCAAAATTTGGACTAGATTTGTCAAATTTGGACTAGATTTGTCAATAACTAAACTAGATTTGTCAAAATTATGGATTAGATTTGTCAAAAAGTAGAATAGATTTTACAAACTTTTGAACTAGATTTGTCAAAATTTTGGACTAGATTTGTCAAAAGTTTGACTAGATTTGTCAAAACTGGACTAGATTTGTCAAAAACTGGACTAGATTTGTCAAAAACTGGACTAGATTTATCAAAAGTTGGACTAAATTTGTCAAAATTTTGGACGAGATTTGTCAAAATTTGGACTAGATTTGTCAAATTCTTAGACAAATTTGTCAAAATTTTGGACTAGATTTGTCAAAATATTGAAATAGATTTGCCAAAATTTTGGACTAGATTTGTCAAAATTTGGACTAGATTTGTCAAAATTTGGACAAGATTTGTGAAAAGTCGGAGTAGATTTGTCAAAAAATTGGACTTGATTTGTCAAAAAAAATGGACTAGCGGGTCGTTTGGATGGGTGATTTGGGAGGAGGAGATTTCAAATGTCTAGAGATTTGAAATAGTATGAGAATTGAGGTCCAATATGTTATCCGGTGTATTTAAGTCGCTTAACGGTCAAATTCCTCTTTATTACTAATATTTTCATATTAAAGTAATAAATTAAATAGAAAATCCTTTTCACAAAATTTTATTAATTTTGCTTCCATTTTTTCGTAAACCGACCTTGATGAACGAAAAAGAATTAGTGATTAGGATGACTGATTTTAAAAATTTCAGTGGTATCCAGTGTATTTAAATCGCTTAGCGCTCAAATTCCTCTTTATTACTAATCTTTTCTTTTTAAAGTAATAAATTAAATAGAAAATCCTTTTCACAAAATTTTATTAATTTTGCTTCCATTTTTCGCAATTCACCTGCCCGTTGAACGAAAAAAATTTAGTGATTAGGGTGACTGATTTTAAAAAGTTTAGTGATATCCGGTGTATTTAAGTCGCTTAGCACTCAAATTCCTCTTTCTTACGGCTTAAGATCCGGACCCAACCTTTAAAGGTTGGGCCGGTCCAACCCCAATCAACGGAAGGGCAAAATTGGTATTAAGAAAAATAAACTAACCCTAGGTAATCTCCTTCCCTCCTATCTCATTCCAATTGCCGCCGCCTCCTAATGAAATTGGCCGCCGCTTCAACGAGGAAGGAGAGCTATTGTTGTCCGGCAAGATTGAGGGAAGGAGAGCTATTGTTGTCCGGCAAGATTAAGTGGTTCAACGACCAGAAGGGGTACGACTTCATCACCCCCGACGACGGCAGCGAGGATGTCTTCGTTCACCAGTCCTCCATCGAGACCGAGGGCTTCCGCAGCCTCGCCGAGAACGAAGAGGTCGAGTACGTCATCGAGAAGTCCAACGACGGCCGCACCAAGGCGACTGACATGACCGGCCACAGCGGCAACCCCGTCCAAGGCGGCAGCGCTGGAGGCGGTGGCGAACGAGTTGGCGGTTACGGTGGAGGCGGCGGTTACGGCGGAAGCAGCGTTCCACGGAGATGGCTGCCCAAAAGAAAATGTTAATTTTAGTCACTGAAAAATAAAAGTTAACGTTTTCAGTCACTAAAAAATAAAAGTAAACATTTTCAGTCACTTAAAAATATGTTATTAATAGTTTGATATTTTATTTTATTATTTTGTACAACTTTGAATATATTGAAATAACCTATAACTATATAAGTTGGTTCAGCAAAATAACATGTTAACTAGTTTAGTTAACTAGTTAACATCAGAATAATCTGTTAACTAATTTTGATAACTTGTTAACTAATGTTGATAACAAGTTATCACCTAAATCTGTTAACAAGTTATCAAACAAAAACGTTGTTAACTAGTTATCAGATAAAAATCATGTTAACTAGTTATCAATTAAAAAACACTGTTAATTAGTTAACAGATAAAATTGTTAACTAGTTAACTAGGTAAAAATAATATAACTAGTTAGATAACATATTAACAAAAAATCTCGTTAAATTTTTTATTATTATTATGATTTAATTCGGAATGTGGTTAACTAGTTAACAACTTGATAACTAGTTAACTCGTTGGTAAAATAGTTAACAAGTTATTGATAACTAGTTAAAATAACTATTATCGGGTTAAAAATTTTAACAAGTTAATATTGATAAGTTAACTAGTAAAACTTTTTTAACTAGTTAACTCGGTTGTTAACTAGTCAAAAAAATATTGTTACAAGTAAAAAAAATTTGTTAACTAGTACTCGGTTGTTAACTGTTAGTAAAAAAATGTTAACGTTATCAAACAAAAAGATGTTACTAGTTAAGCAAAAAGTGTTAACTAGTATTTTTAAGTAAAAAAAATTATTGAAAGAAAAATTTAAAAAAAAATTAAAAAAATTTCGCCGGAAAAGTCGTCGGCCGGTCGCGGAAAAGCCGCCGGCGACGGCGGCCGGTCGCCGGAAAATCGCGGCGCCGGAGGCCGGTCGCCGGAGCTGAGCTGCTGGTCGGTGGAAAGATTAATTAATTTATTTATATATAATAATTAAATTATATGTGTAAAGTCTAAATACCCCTAACAATCTAGACCATTGGATTGGTCAAAAGGTTAAAGGTGATCTAATGGTTAAGATGAAGGTTGGAATTTCCAACCCTTGGAAAGGGTTGGATGGGGATCCACATCCCTTTATTACTAATATTTTCTCATTAAAGTAATAAATTAAATAAAAAATCCTTTTCACAAAATTTTATTAATTCTGCTTCCGTACTTTCTTAATTCACCGACCCACTTACCTAATAACCAACATCATTTTTTTTTCCAAATACGAGTTTATTTCTCCTATAAATTTACAATTTGTGTTCACTGATCAACTCACAGCGTCTATTCATTTTTCATATTCTCCGACAACACAATATGTTTTTCATCAAGTTTCTTGATCATTTACCGATGATTGAAAGAAACCATATGAAAAAACAAACATCAAAATTTCGTACCTATGTTTGAAATCAGATTAGTAATTTACCAGAATGTGAAAATCCTCGGTAAGTGAATGTTTATATTTCCTTCTTTTATAAATTAATTAACATGAGTGTATACTTTGATGTGCATATGATTATATATTATATTGATGATTAGTGTGCTTAATGTTTTTTTTTTTGCTTATTACAGATGGGGACGTGAGTTAATTCTACCGTTAGGACATCCATTAGTGTCCTCATACGAGGACACCTCTTAGGGCCATAGGATTTAATCTTAGAGATCTGAAGGTCAATATTAAATGGATATAAGGGTAATTTCAATGTTTAATAAATTACATATTTTTTATGTTATTTCCATAATTATAATTATTGTTAATTAAATGGGAATTTTAAGTTAATATTCTGATTCTTTATTGTCATTTTTTTATTAACTAATTAATTCCTACTTTATGATCACAATTTCCATTTTTTCTTCACTTTTCCTAATATTTAATTCCTATTTTGATAATTAATTTTCATAATAGTTAATTTAGCAATATCCTATAATTTCTTCCCAAACTTTACTCCTGTTTTCTTTTTCTTTTTTGAAAATTGTTTAATAGTAGTCAATTTACCGTCGTGATTTTATGGAGATAACGACGACACTCTTTGTGGAAATTGTTTCGAAACAGTTCATCTTTTACCATATCGGAACAGTTCCTCTTTTATTGTTTCGGAACAGTGATCCATTTTAAGAGTAATGGAACTTGTTGAAAATATATTTTTTCCTTATTACCAAATCGGAACACAAAATATCATACCAACACACAAATTAGCAACACAATATTTTCTAGAAGAAGATGGAGATCTTATGTAGCCAAAATCATATATCTGGATCCTCATTAAGAACTTGGTACCAAATCACAAATCTAGAGATACATATTAGCCAACCGGTTACAAAAAAGTAGAAGAAGATTAACATGTTCCTAATTCGTAAATTGGAACAACAAGTTCCTAAATCATCAAAATGGAACAACTCGTAACCTCAACCCCAACAACTTCCATGACCCGATCTCGCGGTGACTTCGTGTTTTCGTCGATTCTGAATCCAACACCAAGTTGTGGATGACGGTCGCTGCATAGAAACGAGGAGGGTTAGCGGAGAAGAGGAGGGTTTCAAAGTGGTAAGAGGGGGGAAGTTGCACAGAAACGAGTGAGGAAGAATGAATAAGTGGCGGCGTGGGGGGAGATTTTGACAGCTCCAACTTCGTGGTATGAATCTTAGATCAGACTTACCTTTGATGTTCTGCCCGCATGATGCTGCAAGATGGGAACGAGATGGGCAGCGGCTGAACCGTCGTTCCAAGATCGTGGTGAGCGTAGCGGTTGAAGCGCGATGGCGGGGCTTGAGCGGTGAGATTGGCAGCGGCTGAACCGACAGATGGAGTGTGGCAGCGGGGTCGAGCATTGAAGGGAGAGACCTAATATAGAATTAGGGTTTCTGAGAATTAGGGTTTGTGAAACCCTAATATGATTTAGTATATATAGGAGTTTTAAATTACTATTTTGTCCAGATCAATTTAGGCCATTAGATATATTTTCTAATCCTATGATTGTAAGAGGTGTCCTGATATGAGCACACTAAGTGGTGTCCTAACGGTAGTAGATCCGTTGTCCTAACCATAGTTGATTCCCTTATCATTGATCACGAAAAACAGAAGTACAAAAGGACTCCGGCTTGCTGTCAAACAAAATCCCCTTCCTTGATAGTGTCAATGAAGGATCTCAGCCATTGATTATTTTTTCAGATCTAATGGTTTAAATTAAAAGGGTAAAAGGGTCATTTCACCATTTAATTTAATTTCCTTTTTAGTTTTTTTTATTAAATTCAAACAGCCGATAACCGGAGCTCCGACGACCGGAACTCCGGCGATCGGAACTCCGGCGAGCTCGGACTTCTCCGATGAATTTTCCAGACGATCGGAGCTCCGATTTCGAAAAAATTTTCGGCCACCGGACCACCGTCGTCGGGCCTATCTTTCTGGAATTTTTTTTTCGGTGACGCTTCGTACTCGTTTTTAATATGTGTACACATTTTTGTACATGTGTACGTGCACATTTTTGTACAGAAACTGTGTACTCATTTGCAAAGATTTTTCGTACACGTGTTATACATGTATACACGTTTCTATACATGTGTACATGTTTTGTACACGTTTTATACACTCACATGTTTATGTACTTACATTTTTGTATACGTGTACACTTATCTTGTACACATGTACACAATGTGTACACATGCACATACTCGTTTGTACACGTGTACACACTCATTTGTACATGTGCACACACTCGTTTGTACACGTTTTATACACGCACATGTTTATGTACTTACATTTTTGTATACGTGTACACTTATCTTGTACACATGTACACAATGTGTACACATGCACATACTCGTTGTACACGTGCACACACTCGTTTGTACACGTGCACACACGTTTGTACAGTGCACACATCGTTTGTACACGTGCACACACTCTTTGTACACGTGTACGTACATATTTATATACGTGCACGTACTCACTGTACACGTGTACACAATATCTTACATTTATTTATGTACACGTGTACACATTGGCGGAGCCAAGTGGAAGAGAAGGGGTGCAACTGCACCCCCTTGAAAAAAGTTCACATACACATGTTATGATGTGCTCATTGGTGGATTAAGATGATGATGGTATGGTGATGGTGTGATGGGTGATGATGGATGATGAGGAGAATGATAAGACAATGTTAATAAAATTAATAAAATTGATTTTTTCCTTTTTCCTTAGTTTCATAACTTGTGTACATCAAAGGTATTGTGTAGCCATTGAATTCTTGATGTACACAAGTTTGGGAGTTGTAACACCATGGTCACCTAACTTTGTTTTGTAACAGAGCACTCATCTATGTTTGAGTCAACCATTTTTTGCAGGTATTGGTTTGATTTTTGAATTGACTAAATTTATTTTGAGGGTTCAAGTGAGTTGATCAGGGAGATTAAACGATATTATGTTTGATGATATGCTTAGTTGTCAGTTTGGCCGGAATTGTCATCAAAAGTGACCGAAATAATTGCTCGGTTACCTTGTTTAAACATAGATGAGTGCTCTGTTACAAAACAGAGTTAGGTGACTACGGTGTTACAACCCAAAACTTAGGTGACCGCCAATGTTTTTGACCCTACATTTTTCAAATCGAGCTTTCAATCTCACAGTAGTAAAAACAAAGTTACAACAACTAAACCAAATCACTAAACACTAATTAACTTTTGTATATTGTTCCAAACACACGTATATAAACACCCTTAACAATTAAAAATCTAATATAACTTCAAATATATAAATAAATTATGTTATATTGATCAATCCTTGAGACCGAATAAAGGATGAGTGGTTTAAGAATACGTTGATGGCATATATTAAACAAGGTTCGTGTGCTAGTTTAGACAAGGTATCATTTTTTTAGAATATGAATATTATCGTGGCTCACAATAAATAGTGTGCGTTAAATTAATATTTTTTTTGTATGAATCTTAAATATTATATTATGTTTCGTTATGTTTTGGGTTAATTTTTTTATTGTACAAACTCAGAACCCCCTTGACCAATTTTCTAGCTCCGCCACTACGTGTACACACATTTGTTTATATATCAGTGTACACATATTTCGTACTCATGTGCACATTTTTTGTGCAAACCATGTGCATACTATTAATAAGATAATTGTATTGTTATATATATCATAAGTCTTGTTGATATTAGATATATTGATATTAGGATATTGATATTATTACATATATTGGAACCTTAGCAAGTAATTGTGGTATGTATTTATAATGATAAGTTCTTTAGGAAATGGCCATTGCCCACTTATGGGTTTAATACTTGCTCTAACAAATCAAAGACTATCAGCTATTCCCCAAAACGCCATCTCGATAGCAACAACAATAAATCGATTTATTTAATAATTGAATTTAGTTTGTATTGTAAGAATAGACACGCATGTCCTGTGGCACGTCATCGAAATGGTAGGTGTTTCGGATGGATGGGGAAGATAGGCTTAACGGAGGACGGGTTAGGTGCAAGGTTTATCCCAGTGGGGGTAAACAGGTATCACTGGACAGATTCGTATTCAGGAGAGACGATGATATTCAAACGTACGCGTAATCATAAGGACCTAAGTGTTTAGTACGTAGTGGTGGATTTATATTTCACAAAAGAGGTCATGATTCGAATCATAGCAACAACAAAAGATTTTAAAATATGAATTATTTTATGAGGGCGGCGGAGGTCGGCGGCGGACGGAGGAGGTCGGGCGCGGCGGACCGACGGCGGGGAAGGCGGCACGACCGCGGAGGAGTCGGCCACGACGGCGGAGGAGGTCGGCCACGACCAGCGGCGGATCGGCGACGCCGGCGGGGGACGGCGGAGGACGTCCGGCGACGGCCGGCGGCTGACCGGCGACGTCTAGCAGCGACGACAAAAGGTGTGAACAACACTTTTTTAAAATACCTAAATTGCCCTTGTTTGATGGATCAAGGAAGTTAGTTTCCTTGATCCCAAGCCGCACTCGTACAAAAGCTATTGTACAAGACGATCCAAATTTTGCCTTTGTATGCTATTTAGTAAACAAGAAAAATTGTAGGCTTAGTGTAGTTTGTTATAACAAAATTGATGATGTCTTTGTAATTAATTATAATTTATGAGGTTCTTTCATAATATGGTAATCATGTGGTAAATCTTGCATGGTACATTTAAAGAAAAACTTGTACATAAGTGACAATATTGAAAAACAATTAAAGTTTAGTGACTAAAGAAATCACAATTATTCCACCAACTAAACGATGTCGTTTTGTCTTCTCCGTCATCATTTCTTCTCTTCCGAGTGAAGCTTCAAACCGAGCTTCGGCTCCTTTAGCATTTCATCCCCAAATCCTCAAAATTAGGGTTTCTCGATTCGTTTCCGAGCTCAAATCTCTCGCAGGTGAGATAAGCAGATGTCCACTGATGATACATCTCTAGTTTCTTCATCCCAGAACGGCCTCAATTCACATCTCATCTACCAAGAGGACCCATTGCGCTTCACTTCTTCGCAGCGCCCGCTCGCCGATCCGGGTCCGAAAACCCGAGAACTCGCCGGTTTCATCGACGACAAGCTCTTCGCTTCTTCTTCCTCATCCGGAGCCGCCAATCGCTACTTCTCCTCCGTCGTCCTTGATCAACCCCACCGCCGAGGTCCCGAACTCGCGCCAAATGTCTATCAGGATCGTAATTGGAGTGTGAATAATGGGAATGAAACCAGCGGCGATGATGACTCGGATGGGGAGGAGGAGGATGATGATGATGACGATGAGGAGCTGGATGACGATGAGGAAGCTGGAGGAGCTGTAGTTGTTGATGTTAGCGGTAGGAGCAGTGATAAAACACAATGGTGGTGGTAACAACGCGAAGAACGGTAACAGTAACGGTGGCAGTATTCACGGTGAGAAAATGGGAAATGGGAATGCAAAGGCCAAGGATTTTGCTTCTTATGGTAAGCGAGATGAATTTTAGTTTACATTTCCGATATTAGTCGGTTCCATTAATGTTGTAATCGCTTCTTTATAGGGTCTAGTGGGGCGGTGACGGTGTTAAAAGATGGACAAATTGGACGAACTGCAAATGTAGGAGTGACGATAGCAAACCTTGATGGTGAGATGTTCTATTCAAGGTACTTGGAGACAGCAGATGGTTCTGGTGGCCGGAGAAAGGAGATTGGAGGGGACAATAGTTGTGGGTTCGACGGTAGGAAGGATGGTTCTTCATTATCAAATGAGTCTGGAGAATCTTTGGGGGCCATTCTATCGGACCCTGTTACGTGAGTTTTTTATATGTTAAGTTCGAAGCTTTCTCATTTCTGACCGAGCACTTATTTGTTAGGAGTCTTCCCTGCTCCTGTCTGATATGTTTTCTCCTTTCTTATGTACGAGTACAGGGGAGCTCTGATGAATGATGCAATGATATTGTTATGTGGGCATTCGTTTGGCAATGGGGGTGTACAGCATGCTCTAAGAATGGTTGGCTCCAAACTCTTCTTCCTGTTATTTTCGTGTTGGGCCATTCAAAACTGTCTTGGATATAGTCGTGTTCACCCTGTATGTGGTTTGTGCATTAGAGGTACTTATCATGTTCTTGCTTTGACTGAATTTCAGAAATGCTGCTATACTTGTTCAAGGCCAGTTTCAGAAGAATCAATATCTCCTAATCTTGGTAGGCATCATTGTATTTGTAGCTGAACTACATATTTATTTTCACTCTCTTGTTCAAATTTAAGACATTTTCCCAAAGGGACAAGAAATGCTTCCAGTGGCAAAGTAGGTGAAGGTGTTAGTTGGCCGAAAGACAATGAATTGTTCTAGTGCAGTGATATAAGCGTTTCATTGTTCTCTGAAATTATCTTTCTAAGGTTGGAATTATCTGCAGCACTCCGAGCTGCTGTACAGGCATACCGGCGGGAAGAGGAGTTACAAAGTTACCGGTTACCCAAGAGGAGGAGAGAGAGATTCGAGGTCAGTGGCTGTCTGCTTAGTAGTTTTTACCACAATTAGTCACTGGTAGGAGTATGGTGAGCAGTTAATACAATGCCATGACGGTGGAGGGTACATCACTTTGAGGTGAAAGCTGAGCCAAATGCTTACTGCTATCTGAACAAAGCAATAGAATCAAATTGTTGCCCTTATACCTGAATTCTGATTTCAGTGATAAATATGATTAAAGTTACATAGGTTTAAGTACAACTGCTCAGTCTGCATAGGATTGCAACCTTACACCGTGTTAGGAGTATGCGTTACCCCTTACTAGTTCCAACTTTTTCGGGGGTTTTCATTTTGACGAGTTGCAAATCGCTTTACTCCTGCAGGAGAGAGGAACTTACGGCGATTCAAACACCATGGATCCACCAAGGGGTAGAGGTGTTCAGTTCCCGTTCTCTGTTGCCGACAGAGTCATAATAAAGGTTCGCCCACGAAAAGCATTGCTTTTTGTGCATTGTTTTTTGTCTGTTGGTCTTCCCGTGCGTAATACAACTGATATTGGACAGGGAAACAAGAGAACACCAGAACGGTTCGTGGGACGTGAAGCTATTGTTACCACCCAATGCTTAAATGGATGGTTAGTCACACTCTTTCTCTCATCAACATACCGTGTTAACACTTTACAACGAATCCCAACCCAGTTCATAGTCACCTCTATAATTTAGGCTTACTATTATTCTGCAGGTACGTGGTTAAAACCCTGGACAATGCCGAGAGCGTAAAACTGCAGTATCGGTCCCTGGCTAAAGTTTCAACAAGTAAGATGACTCCCAACTGGCTATAGTCATTTGAAATGGGACTTTGCTGCACCAGTATGATGTCTGTAACCTAATTATTTTTGCGCAACATCTTGTTGCGGTCTCGTCACTGTATTACTTACGACGAGGTATTGTCCGTAACCATAATCGCAACACAAACACATCCATGTAGGAGTTGTTAATGTGTAGCCTTTTTTGCCGATATCGGTATAGCGGGGCCAGCTTTATATCAAAGAGCACCTTGTGTGTATGTACAGAATACAGATAGTTGTAAACTTGTAATGTAATGATTATTGTACATAGTATTGCTAACCATTTCAGAACAATCGCTCTCTCAAATCTGTATCCATTTCGACCAGTTTCACTGCATTATTCACTGATAGATCAAGCCACCGATATCGGCAAGCCAAATATCAATTTGAACAGACTAATTAGGGGCCTACTAATTGAATTTTGAAATCCCAATTTTATTGGATTCTGAAAGTTCTGAAGAACACAAGTTACCAGCAACCTTTCTACAAAGAAAAACAAAGAGTCACAGGTAAAGAAGAATAAAAAACACAGCTCACTCACTCTTAAGGTTACAGATTGGCTTCGACTCTGGCAGAAATCTAAAAGTACCTATCAGTAATCTAATGAAATGCACAAGTGAATCCTACGCTAGTATCATCGAAATCGATGGTTAAGAAAATCTCAGAAGCATGATACATTTTCCTTGGATATCAAGAAATTGCACGTCGAATATATGGATGCTGCGGCTGCCCTCACTGCGAGTTCCTTCTCAGAGCTATCCGCCTTGGGGATTCTGCAGAGTGGGAGAAACACCGGTCAGGAACATGTAAAGCAAGGTTGGAAACCAGAATGAGGGAAAGAATCAGACTTTTTTCACGAAAGGATTACCTGTAGTGTTCTGGCATTCCCGGTGGTTGGAATCCGACGATAGCATTCCATTGGAAATGCTGCAAGCCCTGATCACAGTGTAGTTGCATTTCTTTCAGCTGGTTCAGCCAACCTTCCTGTAAAGACACAAAGGAAACAGTTATACTGAATGAACAGAACCAGTAATCCTCAACATTACTGCAACGCATATAAGAAGTCCTTTTTAGAACACTCACGAGCTGCATCTGTTCTTCGCAGAGTGCTTTATCCATTTGATTAAACAACTGGGTCCATCTTGCTTGATGCATTGCAGCAGTTGTGTTAAGGGAGAACGTAGGAGAAGCAGCGTGCATGTTGCAAGGATCATTCTCTTGGTTGGAGCCGAATTCTCTCGATATTAACAAAGGTAAGTCGGTATTTAAGACGTCTTTAACCCTCTTCTTGCTTCGACGCAAAGCTGCAAGTGCCGAACCTAACTTATCAGACTTTAAAGATTCAAGTACCAGGATTAGGAACTAGGAAGAGAAGTAACAGGTGAATACCAGTCAGGCGTCCTTTGATGTCTTGCTGAAGTAGCTCCAGCCACTGTGAAGCAACACTTGCAGCTGAGGTAAAGAAAGAAAGAAAGAATGAAACATTAGAAGCACTGTCAATTAGTGAGCATGATTACTTCAAAGAACCTGCAGTTCCTACTGCCATGATATTCCTTACGCACCTTTGACAGAAAGAGAGGAAGCATTGGTGTCATCTGCAGATTCGTTGTTAGAAACACTGCTAGATACCCCAGACGTCTTGATTGACGACGATAATTTCAAAGGAAGTGTACTATCATCTTCATCAACAGGATGAGAGTGTGAGAGAGTACTTTCATTAGGGATCACCCTTCCAGTACTGGAATCACCCTCTCTGGTTGATATAGTGAATCCGCCAGTTTGTTTGCTTCCCAAAACAGCAGTAGAACATTCATTTCCATAAGAGAAGTTGGGATCGTGACCATGTGAGCTAACCATGCCACCGAGTTCTTTGCTTCCAGCTCTTATATGGCTATCCTTTAGGCTCTCTTCGCGATTGTTGTCGAGCTTTTCAGACTTCACTAAGGCTTCTATTATCGAGCGAACCTGTTTGCTGTTTCTTACATGGTTAATAATCCCAGGATTCAGATCATTCAACAGACCACTGGGAGCTGCAATCTTTGTAAATCTATCAACCTGTTCTTTCTTTGCAAGCTCCATCCTTCTCTTCATAATGTCATTCTTGGGCTTCCTCCCCGTTGCTTTGGCACCGGTACCCCTCCATGGGGAGCTTGCGAAGATGAGACGAGATTACTGTGACTCGATATCCCACCATGAGGAGATGATAGGAACCCATTTTGCTTCATCTCCTTCCAAATTTTCAAGGGATCTTTATCCACCATGGGACCTATAGCACTCGCACATTCAGAAACATCCCTCGATTTTTGCCTGCTTTTATGACTTTTGTTTGCGTAAACCCGATCATTGTTCACAACAGAGCTAGCCATGTCTTCTGCATTAAGATCCAAGCTCATGCCACGGGACATCATCATACATTTATCATTTAGAAGTCTATCTGCACCATCCAAAGCAACCTTCCCTCTCCCATGACTCCCAATACAAGCTTCACTATTGAGATCCAACTGCCGAGGCACATTATTAACATCAGTTGGCATTGTCAAACTTGTCGTCTCACTTCTTTCAGCTTGAGAAGAATCTGCATCTAAAAAGCACAAATTTACAACTCAGTTTACAACTCTCCAAAGCTGAACAACAGAAATGTGTTCCAACTCCTTAACATCATATCATTTACTCCTGTTTGCTTGAACCTGTTCTGATAAATTCCTCCCCATTTAGGAGAGGTGCAAGACCAACAAACCCAAACCACCCAATTGAATAAACACCAATTCAATCTAAGCAAACTTTCCTCAACAGTTACAGCAGGAAACACAAAGCAACCAAAAAAAAGGTCCCAACTTTGAGCAAGAATAACAAAGATGTACAAGAACAACCAACCTTTAGCCCTCAATACAGATTCCAGATTCCTCGTTTTAACTCGTCTGCAATCAATCTCCTGTTCTCCCCCCAATTCGTCACAGCCACGCTTATCGCCGACCATCTTAGAAATCCCACAGAAGAAAAAACATAAACATAAGCTCCGATGAACAAAATATCTCAAAGCACCAATAATAAGAGATGAAGTAAACCTTGGAAGCAGATCTATCCGGAACCCCAGAACCAGGTTGCTCTTCCATTTCCACTCAAAACCCTTTTGCGCCAAAACTCGACTGTAAAATCCCCAGTTCAAATTCACGAACTTGAACACAAACCCACTAAAGCAAACACTCGTAAATAGATTCGAAGAAGGATTGAGGATCCGTAGGTAGAAATGGGTAAGAAGGAGTACGAATCGGAGTTGCGGATTAGGGTTTTTGTGGGGTGAGTAAAGGAGGCTGGTAGATCTATGGTGAATTTTGGATTTGAATTTTCCAGTTTGAGAGAGAGAGAGAAAAGGAGGGAGAGAGACGGAGAAGGCGCGCTCAGCCCTTTCGAGTATTATTTATTTAAATAAATAAAATATTAATTTTTTTTTGGCATTTTAATTTTATCCATTTATTAATTAAAAAACAATATTTTTAAAAAAGCTTGCTGATTAGGAGAGAGAAATGAAGCATCTTGCTTGTTGTTGGGCTTTCGGCGCGTGTTTCTGTTTCAAATTCAAAATGATAACATTTGGATTTTTCAAATTTTGTTGTACCGAATCCAGCCCACTCCAGGATCCAGATTCCGGTTACTCACCCGAAATTTCGGCTACCATTGTTGGTTTGAATCCGGTCGACGGGTAATTGACAGGTACGAGAAAACCTGAAATTCATTTGATTCGGGTGATGGGTATAAACGGATTTAAAGGTATTTGTCTCATACCAGAATCTGGCGAGTAAATGTTAGTGTTGGTCGAATATTACTGATAAATTTACAAGGTTTTGACATTTTGTTTTTTGTAGTATGTTTGCAGCATATTATATCAGACATAATTGTATCAAATTCGGGGGATTAGCCGCTCAAACGGGTAAAACCCCGGAAGGGGATGGTTAACCACTGTGGGGCGGGGATGGCAAAGACTCGATTGTTGCGCGAAAGGGTAATGTGTAGTGTAAATTCGCACCCAACGTGCCTCGTCGTCAAGCTTACATTTGACACCGACCTGAAATTTGTGAAACAGTGGTAGAAGCTCGTGATAACAACTCAAGTATCATATTGATAAATGAAATAGTGGTAGAAGCACGTGATAACGACTATAACAACTCAAGTATCGGTAAATTAGTACGAATTGTTGTTGCCTATACATACAACGGTTGATATCAAGCAACAAACAGTCTGTTTCTGTTGTGAATCTGGGTTTACAGAATCACAGAAACAGCAAACCAAAGCACAGTACAAATAACTAATCTGCATTCCTAATCAAAGTACCACTCTTTCGACAAAGAAAGAATGCAACTTGGCCCAAACCTGAGGTCTTGCACGACGCAACCCGAAAAGGGTCCGACTGCTCACTCTCTGTGAATGTTATGGATAGCAGCTCCAATGCTTTTACAATCGAACTCCATCACCTTCATCCAGTTCTCAAAGTCTCCGATTTCCTGTTTGTGAATCCAACAATTCCCATGAAATCAATGCCATTTCAGACCTGAACATCATAACCAACACAAGAACAAACCTTGATAGCGGTATTCATAGCGTGTGTGGCGGATAACCATTGATCACTCTGCTTCATGAACCGGGTAATGGTTGTGCCAACCCTCGTATCTCTGATTCAATTCGCTTCTCAATTATAAAAGATTCTTCCACTCCGCCATTCACAGAGTCTACTAGTAGATTCGACACTCTCACTGCCTTCCTGATCGCATCTTTCTTAGCCTTCTCTGAAAGAAAGCGAGAAAAGTTAAATCAACTGAGATTGCATATGAGAAATCGTGAACTCCTGAAATCAACTCGCCTGTTTGTTCTTGCAGGTGGAGAGCATCTTGTTGGTGATATTGTACAAGGTGGATAAGAGAAGCTTCAAGGGCTCCAACCTCTGCCTGGGATCTCTCCATTTTTCGTGTTTCGGTTACCACTTATTGATGTACACTGCATTAAGTGGCCAACGATCACAAACTCACAGCCTACTCATAATTCATATGAATACAATTAACAATCCTCAGCCAAATTGAACATTTCATGACTAGGCTTACACAACTGTGACTAAAATTCATAGTTAACAGTTCAAATTGAACAGCTATAGTATCATAAATGGCCAAATGTTCACAAATTTTGATTGCTTCTTCACAAGTTTTCTAAGCAAATCCTATTACAGTCAAGAAATTCTCAATCGATATCCACCGAACAGTTCACAATAATCTCAGCCAAAGCTTCGATGGAAATACCAGCGCGAGTTACTTCTAAAAGTATCCAGTTCTTCACACCAAAATCCACACTATTGAAATCCAACTACCCATATAGTTCAACTAACCACCAGATCGAGTTCACTGCATATATATTGAGGAACTGAAGACTAAGCAGGAACGAAACTTACCGGAGATTAAGCAGGAATTGAAGATTGAAGGAGAGATCGAGATTCGAGTTCGCCCGAATGGTGTTACCAGAAGCAGATACGATTCATCGATTGGAATCGGTCGCTTTTCCGATCAAAGATCTTTAGGTCTGGATAATTTCTCCTCCTTCAATCCATAAGCGACGAACTGGAGCCCGGTTGTCTTCTCGTCGGAGCTCTTACTACCGTCGTAGAGCTTTATGAGCGAGCTCAGCTTAAACGCTTGAGATACCACTAAATTTTTTAAAATTGACATATTGATCACTTAATTTTTTTTATCCATCAAGTACCACTAGGGGTGGGAAACGAGTTGGGTATAGGGTACCCATACCCATATATCGTGGGTACCCATACTCATAATTTCAAAAAATCATCCCGTATGAATTTCGGGATGGATAACCGTTTCCCACCCCTAGTAGTACTTGATGAATAAAAAAACTTAAGTGATCAATATGTCAATTTTATTCATCAAGTACCACTGAGGTGGGAAACGGGTTGGGTATGGGTATCCGTACCCATATACGTGGGTACCCATACCCATAATTTCAAAAAAATCAATCCCAAACCTCATCCCATAATTAAAAACTTACGATGAAAACTAAAATTTCAATCAACTTCAATCCCGACTAATCTCCATAGTTCGTAATCACTTACAAGTTTCATCACGTTACCACGTCCATTAAACCATTACATAAACCGAAAATTCTGCATGTATATATAACGGGTACAAACCAAGGGCAATACCCATATGCATGTTGATCGCCAAAACTCGAAATCGATGATAGAAAGCGAGAAACTGAGAAAGTAGAAACAAGACGAGAGTATGTTGACGGTGTGGGCTTGGGCCATTTAGGAGATAAGTTAATCCTAGGTTAGTGTCATTTACTCATATAGGATTAGGAAATTAAATAAGAGTACTAGACGGGGCTGACGGGGCAAATGGACACAATTAATATGGGTATTACGAATACCCACGAGTATACCCGTATGGATAGTGGATACCCATTAGACCATTCTCGTTACCTATTCTTCAATCCAAACTACCCATATTGTTGTTTGGTCTTTGACAGAAAGAGTCAACTTTGAATGTGGTGACGCAAGTTAATGAAAGCACCAAGCAAGTTCCAATTTTGAACCAACTTTACTTGACCGTTATACTCATAGGTCAATATCGCCAACCAATTCAAAGGTGTCTAGTTGATGACCAACAAAATCACTTGAATGGTAAAATTAGGACTTTAGTTTGATTCGATTTGATTTAGTGTGAATCAATTCGAGTCGTTAATGTGGTTGATTAGTGATTCGGATATGTTTTCTAAGATAGACTAAACAAAGGTATAAGTACATAAGATTATTATAATGCTAGCACTAAATCTACGTTGGGATTGCACCGCCACCAACATTATACACAATAGATGGGTAGTTGTGATCTCCTTTGAGGTGCAGTTGGTCTAGTCGTTTGGGATTCAACAACATGATCTCTACTGCAGGTACTCTACTTATCCTAGTATCACTAACTCTTTTATTATAGAATTTTTTCGTGGTTTCATGATGCATGTGACAAATGTTCCTCATTGGGTGGTTGTTGATCGACATTAAAAGGGATGCAACTTACAAAAATCTTGTTAAAAGGTGGCCAAAAAAGAATTGTCTCTTTCAGGAATGGTGACATTCTGATTGCGAATATTTGTCGCTACTTAGAAGCTACCCCAACCGCCCAACACTACGACTTCTAGTTGTTCATCGAGCGACGAATATGGTGGCCTTGTTATGTGGCTCGTCAAATAATTAGATATCTCCCAAGCTAAAGTCAACTTATGTTTTATTGATACTTCATTTTCTTTTGTACAAATATCTCTTATTACTTCCTCCTTGTAAGACAAAAAATGTCTTGTCTTGATTACTCGTTTCACCGTTCTACTCCTTTCTATTCATTCCGAATCATTTATCAAAAAACCGAAATTATTTCGATCTTTTACAACAATCTATTATATGAATCAAATCACAAATAGTTACAATATTCGATTCCAAATGTTGGTCCAATCGTCAAATGTTTTTTACAAAGTGAAGAGACCACAGTGTACAAGAGATCAATCCAAATCCATTTTGGATTTGAAACGAATTCATCTGTCAGCACACTCGATCCGCAGCGTATTGGGCCTGCAACAGCCAACAATTCTTCAGCTGCGACTTAGCACTCTCCCGGAACCCATTAACCCGCATCAAGCAGAAATGGGTACAGCACAGACCCATACCCGACCCGACCCGACTCGTCTTCAGCAAGTAGCACACGGGCCCACGCTCCCCTCCTTTCCCCTGCACCACGATCCCCCACGCCTTCGTCGCTTCCTCCACGGCGTCGTTTTCGGGCTCCTCCGCCTCCGCCGCCGCCGCCTCGGATTCCGCGCCGTCGTGTAACTGCTCGACGAATATAACCCCCTCCGGCAACGGCGACTCCCTCTTCTTCCACTTATCGATTAGCCTCTTCCAATCTCCCTCCTCCACCGCTTTTTCCGTGTCCAGCTTCTTCTCCCCCCTTTCCTCGTCGGCGTACACCTGCACAAGCAGCGGCGCCTCCGATAGGTTGTTAACGATCTCCGTCACCGAATCCCTCAGCCACTCGTCCATGTTCTCCGCCGCGATCGATCTCTCCGCCGCCGTCTTCGCCACCACCGCCCTCGGCAAGAGGTTCGATGCGGAGGCGGAGGCGGAGACTCCGAGCCGTGGTAATCTCCGATCGGAATTGCACCGCATCGGAAGCGTTGCCGCCGCCTGATTGGGGAATAGACGGTGGTGGTGGTGGTTTTTCAATTCCATTGCTCCGCCGCAGCGGATTCCGGCGGAAGAAGCCATGATCGGATCGGATCGGATCCAGCTGACGAATCGAGGATCGGTGCTCCGGCGGATTGACTTCGAATTATAGATTGAAGAGT